>CM024240.1:84986618-85220160 GCA_013421045.1 Propylea japonica | reverse complement strand
AAAAGTTCGTAGCGTTTTTTCTGAGTACTGTAGCTTCTCACACACTCAACCAATTTTGACGAAATAAATTTTACCTGCAAGCTGAAACCATAGACTACAAACATTAGTTTATATTGAACCACTGAAGTAGGAAAGTGAACCTGTGCGAAATTTTAAACATGGAAATTTTGTGCCGTCAAATGTGTTTTGCGGGGAATTCTTACATTACATTATTTCCATCAAAGAGAGAGTGCTGCTGAAGCTCATCGAATTCTTGTGGAAACTTACGGCTATTCCTACAAGATCAACATGCAGAAAGTGGTTCCAACGCTTCAAAATGGCGCCTTTGACCTCGAACGAAGAGCGTTTCCGGTGCCCGAAGATGTAGATTTGGAGCAATATCTCGATGAGATCCATGTCAGACACAAGATGAACTTGCAGAATTGTTGGGAGTTGATCGATAAACAATTTCTTATCGCTGAAACAACTTGGAATGGTTCAAAAGCAGGAAATTGGGTGCCGTATGAGTTGAAGCCGAGGACATCGAAAGACGATTTTTTTACCTGTAAACTGCTGCTTCAGCGTCAAAAGAAAGGTTTCTGCATCGAATTGTTACTGGAGATGAAAAGTTGATATGAATACGAAAATCCCAAGCGTAAAAAAGCATGGGTTAAGCCCGGTGAGCCATCAACATCTACAGCAAAGCCCAATATTCATGGCTACAAGCTCATGCTCTGTATCTGGTGGACCAGCTCGGAGTTATTTATTATGAGCTGCTAAAACCCAACGAAACCATCACAGGGGGGACCGCTACGACGACAGTTAATCAATTGAGCCAAGCATTGAAGGATAATAGACCCGCAATATGCTGAAAGCACACGACAAAGTTATCCTCCAGCATGACAATGCTCGACCCCATGTCGCAATCGTTGTCAAAAACTACCTAGAGAACCTCAAATGGGAAATTCTACCCCACCGGCCGTATTCACCAGACATTGCTCCTTCTGATTACCACTTGTTCCGGTCGATGACGCATGGCCTGGCTGAACAGCGATTTCTTCCTACGACGATCCAAAAAATGGGTCGATGACTGGATCGTTTCAAAAGACAAGAATTCTTTCACGAGGAATCCGTATGCTACCTGAAAGATGAGAGAAGGTCATAGCTGCCGATGGACAGTACTTTGAATAATCTACGTGTTGTAGTCTTTCCAGAATAAAGCTCTAAACTTAGAAAAAAACGCTACGAACTTTTTCACGCTCCCAAAAAACACGCTGCAGGTCGCTGACGGGAAAAAAAGAAAAAATGGTCTTCGGGAGAAACATTCAGAATTGAATTATCTTTCGAATGACACATAAAAAAGGGATGTTTCTGGAGAATAAATTTCGACTTTTACGCACATCTCAAGTCAACATTGACTTGTACTTCGAACAGTATTTGTTGACAACAGATAAAAAAATATTCATCCTTTTTCGAGAAAAACTAGGTTACCAAGATAAGTGAATACGTTTTTGCTGTGAACGAACCTAACCGCGCATTTAAAACCGACCCCTAAAATTTTTAAGTATCCAGGACAATCCTTTCGAGAGTTTACAGACGGACAGCCCCACTGGCAGATCCTCATCGTTTGAGACCATTTTAGGTTCAAAATTCGAGAATTACAGACATTTCGGCTAACGATACAGCCATCCTTTAAGTAGAACAACCGCTCAGAAGGTCTTCACCACCCAAACACCTGGCATAGATAAATAAATTTTATTTATCTGATAAGTACCTGGTTTACCACCCCATCAGTGTCAGACCTGTTTGTTTACGAAATGTTACAATTCATAATTTTGGTGTGTTACAATTCATGGAAGGCCAGGAACAACGCTGTTTCCCTCCAGTCTTCCTGGATTTCTCTGCCGTTAGTACGGTCAGCTTTAGCTTTAGCGAGGCAGACTCAGTAAATCTCCTGCGACAACAAGTTAGTTTCTTCATCACACAGAAACCGCCGGATATCGTGAGTACATCTTATTAATCGTCATCTTTAAGTTGTCACCTGGGTTATTTTGGAGCCAGAGTTCAACTGAGTCTTCTGGAAAATAATTATTTAGATGCGAAAGCCAGAGGACTCTTGAAACTTCTGTTTTCCGGGTTAAATTGGAGAGGTTAGTTCAGGACTGTATTCATTCGAAATTGTTTATCTTGCATACCAATTCATCGTTAGGTGTTTAATTTAATTATATAGGAATTAGTTGTTATTTCTACTTGGTATTACCTCGTATGCCTTCAAAAGTTATTTCAGGATTACGTTATGATTCACGCTTTCCACCAATAAACATATTTCGACATAATATTTTTTAATGTTTCAATATATGATGAGCGTGATACGTCAAAAAGTTCAATATCTGATTATTCAAGAATAATTTTCCTAGATGAGTTTATGTTATGTTTTCGAAAAAATGGATCAGTTTCTCATATGCAAGTACGATACGGCACCTAGTTTCTGAACTACAGGATGATTTTGAGAATTGGTATACTATTACTAAGAGTGTCCATCACTTCCTCATATTCGAGGTACGGAATTCATTCAAAGTTATATTACAAAAATATAAACGCTAGAGAAATTTCCACAACATAAACCCTAAAGCAATGATGAAAAGTGCCTCGAAGATAGTGTTTTTGGCGTCCACTGAAATGTTGTATATTTGAGAGATTTACGTGCTGCGTACTGCAACTGAATAAATGTTCGATTGAAATAATGAAGTGTTGTCTCTTTCTTACGTTGGAAGTGGCTTAATTTAAGCAGTATGGTAGGCAACCGAAAGTACTCGAATCGAGTATTACGGGTGGCCTAAATAATACCATGCGAGTACTGCAGGTTTCCTACGATACTGCTTGAATTAAGCCACTCTCAGCGATAAGATAGAGACAACACTACATTAGTGCAATTTATTCAGTCAGTTACGCAGCAGGTAAATCACTCGAATATACACCTGTTCAACTAGACGGCAAAATTCTCTGTCTGATGCATTGAATGTCGTATGTTTCTGATGTGAATTTCCAAACCTATATACCTATTGATCTGGATAATGATTTCTATAGTAAACTTACCTGAAATAACCAGATATCATTAGTTCTTTGATAAACTAGTTTATTATACGAGTTGATTACAAGATTCTTCTGTTGATCGCATTATGAATTGAGTATGAATTCTTGATTGACATACAGTCCGGTGTATATCTCATTTTGCGACTTTACATTTCAGTAAAGTTGCGATCTCAGAGTAAAAAGTAAACCTAGAAGTGTCTTTACGCATTTGTTATCAACCAAGTAGAATATGTTTATGCACACGAACAATATTCCGGCGTTGCGAACTCGTGCTGTATGTTTATACCGTATAGGGATATTGGTCTACCGCTCCCCTACTCTGATACTAACGGCTTGCGTCTGTTACAGAGTTTGGCAACATCGTCTGTTAGTGTTTAGTTAAGCGATGCGATGTGTTCACATTTTCATTTCGATTTGACGTTCATAGACTGTATTATTTTACTGATTGGTTGCAGTTTATTGTTTCTTAAGGCTATTCCGGTAATTATAGCATAGGCAAAACTACAGAAATGTTGTAATATTTTCAGGAATTGTAGAAATGAAAATCTAACCTATATGTTCACTTCACCCCAGTGCGTCAGTGAAATGCTTCCCATCTCACTCTTATACTTGGTTGATTACAGTGCAGTACTATTCACGCGTAGGGGCATCTCTATTGGCGTTTTCGGAAACCTACTCGATCATACTCGATCACTAACCGGGTTACAAATTGACAGCAATTGAACTGCTTATACGTCAATTTGTAACCCGAGTTAGTGATCGAGTAGGTTTCCCGAAAACGCCATATGTTTATATCTTACTCTGAGCAATTTCTATGCTCTGAAGTTGCGATATTACTCCTATTGCTTCTGAATACGTTGTGTTCGGTTGTCCTAACAATTGCGCCTTAAAATAGCACGAATTAACATAAAAATGCGTCATTATTGTTCATTTAATAGTTATTTAATCAACTATGTTATTAAAGACAGCGAATAATGGTCAAGATATTTTCAGGCGTGAGCGGAGCGAACGCGTTAATAGTTCGAGACCATTAGTCGCTCGATTATAACCGAGTTGGTTACAAGATTTTTCCGACGATCTCAATATGAATTGTGTATGAATTCTTGATTGAAATACATTCTCATTTTGCACAAGACTTACATTTGACATAATAAAATTTCCATGTATCTATGTTCAGTAGAGTTTTGACATTTCCCGTAGTGCTTCTGAATACTTTGTGAACGGTTTCCATGAGGATTGCACATTAAAATAGCATAAATTGAGCATTAAAATGTTTCATTAATGATCAATTTCGTACACATTGAAATCACCTTTCATTTTGAGATCGACGGAAAAATGATTTCACTATTCGAACTTTCACCTATATAGTTTTCTCTCTGCAGATTCATCCAGGAAAATGGATGTTCTTGCTGAAAATTATCAGCTCAAATGGCATTCATTCAGTTCGTACATGCACTCATGTGTTGCCGGTGCACTATTCAACGAAACTTTCGCAGATGTGGCTCTTTACACAGTAGATGGTCTCTGCATAATGGCTCACAATTTTACTTTCCTCGTGTAGTCAGTACTTCCATCAGGTATGTATACCACTCATATAATAATAAATTGTTTACCTGCGAGTATTGTATATAATCTACTTATTATACGTTTGTTTGCTAGGCTCGGCCGTAACAATACCCGTTAATAATGAGTCATTATTCACTGCTGTCAGATGCTTCATTGATTTAGCTTAAATATGATATTGTTAAAACTGATCAGTTTTCAGTATTCTGAAGTTCACAACCAACAAATATGGGTGTACCGATTTCTATTACATCAAATAAATCAACTTTCATTACAAAATATACAATGATAAGTTCTCCAAAAAAATTTTCACACTTGTGATAAAATGGTTGAATGCTTGCAATTGATCGCAACCAATTTCAGACGACAATTACAAGATTGAACTATTTACAGAATGAGAATGTATGCTCTCACTTCGAGAGTTGAAAGCGAAGGTGTCGGTGAAGTCACCCCCAATCTGGTAGCAGAAGAGGCGTTTGGGATAGGGAAAAGAGATGATTAACCTTTTCTGCACCGGCTTTGTGGTTATCACTTAGGTCGAGTCTCGCACACTTCACTCGAAATTGATAACTGGTTTTAATAGAAGAACAGATGAAATTGGAATAGGTGCTTATCAGAAGATGAGAGATTAATTGTTTAAATTATCGAAAACTTAAGTTTGATCAGGTTTCGAATCAGAGCTCACAGTTCGATACTTGGGAGAAATCTTAATTTTGGCGATGTTTGTTTACCGACCGGGTTCATTCCGCGGCCGTAGGTGGCGCCAGCAATCGGGACAATTTACTTCAAGAGCTCCTGTCACGGTTGCAAAATGTTGAAATCTTCAAGAAATATATTCAGTAATCTTACTGTACTGTATTTAGTATGCTACTCGCGTATAATTACTCTTATTCGATTGGAGATTTGGATCACTCTCCTACGGCTCGTAGTCTAAACTTCACCTCGTCAATAATAGCTATCATTATACGCTCCTTGCATAATATATTATTTTAACTCCCCTATCTAGTCTGTTTGCTGACCATAATAATACCCATTAATCACTAGTGAATAATGAGTCATTATTCACTGCTGTCAGATGCTTCAAGGATTTAGCTATAATATTATATTGTTGAAACTGATATTTCTTCAGTGTTTTGAAGGTCCCTAACAAACCTCTGCCAAAAAATAAAATGGAGGGACTCGGCTACCTTAATATGTGTTCAGACTAGAATCTAAAAATCGATGAAATTGCATTTCATCAAGATACCATTCTCAATGTGAATTATGTGGTGATTAAGAAAATGTTTTAAATTCGGCATTGGCGTACCATTCTCACACCAAATTTATTCGGACAGAAGTATGTACGGGTGAACATTGAAAATAATTTTGAATTGAAATAAAAGTGTTTAAATGCGAACCCATAACCTACCAAAACGCAAAAAAATACTGTACGGTGTCGAAAATATTGTCGAAAACCAATATATATTTTTTTTATTTCAACACCCCGAATCTCAGAAACAATGCATCAGAGAAAAATAGTCCAAAGGAACTTTATATCATAAAACTATCTGAGGAATAGATCCCGAATTTACGGAACTTTTTTCTGAAACACCCTGTATAATTCGCAAAAAATTATTAGGGCTACCAGATATAAAGAGCGCTCGTCTGATCAAACGAGTGAATATTATTTTGCCCCAATGTCTGTAATTTTCGTATTTCGAGCCGAAAATGGTCTCAAACGATAGGGTTAGACTCCCTGATGACGAATCCGTGGTTAAATTCAATTCTGTACGTGGGGCCATCCATCCGGCCGTAAGCACGATAACTTTCGAAGGGATTGTCCTAGAGACTTGAATTTTCAGGGTGAGTTCGGTTCCCAAATGCCGCGGTTAAGTTCGTTAATCAGCCAAATAGTGCTATTCAAAATTTTTGTTCCTCAATATCTATGACAAAACGAAACCAATCGAAATGAAATTTTGCGGTCACATGCAATATCCCATTATAAGTCTCGTGCGAAATGTTGTGGCCAAAGTTTAACAGAACCATAGAAAATTCTATTGGAATATTGAAAAGAAGAATCTTTATATTTCCATAACATATCCGATTTCAGTGAAATTCATTTTGTGAATGAATATTGACTTACTGAATGCTCATGCAGAGTTTCAATAGGATCGCATTATCAGAACCATAGAATTAAATTTTTTTCTGAATTATGAACTTTTTCGAATAATTTCGAGTTTTTTAATTCGATCAAGCTGAAATTTTGCACTAAAATGTTCAACACCATTTCAAAGCAGTACGCAAAATTTTGTGGATGTTGAATTAATACAATCATAGAAGAGTCTATCGTTTGTATAAGAAAAACTTATATTCCCATGAAATATTTCGGATCGTGCTGAGATTCTGTATTCATATACGAGTATAAGTATCAATCTCGAGTTCTACACAAAATTTGAGGCAATAAATAGCCTTATTGCTCCACCGACGAACGAGCGCTCAAAAGCACCTCGTCAGGGTTTTCTTAATTTTTTTAATAACAAGTTCCTCTGCCACTAAATGTGTGTAGTTTCGAGACAAAGAGTGTCGATAAAAAAAGATAAATTGGTGCCCATCTTCATTGCATCGAGGAGTACGAAACTGTTGCGAATACCGAATCTCTATACCACAGAACATAAAATATCTATACTAGTGATGTAACGAATGTCATATTTTATACATTCGCGAATGCGAATTCGAATGCAAATGTCTGCTACTGACATTCGCGAATGCGAATGCGAATGTAGAAGTGTTCAATAGATAAATAATTGTTATTTTTTGAGAAAGAAGTATGTATTATGTTTGAGAGTTCATACATTTCTTGTTTGTTCAGATTATACAGTGTGTTTGGTCATGAGTAAGCGATAATTTAGGTCATCAAATATACCTAATATTATCGACAAAAACACCCAAACTTGAAGTTTACCCTCTTAGTTTTGGAGTAGCCCCCATTTTAAATTTACTTTTTTATTTTCGTTGACCCTTCCAAATAATACCGATTTCTTTGGACATAAAAGTCCTACAGATGTGAAAGATGATACTACCACCTTTCATTGAAGTACATTACAATATAAGAACATTCAACTTGAAAACGCCATAAAAAAATTCTTTAAAAAAGTTCGTAGTGAAAATATGTACTGATTTTCTCAGTAAATCCGCAATAGTACAAGAAATAGCACATTGAATTATATATAATTTTTTTTCAATGATTTAACACGCAAGGATTTAGCTACAAAACAACACTCACATCATTTCTGTAAGTTACATAATTTGAGAAATTTCTGTTTGAACATGACCCTTATCAAAATTGATCAAATAAAAAAACTCAGTACTGTACTTTCGTTAATTTTCAATGATAAAACAAACAAATTAATCATAAAAATTGCTCAAATGGCTGCTTCTGCTCTGTAGACAGGCAGAGGCCTTCATGACGACCTGTCTTTTGTCTTTTGCTCGCGTAGTGATGATGTTCGAGCAGCAATAACTCTTCAAATTATGTAACTTACAGTATGATGTGAGTGTTGTTCTGTAACTAATATCCTTGCGTGTTAAATCATTGAAAAAAAACTATACTTCAATGTGCTAGTTCTTGTACTATGGCGGATTTACTTAGAAAATCAGTACAATTTTCACTATCAACTTTTTTAAAGAATTTTTTTATGGCGTTTTTAAGTTGAATGTTTTTAAATTGTTATACTTCAATGAAAGGTGGTAGTATCATCATTCAAAAACATTTTTTTTACATCTGTAGGACCTTTATGTCCAAAGAAATCGATATTATTTGGAAGGGTCAACGAAAATAAAAAGTAAATTAAAATGGGGTCTACTTCAAACTAAGGGAGTAAACTTCAGAGTTTGGGTGTTTTTGTCGATAATATTAGGAATATTTGATGACCTTAAATTATCGCTAACTCATGACCAAACACGCTGTATTTACATTTAATGTAGAAGATATAGTTTTTGATTATTTATAATATTTTTGAGTTTCATTCAAGATGATGATTATTTAAACATTTAAAGTTATATAAAGAAAGACTGATAAAAGTTTCATAGATTTGTTTTTGTTAGTTCCAATTGCACTCAATTTTTGTGTTATAAGTTTTTTCTGATATTCATATTCGCAAAACATTCGCAGAAATTTTGCGGATGCGAATGCAAATACGAATATTCAAAAATATGCGAATATATCGCGAATGCGAACGCGAATGCGAATATTCGTTACAACTCTAATCTATACTATACCTATGCTATATTTTGAAGTTTCGATATAACTGGAGCTTTTTACAGTAGGTGCTTTAATAACTTCAAGTACTGATTCAACAATTAAAGCTCTGCTATCGATGAAAATACATATCGATTTATGAACCGTAACCCATAATATTTTGATATGTTTTTCATTTACATATTCTCATTTCAGGTTTTAAAATTAGCTCCTCGCACGGTACAACGTTGCCACTCGTCGTTGTTCTTCCGCCCGAAATTTCCTATAAAACACTAAAATTTTGGTCCAGTATATGTACAGTGGAGAATCTACAGTTTCTAAAGATATACTTCAAGAAGTATTGAGAGGTGGTGATGTACTGAAGTGAAGGGGCTGTGGAGACCTAAAGATGAACAGGAAAACATACCGAAAAAAACTTCCAAGGTAAATGAATCTGATATAATCACAAAGCTATAATTCTTCAGTTCATTCAAAATATTTGTAAGTAATATCATAAGGGCATCTAATTTTTCCGAAAGAATCGAAAAACCAAGTTGCTAAGTAATATTTTGACAAAAATTATGAGTGCTGGTGGCAACAAAAATCCGAGTCGCAGACGAGGATTTTTGCACCTGCACGATGCTTTTTGTCAAAACTATTACTTCGCAATGTGTTTTTTCGATTTTTTTCACAGGAAAATTAGATGCCTGAATGGTATTTGACAAGACTATTTCATGAGAGACAAATTATTCTGCATGCATTAAGTTTAGGTATTGATTTGACAATAACTGTCAAGTTTTGCCGCGGGTAAACGCGAAAAACTGCTGCACAGGTCCTGCCAAACAGTTTTTCCACCTAGAAACCATTTGTAATTCAAAATTGCGCGTTTCTGATTGGTGCAAATTACGACGAGGGAATAGTCATTATAAAAACAATCGAAAAGCCACTGACCAGTAGCTGCTGCTCAGAGGGTGGCCGAGCCTCCCTTAACTTCACTGCATTTCATTCCATTTTAAATTCAAGTTCAAATAAAAAAATGATCACATTCGATATCTTTATTGTTTACATCATTATGTCTTCTATCCAATCTCATCAAGTAATAAAAATATGTTTATTACTCAGCGATCTAAAATATTCATACATTTATCCGCAACACACAATACAGCGTATCGGATAGCAGGCAACCGCTTAGCTAAGGAGGCTCGCCTCCACATTTATTTAAATGAACGGTGCGGGAACTACTCAAAATTCAAGCTGTAGATCACGTGTCGGAGTCCCGTTCCGCGGCATTATTTTCTCTTCTAGGCGAAGCTGAACGTCCGATCGGCACGAATCAACCCCGACGGTCGTGGATGTAGATCAGCTGTTATTTTAATTCCCTCCCTTCTCATTAACGAAGTATTAATCCTTTCAGCGTGCGGTTTGTGGTTTTGTGACATTTTTCGTAAAAGTTGGTAGGTGAGATTTTTAAATTTCAGCAAGAAAGATGGAAACGGAAAGAAGAAGAAGTGAGAATTATGATGCAAGTAGTGAACTTAAAGAAACGCAAGCTTCTGTTGATTTTATTCTGAATAATAAATTCAGTAAAATGCCTTAAGATGATAAAATTTTCATTACTCAAGTAATTAAGACACCTCGACCAACAATGCCAAATTTAATTATTAATTCTGCTTATAATCGTTCGTTCTAAGTAGAATGGTATAAAAAATGCCAGTGGCTGACAGGACGCCCAGTGCGAAATAAATTATTTTGTTAGTTGCGTGGTCTCGTGCCACCTCTGATTGAAATCTCACGAGCCGTCACTGTGACCTGAAGTCACAAGCTTTTTCGCGCTTGTTCATATAAGTAAAACGATAGATCCAATTTGAATATCCTGTCAGCTATTGTTATCTTGAAATTCATTGAAATAATTAATGGGTTCATCTTTCCTTTACTCTACCCATACAAACATGAGTAGTGGTCCCAAATATATCGTGAAAATTTCATGTCCGTAATTCGTTCATTCGAGATTAGGTATAGCGAACAGAATTATGTCGGTTTGCCTAAGTACAGATAAAATATTATTATATTTGTAATAGCAGTTGTGGTTTCGGAAATATCGGGAAAATATATCGAATTTGTTAATTGTCAATACTCCGAAACTACCGGATCGATTTGGCCCATTAACGAACTCTGTTCATCTAGGAACAAGCTCGCGCAAAAAGGGACTACTTGAAACACGTTTAAACTCAAACTTCTGATGGAACTTCAACACTTAATTCTTCTAGAATAGTCCGCCATCTTGTCAAAATACAGTGGAACCTCGATATAACAAATCGGAAGGGAACCAGTAAATATTCGTTATATCAAGTAATTCGTAAAACTGAGGTTTGTTATATTGAGGTGAGGTTGGTCCAAAATTTGTTATACCGAGGTTTTATTCCCTCGACATTACGTACTCATCTTGTTATAGCGAACTAATTTTGCTCATATAAATGAAAACTCATTTTTATCAAATTACTCATTTATTTTATATTTTCTTTTTCAAAACAATAAAGTGAGTAGGTAGGTTTTTTTCTTTTCAAAATTCGCAGAACAAAATAAAAGAGGTGAAAAATCAACAAATTGGTATAAAAGCCTAAATCTATTTTATTCATCTTGATTGGAAAAAAGTCATAAATTGTAGTTTGTTCCCACGGTTTCAATCTTCTGATGTTTGAAGGCAAACCAATTTCGTCGGAAAACTTATCTTTAGATTTTAAAATTGTAGCCAATGAACTTGCGGGAATCCCGAACTTATTAGCTATGTCTAATTTTTTTTAAAGGATTTTTGTCACATAATTAATGATGCTTCGCTTTTCTGCGACAGATAAGGAACGCCTTTTACGTTTCTGAGCCATTGCAAAAAAGTGAGGAGCAACACTGATTACTTTCCATCAACTAACTTCGTATTTTACGTAATACGCGTCGAAACCTGTCGCGGCTGAATCACATCATACCTGGTTATTGGTGAAAACGTTATATAGAGGTTTTGAGTTGACGAAATTCGTTAAGTAGAGGTATTCACACTCTTTTTGGTAGTTGAAAATTCGTTATAAAGAGGTTGTTCGTAAAAATTTTCGTAATGTAGAGGTATGTTTTACATTGACTCTTATGGACGATTCAAGGGGATTATGAAAAATTCGTTAAATCGAGGAAGTCGTTATATTGAGGTTCGTTATATTAAGGTTGCACTGTATAAAGAGGTGAAAAATCAACAAATTGGTATAAAAGCCTAAATCTAATTTTATTCATCTTGATTGGAAAAAAAAGTCATAATTGTAGTTTGTTTCCACGGTTTCAATCTTCTGATTGTTTGAAGGCAAACCAATTTCGTCGGAAAACTTATCTTAGATTTTAAATTGTATTGTAGCCAATGAACTTGAGGGAATCCCGAACTTATTAGCTATGTCTAATTTTTTTGTACAAGGATTTTGTCACATAATTAATGATGCCTCACTTTTTCTGCGACAGATAAGGAACGCCTTTTACGTTTCTGAGCCATTTCAAAAAAGTGAGGAGCAACACTGATTACACTTTCCATCAACTAACTTCGTATTTTACGTAATACGCGTCGAAACCTGCCGCGGCTGAATCACATACCTGGTTATTGTGTGAAAAACGTTATATAGAGGTTTTGAGTGACGAAATTCGTTAAGTAGAGGTATTCGCACTCTTTTGGTAGTTGAAAATTCGTTATAAAGAGGTTGTTCGTAAAAAGTTTTCGTAATGTAGAGGTAGTTTTACATTGACTCTTATGGACGATTCAAGGGGATTATGAAAAATTCGTCAAATCGAGAAAGTCGTTATATTGAGGTTCGTTATATTAAGGTTGCACTGTATCAACTTTTAACAACTTTTTTTGTGCCAACTTTTGATAAAACATGCCAAACTTGCGTAGTACATTTTTTTCAATGCAGTCAGTTGAACTGGGCAATTGTTTATTTGAATTTTTTTTCTGAGAAGTTAGCCCTGTTTTTATGAAACCGAGAGTAGCTGGTATCAAAAATTTGATAACAGTTTAGACAAGCATTATTCAGGGTTACCGCAACAAAAAAAGTTGATATTTGTGGCAACAGGGTGTGGAATTTTGTGTGTTTTTTCAAATGCTCATTATTTTAAAATCATGCATCTTAGATTTTTTTATATTTTTCTGACAACCAAATTACTTGCCTCTTCACCTGGTCCGGGTTGACGTCGAGTTTTGGGACACAATGTATGTGTTTGAGAATAAATACCCAAAAATACTGAGATTTGACCGTTACCTTGTGAGTGTTTTACATAACTGACCACACTCATAAGAATCTGCTCAAAAACGACGTTTAACGCTTATGCGTCGAAAAAGGTATATATGTACCTATTGTATAAGGCAAAAAAAATTATTCTCGATTTCCTCACACGAATATATGTGTTGTCCAGTTATGATGAAAAACCCTGTATTTTTAACTCCTTACACTGATGAATTCTGATCCAGAGGAGTATTGAATCAATATTCAATTTTTTTATCTCGACAATATTTTATTACACGATTCTCGCGAAAAGTTCTCTTTTAACGAATTCTAACGCCTGAAAAAAAATATTGAACCTGAAAAACCCTTCTTAGTTATAACTCTTCAAAACGGTTCCATGTTAATTGTATCATTACCTGACTCATAGTCCGTTCACGAAAGTTTCAGCCATCGGTTGGCCATGACAATTTGGCATATTCACTGTGTATATTAAAATTTTAGGTTATGTTGTTTATTTTTTGTCAGTTGATGCGCGATGTTGTCAATAGGTCATAGAGTTCTCTGATAACTCGCAAGCTCGTCGGACGAGACCGGGTACATTCGGCAACGTTGACTTTATTTTATGTTAAGACAGCAAATTCTGCCAACTTCAGATAAATAAACTCCTACTATGCGCTTAAACTTTCGTGAACGGACTATTTATTTCACATTTCGGAAGTTCCAAAACATTAATTAAAATTTTTGTTTCTCAGATACCGACGCCTTGATAAATAATAGTATATTCAACATACAAAAGAAAAAAAATCCACAAAAGCTATTGTTCTCTGCCACTTTATCACAGGATCCAGAAAAACTCCAAAAAATGCTCTATTCAAACCGAAACTATTCACATCTGTCGTTGAAGGAAACGCAGAAACAATAGATTCAGAGGAAAAATCGAGCTTCATCGGAAAATACACAACTCCAAAAGAATTAACGGAGAAATACATCATCTGTTCCATTGATATCAAACCATTGGTACTTTATAAGTATATTAAAATTCAGAAATTAACCCGTACTTTAATTTTCACGAACTCAATCAACGAAGCACATAGATTGTGCATTTTATTGAGGGAATTGTTCAAAGATAAAAAGAGAATTGTGGAAATGAATTCGCATTTGGATATCAAAAGTCGAAAAGAGCTAATTTCGAAGTTTTCGAAAGGTGATGTTGATATGTAAGTAGAAAAACAGTTTTTTCGAACTTGATGTTTATCTTCCTTCCGCCCTTGTTCCAAGAGAAAAATGTTATAGGTTTGTGAGTAATTTTCTAAAAACACTTTTCACAGAACGCCGATTTCATAAAATAACTCAACAATTTGAATCATGTACGAAGCCATTTTTATAAATGTCATCACACTTCTTAAATGTCAAGGTACTCAGAAGAATACATTGCGCCATCTATATTTCATTTTTTCATATCAATAATATAAAGGAATAAGAGGTGTTATTTTGATATTCGAAGAAAAATTCCATTTTTCAATATAAATGATCGGATGTTTATTTCATTATAAAGAAGAAGCTATGCCGTTGATAGTGGAAAATAACATCAGGCAAATGACCAACACGACCACGCTTACAGGACCATATCCTTTTGATGAAATTTTCCATAACTGAAAAGTGGCTGCACTATGTGAGGACAAACAGGTAGCCTCACGAATTCCATCTTTGAGGTCTTGAATCGACGCCGGGCTGTTGGCGTAGACCTTCTCTTCATGTGGCCCCAAAGGAAGAAGTCGCAAGGTGTTAAATCACAAGATCTCGGTGGCCAATTGTGATCACCTCTTCGAGAGATAACAAGGTCCGGAAACTTTTCCCGCAAAAGATCAATGGTTTCGTTGCTTGTGTGGCACGTAGCGCCGTCTTGTTGAAAGTAAACGTTGTCCAGATCAATACTATCCAATTTCGGCCATAAAAAACCATTAATCATCTCTCGATAGCGCAATCCATTCACCGTAACTGTTGCTCCAACCTCATTTTCGAAAAAGTAAGGTCCAATGACTCCGCCGGACCATAAACCGCACCAAACAGTGACACGTTGAGGATAGAGAGGCTTTACAAGAATAACTCTTGGGTTTTCCGAGCCCCAGATGCGACAATTTTGCTTGTTGACGAATCTACCAAGGTGGAAATGGGCCTCATCACTCAAAATGATTTTTCGATGGAATTCGGATCATTTTCATGCATGTCAACATCCCAATCAGCAAAGACACGACGTTGTTGATGATTGCCAGCTTGAGTTCTTATGTTAACTGAACTTGGTAAGCCTTTAGACCCAAATCTTTATGCAAAATACGGTGTAATGACGTTTGTGGAATGCCTTATTCCAAAGAACGACGAGGAATGGACAAAACTGGGTTTCTTGAACACTTTCGGCTACAACAGCAATATTCTCGGCTGTTCTTGAGCGACGTGCACAGGTTTATTCTTCACATCGCTAACTTGTCCCAACAGCTCGATTTTTCCATCAATTCCTTTATTGCGGTACGACAAGTTGATTCACGACGACCCAAAAATGTTCGAGTTTTACGAACTGTCTCTGCCAAATTTTAACCATTTTATAGTGAATTTTAATAATTTCAATGCGTTCTTGAAGCGTGTATCGTTCCAGTTTTATTAATGGCGTAGTTTCTACTTGTCAAATGTCAAAAAATGACAGCTTCAAACGTGACATCTACCGAAATAGCGGGCTATTCAAAATAACACCTCTTATTGGAAAACCCTGTATATGCTATTAGTATTAATAAGTTATTTTAGTAGAACCCTTAATTCCCTTCTTTGGCCCAATGTTTTCTTTAGCAGATCTGTCTGAAGAATTGTTACGTCTTTCAGAATAATTTGTACAGATTCATTAGCAAGAGGAATAGATTTACCGGAAGTTCAGTGCGTGATATCATATACAGCACCAAAACACCTTAAAACCTACATTCACAGAGCTGGAAGAACTGCAAGAGCTGGTGCACTCGGAACTGCAGTCACTTTGCTTCATACCACACAAGTAGCTCGATTCAAGTCCTTACTTGAACATGCTGAAAAAAACAACGTTGAGGAGGTATGTATATCATAATTTTCAGGTTTTTTTTAGCTGAACTGAATGTGTATCTGACATTTTGGCAATTGACTTTGTAGGTGCCGGGAATTGTGAGGGTCGCTTTCTGTAGCAAGTATTTGTTGTTCTTAAGAATTCAATAATCCTTTACCTACTTCGGAAACAATATTCAACATAGATATTCCTGGTTAAGTTAGGTAAACCTATTTTTCAAATATGCTTCAGAATTTAATTTTTATTCACTCAAACAAAAACTTAAAAAACAATATTTATTTCCCAAACAATACTTACAGGATGAATCAATATGAAATTAGTGTTTTTTAATGTTTACTCCAAAATAGTGCCAACAAACATATGAATAGGTATTAAAAATGAAACAGTGAGAAAACACAAACAATATTTTTTATGGTGAATTCCTTCAGTTAAAGTCTATCCGTCTTTTTTTTCTAGCGAATTGGTCAACCACTTCATTTTCATCAATTTTCACACTATAATGAATATTCATAAGCGCCAACCCATTCAATCTAGTTTCGCTAGACGAATTGCGCAGGTAATTTTTAATTCTCCTCAAGCTGGAAAAACTTCTTTCTGGAGTAGCAGTAGATACTGGAATCGTAGCTAAAATTTGTAGTAGGATGTAGATGTTCGGATACATATTCTGATTGCACTCATCTAAGCATTCTAATGCCGATTTTGAAATGGAGTCCAAATTTCAAATTCTGATTTAATTACGTTTTATTTTTTAACTAGATTTTCGGAGATAAGTTGGTTTAAGTGCAAAATGAAAGATTATTTGCAACAAAAAATAACTCTGAAACATTTCGGGGGGGGGGGGGTGGGTTAGAACCCCCAAACCCCCCCTGGCTACGCCCTTGCTTCATAATACAGTATCGAGTTCAATCAAGAGTACCTTTCTGGTATAAAATTGAACAATGTTCGAGTCCACTTGAAATTTGATTAATAAGTGTATTATTAAAAAATTTAAGGTTGAGGCTTATTATGAGCATCCTGCATGTGGCCGCAACATTTCATTTCAATTGGTTTCGTTTTGTCTGAGGAAAAAAAATTTTGAAGGGCCATATTTTATGAAACACCCTGTATGATTTGGCTGGTTAAAGAACTTAACTGAGGCATTTGGGAACCGAACTCACCCTGAAAATCTCAAGTTTTAGGACAATCCCTTCGAAAGTTATCGTGCTAACGGACGGCCGGTCCCACGGACAGAATTTAATTTGACCACGGATTAGTCATCAGGAGTTGAACCCTATCTTTTGAGACCCTTTTATGCTCAAAATTCAAAAAATACTGACATTTGGGCAAAACGATATAGCACTCGTTTAAGTAGAACGAGCGCTCAATAAGTTATGTTTAATACTTCTTGGTACGAACCGTGTTAGCAGCGCCCTCTATAGAATCAGACATAAAAAAACATATTCGTATAAAATTTCACTACAATGTAACCAGTAGATTTGGCAAAATCCTTAAATATGTAAATATTTTTTTTTCTTCAACATTCAGATGCAGATGGCGTAAGGAAAATTTTTTATTTAACAAATCCCAATTATTTTTCTGTTTTCTATCTATCCTAGAGACGGAATCATCGTTTTTGAACCACCATGTAGAAGAACTGCTGCAACATATTATTACAATGTGATTTTCTTTATTTTCAGTACAATCTTCCAACTGATGATCTAGAATCTTTAGGAAAAACTTATAGAATAGCTCTGGAGGAATTGAAGAGAATACTCACCGAAGAAGAAAATGAGAATTTGAAAAAATAAAAAGCACCAAACAATTAAAACCCAAGTTTAAAAGGAAAAGAGTCAATTCTGTCGCTTCAAACTAACTAGGTGTATAAATTTATTATCTTTTATTAAATTTGTAAATATTAGATCTAATTTCATTAATAAATCGAAACGTTGATGATTTAATGCGTTTCATTATTTTTTACCAAGTTGGAAAGAAGGCAAAATTTCATTTTCTGTAAAATAGAGGTTGAACATAAAAATAAATAAATATTCCTACTGAAATAATACAATTAACGAATTTCTAGTCTTCAGAATATTCGAAAAATAAAATTTCAAATAATTCTGAAACTATTCTAGTGATTCGACCCATTATCAAATCTCTAGCCCCACCTACTCAGAAGTTATTGTGCGTACGGCCGTCCAGACAGAATTGTTTTGTATCTCAACCCTTTGATACCAACTGTGGCTCAATCGAAAATTATTGATATTGGATCTGGTTAGGAACCAGAGTGAAAGATATAACGTATTATGTACTTTTCCTATGTTGAATTGAAGTAAAGAAGCTAGAAAGTAGAAATCGAAATTACTTTGTTCTGAAACATACCCAAAAAAATTAATTGTAATTCTCTGAACATACCAATTTCCTTGCGCAAAGATTACTCTATGACCATAACCACTGACATTCGATTATTTCGATTTGACAGTCATATACGTTGACAGATATCAATTTAGGAAGAACATGGCTGGTACGCATTTTTATTATTCATGAATCTTCTGAGAAAAATTCAAAATTTATATTTTTCAGATGTGTTTGCTAAGTTCATGTACATATTGTCAAGAGGAGATCAATGGGGTCAGGGTTCAATGCTGCGAATGCACGGATTTCGATATATGTTTGCAGGTAAATAGAACAAACGACAGTCATCCTACTGTCAAAATAAAAATGCAGCCGATTTGAATCTTCTATGTCAAATTTGAATTTTGCCGCTGAAAATTATTTCCTAATTCATTATTATTAATTTTTGATTTTTTCTGTAGATCATGTACCTATTTTTAATATTCGTGATCTAATTTTTAGTGTTTCGTCAGTGGAGCAGAATAGGTTCACATAAAAATGATCATTCATATAGATTTGTGGTGAGTTAATTTATTTAAATATTTTTCAAGATTTTCAACAGCTTTGTATTTTAGGACCATTGCTCTTTAGCTCTCGGAGGTAGAGGAAATTGGACAGGTAGAGAGGAACTACTTCTGTTAGATGCAGTAGAACTATATGGATTCGGCAACTGGGATCTTGTTAGTCAACACATTAAAACAAGGACTCCAGAAGGTTTATAACATTATTATAA
This sequence comes from Propylea japonica, assembly GCA_013421045.1. Classification (NCBI taxonomy): domain Eukaryota; kingdom Metazoa; phylum Arthropoda; class Insecta; order Coleoptera; family Coccinellidae; genus Propylea; species Propylea japonica. Next base: position 85,200,877 of record CM024240.1, on the reverse strand, counting down.
CTGTATTTATCTACTTGGTTAAAGCCCCTAAGATATCGTGGGCTGTCATGCTCTTGCACTACTCCATACTCCAATCAAATATGTTGTGTCTTTGGAGATAGTTTTTGGGCATATCACAATCAGTTTTTTTGAGAAGAAATTGTTTACTGTCTACCTTTTATTTTCCTATAAAATTGAAGTAATGCTTACTAATGTAATCATATAAATTATTCTGCAATCTATATACAAATCTGAGGATGTTCATTTCATTTTAGAGGTGAAAGAAGAATATATTAGTAGATATCTGATGGTAACATAGGCAAAATGACATGGGGTGATATTGAACAAAGAAGGCCAGTATTAGAAGATATTGTACCTGAAGACAAGGGACCTCTGGCCCCAGCAGTCACTTCTAAATTACCTCCATTAGATATTACTCCGGAAGAAGCAATGCTTCTGGGCTATAAACCCCATAGAGATGATTATGAAAGGGTTAGTATTGATATACTTACCATTTTTCCGCAAAATACTCCGTGCTTTTATTTCAGGAATACGATATGCCTGCAGAACAGATGTATCCTCGCTGCAATTGGATACTACTCAGGATTCAAAAGTTGAAATATTAATGAAATTAGCTATGGTTGATTTGTACATAAGAAAGTTAAGAGAACGTACCAGAAGAAAACGGGTGGTTAGAGATTACCAACTTGTATCTAAATTTTTTTCGAAAGATAAAAAGGATCCTAATAAGAAGCCTTTAACCAAAGAACAAAAGTGAGTGATGATTTTTCTTACTCTTTGACCATTTCCAATGATAATGAAGCTTTTATAACTAACTAGCGGACCCAACAGACGTTGTTCTGCATACACAAAATTCATTCAATTCGATCCAGCCGTTTAGTTGCAGATAGATGAATAACCTAGATTACAACTACAGCGCCATCTGTTGATCTGATCTGTGATCATAAACATACTGGCATCAGGCAATGCAAAATACATTCATACATCATGGGTTTAAAATTTTTAAAATATGGCATAAGTAAAAAATTGTTGTATAATATGTTAGTTCATACATTATTTCTGATTAAAATTTTAAATTTTCGATTCACTCGATGTAACTTCACTTTTGTCCAAATGTCAAAATCTTTGTAACCTATAAATATGTATTCTATGACAGCTTGATTGGTCGTAAGAAAAAGGAAAGCCTTTTATTTTTTTTTCTGAACAATTTTTTTGGAATATTTTGTTGTATAAACCTTGCCCTAGCAATTATGAACACAGCAAAAAAAGAATGATCCAATTTGGTGCAACCGTTTGAATGAAATTGCATTTTGACGGTAACCATAGATCCTGTTTTATTAATTTAGGTTATTCTGATGGTGAATTAAAAATAATAATTTATTTTTTCAGAGAACTAAGGGATCAAATGCGAGTTTTCAGTCAGTTTCAAACCTCAGCAGAACACGAAAGGTTGATAGCAAATATTGAACGAGAGCGTGAACTGAGGCATAGATTCAATGAACTATTGAAGTACCGTAATCTTGGTATTACATCTCAGGAAGAAGCAATCCACTATGAACAGCATGCGGCATTCCAAAAACAGCAGCTCAAGTCAAAAACGGTAAGTTTGTTATTTACACATCAACAGTTTGTGATTATAGGTTGTAGGAAAGTGTTATATTAGAGTGAAAAATGTTATTTTTCTGTATTTTTTATATGATTTTTTGTTCATTTTTTGTTTTTGTATTTTACTTTGTTGTAAGCTAAATTTAGCTATAAACTAGGCCTGGTGCCAGTACTTGTACTGTTTTGGGGTCAGGAATAAAAAAAAACAAAGAATAATGACGAAGATAAGATTCCCGAGTGGCAAGTCGCAGATATAACTTTTAGCAAATTAGAGCAGATAAACAGACCGTTTACATTATTATTATTTCCAAATTGCATAAACTGGAAATGCGAAATTCAAAAGATATAACATTGAACATGCGCGAAAATGAAAAGCAAATGTAGTCCGTACACGAAAGTTTGAGCGCATAGTAGGCGTTTGTTTATTTATCTCAAGTTGGCAGTATTTGCTGTCATAAAGTAAAATAAAGTCAACGTTGCCAAATGTACCCGGCCTCGTCCGACGAGCTTGCGAGTTATCAGAGAACTCTATGCAATATTGACAACATTGCGTATAAATCTGACAAGAAAATGAAGAACATAACCTAAAATTTTAATGTACACAGTAGAATATGCCAAATTTCCATGTCCAACCGACGGCTAAAACTTTCGTGAACGGACTATAGCTCTGTAAATTGACATCTTTTTGCCTGAATAATTTCCGAAATCACTCCAGTTGAAGGTGAAGTGATTTTGACAAATAGAACATGATTTTTTTGGATGACAGTCAATGAAATGATAAGGTTTGAAATCAGAGCACCGAATTAGAATATCGAATATAGTTTGAAAGGAAATTCTTGAAGTAATATAAATCATTCATTACCAGCAATGAAAACTGATAATAACAATTCACTTTCTTTTATGTTTAGAAGAAAATCGTAAACTTTTACCAAAATGCTAGTTATGTTATTGTTGTGATGAACTGAAGTGATTACGGAAATTAAACTGATTTTGTCAAAAAGCACCATGCTGATTTTGCATCAGTTTGGAAGTGATGCAGCTTCAAATAGAAAGGGTATATCGTATCTTTCCGATGTCAATTTCCAAATCTGTAATAATAAATATAAATAAAAAAGTTTATCGATCTTGATGTATTCCTTTTTTCCAGAAAAAACGCAGAAGAACAATTTCGCAAGGAAAAAACTCCATGTGGCCATCACCAAAAGAGCAAGAGAAGCACAAATTCGCCAAATGGAACAGATGGAACAGCTGCAACTCTAACCCAGTACAAGAACCTGTACATAAAACACGAATATCGATTCAACCTGAAATACAGGTGAGTGTAAAAGAAACGTCAAAGGCATTTTCAGTGATCATCATGACGATGAATACTGAAAAATTTCAGTATTTTTCATCTCATTCGCAAACTATCCGAAATAAATAATCAGTGTGAAAGGAGACTGCCATTCATTTTTTATTTCGAATTGAATGCTTGAAAATAAATATGAGTTGCCATTTGAAAATCTCAAAATATTTCATTTTTAAGTTACATACAGGGTGCGGCAGCATAACTTCCATTTTTTAAAACTCAATAAAACGCATTGTATGAATCAGAAAATTTTTATTCGTTTTTTATAATATAGGCACATACATAAAGTTTTGTTTTACCCAGTTTTGAAGATAAAATCAGGGAGATGACGTCCCCCATTCTCCATACCATGAGTAAACCGATTTCTGGCGTTCGTCATGACTCCAGCCAGTATAGCAGGCGTTATGTTGACAATTTCTTCCTGGATGTTGTTCTTCAAATCTTGTAGGGTCCTTGGACGGTTCACATAAACACGAGATTTCAAAAAACCCCATAGAAAAAAGTCACAAGGGGTCAAATCGGAAGAGCAGGCCGGCCACTCCAAATAACCCCTAATTGAGATAAGGCGCTCTGGGAAGTGTTCCCTCAAAACAGCCATCGATGCTCTTGAAGTGTGTGACTTTTTTTATTGGGGTTTTTTGAAATCTCGTGTTTATGTGAACCGTCCAAGAACCCTTCAAGATTTGAAGAACAACATCCAGGAAGAAATTGTCAACATAACGCCTGCTATAATAATAATAATAATAATAAATTCAAAACTGGGTAAAACAAAACTTTATGTATGTGCCTATAGTCCGTTCACGAAAGGTTGAGCCGTCGGTTGGCCATGGAAATTTGACATATTCCACTGTGTATATTAAAATTTTAGGTTATGTTCTTTATTATCTTGTCAGATTGATACGCAATGTTGTCAATATTGCATAGAGTTCTCTGATAACTCGCAAGCTCGTCGGACGAGGCCGAGTACATTCGGCAACGTTGACTTTATTTTACTTTATGACAATAAGTGCTGCCAACTTCAAATAATTAAAGAAACGCCTACTATGTGCTCAACCTTCGTGAACGGACTATATATTATAAAAAACGAATAAAAATTTTCTGATTCATACAATGCGTTTTATTAAGTTTTAAAAAAAGAAAGTTATGCTGCCGTACCCTGTATTTTCGGAGCAATGTCTTTAAAAAACCTTATGATGTATCGAAATACTGAATGTACCACATAAATGCATGGATTCTCCACTATGAGACTGTGGGCTTTGTTTCCTTTCGCATATAAAATTATTGAGATATTGCATTTCCAAACTGGCAATGCAGATGTCAAAATTATTAGGAATTTGTGCATAACTTGGCAACAGTACATAGCAGAGAAGTTTTTTCAATAGGTTGTACTGCGAATTTCGTATTGAATCAATTCATAAATGAAAATTTAGATATGTAGTTCCATTCGAAATAAGAAAATAGATGTGTTTGAGATACACGTGGCAACACTGTCGACTTAAAAATATTTTAGGCGAAGAGTTCCTTCACCGTCAAGGATCCACCTAAAATTTCAGAACGAAATATTCACTAGTTCTCCTAAAACTTCCAATAGACCAACTCAAAAGAAAAACCCCGTATGTCCATAACATACCAGCTCCTTACTTTCGATTTATTCCGTGACTATCTCATTCATTTTTGTATTCTCCCTTATCATCAAATTGTGTACAGAGGAGTTTATTTATCTAATTGTCAAACACCCCTATAGTTTCATTTGATCTATTTATTTACAGGAAGAAAAGGCTACAATCACAAAGTTCAATGTTGTCGGAAACTTGTTGAAAATTCAACAGAATCCATTGTTCAGCTTCTAGAAGACTCTTGCTGGATTTCTTACACGGGTTCTACGTAATTACCTATTTTCTCAAGTTCCATTTGTAATGATGCCATAATATGAGTAAGAAGAAGGTGAATAGCAGATGTTTGATCCTTATATTATTGTATCAACCTAGTCACAATAGCTTCTCAAACTTTTTATTTTTAAATTGATTTTCAATACTCCTTCTGTGTTTCAGTTTTGATGAGATTTTAGTGACTTAAGTTATTGATTTTGCTATGTGAGTATATAAGACTGTATATATAGTTATTTGTATGATAAGAGAATATATTTAATGAATCATTGACTCAAATGTTCTTTCAAAATCCTATCCGTCTCATTTGTAAATAGGTAATGGGTATTTCCACAAAAATTTATTTTAATTACCAAAATAAGCTAGCGAATTCAGCGAGTTGGCTGTTGATTGTGACGCACGCGTCTGCATTCATTTTATTGGTTGAATCACAGTTAACAACGATGCGAATCTGTTGTGAACACAGACTACAAAATATATATCCATTGTTAGGCTAATGCAAAATTGTTTACCTACCTTACTACATATTTGATACCAGAGCTCAGGGGAAAAAACCTCAGTGAAAAATTAATAAAATAAATTTCTAAGATAATCACTTATAGTGCGTCCACGAAAGCTTGAGCGCATAGTAGGCTTTTGTTTATTTATCTGAAGTTGGCAGTATTTGCTGTTATAAACTGAAATAAAGTCAACGTTGCCGGATGTACCCGGCCTCGTCCTACGAGCTTTTAAATTATCAGAGAACTCTATGCAATATTGACAACAATGCGTATCAATCTGACAAGAAAATAAACATATAAATATAAACATATAAATATAAACATATAACTAAAATTTTAATATACACAGTGGAATGTCAAATTTCCATGGCCAACAGACTGCTCAAACTTTCGTGTACGGACTGAAGACAGTTCTCATTTCGCTAGAAATCTTCGTTTCTCTAATATTTTTGCAATCAGCTTAAATTTTCTTACGTACTCATTTCACTTATTATCAGAAATTAGGAAAAAAACAAATGGCTTGATTTTCTGTTCTTCATTTCGGAAAGATTCAAGTTGAAAAAAGAATTCAGAATTTAATAGGAGAATCGTCCAAACTAAACACCTTCAGCCAGAATTCAATCTACAAATTTTTGTTACATGAATTTTCTTTTCATCTTGATCCACTACAACCATTGAAAATTGAAGTGGAAGTTTGTATTAATTTTGAATTTTCATGAATATCAACATTATCTTAATCTCTAATAAAATGTGTAATGGTTGATAAGTAAAAGAGGAGATATATTCAATTGTTTATATTTATTTTACTCATATAATTTGAAAGATTCATTTAATAAAAAAAATAGTACAGCCTCAGGTTTTGCATGCTTAAAATAAATAGCTATTGCAGTAAATATTCAATATCCTCCACGAAGACGCAGAACTAAATGCAGAGTTGATTCTTTCTGAATGTTGTAATCAGAAAGAGTACGGCCATCTTCCAATTGTTTACCAGCAAAGATCAAACGCTGTTGATCTGGTGGAATTCCTTCCTTGTCTTGAATTTTTGCCTTCACGTTTTCAATTGTGTCTGAAGGTTCTACTTCCAAAGTAATGGTTTTACCAGTCAAAGTTTTCACAAATATTTGCATACCACCACGGAGACGAAGTACTAAGTGAAGTGTTGATTCTTTTTGGATGTTGTAGTCAGAGAGAGTACGACCATCTTCTAATTGTTTGCCGGCAAAGATCAATCTCTGTTGGTCTGGTGGGATTCCTTCTTTGTCTTGAATTTTAGCTTTAACATTCTCAATAGTATCAGAGGGCTCAACTTCCAAAGTGATAGTTTTTCCGGTCAATGTCTTAACAAAAATTTGCATACCACCACGTAGACGGAGTACCAAGTGAAGAGTTGATTCTTTTTGGATGTTGTAGTCAGATAGAGTTCGGCCATCTTCCAATTGTTTGCCTGCAAAGATTAATCTCTGTTGATCTGGGGGAATTCCTTCTTTGTCCTGAATTTTGGCTTTAACATTTTCGATGGTATCAGAGGGTTCTACTTCCAAAGTGATGGTTTTTCCTGTCAATGTCTTGACGAAGATTTGCATACCACCACGTAGACGAAGTACCAAGTGAAGAGTGGATTCTTTTTGGATGTTGTAGTCAGAGAGAGTGCGGCCATCTTCCAATTGTTTGCCTGCGAAAATCAATCTTTGCTGATCTGGTGGAATTCCTTCTTTGTCCTGAATTTTAGCTTTAACATTCTCGATGGTGTCAGAAGGCTCAACCTCCAAAGTGATGGTCTTTCCTGTCAATGTCTTGACGAATATTTGCATACCACCACGCAGACGGAGTACCAAGTGGAGGGTAGATTCTTTTTGAATGTTGTAGTCAGAGAGAGTACGGCCATCTTCCAATTGCTTGCCTGCGAAGATTAATCTTTGTTGGTCTGGTGGGATTCCTTCTTTGTCTTGAATTTTAGCCTTAACATTTTCAATGGTATCAGACGGCTCGACCTCCAAAGTGATGGTCTTTCCAGTCAGAGTCTTGACAAAGATTTGCATACCACCACGGAGACGGAGTACCAAGTGAAGGGTTGACTCTTTTTGGATGTTGTAGTCGGACAGAGTACGGCCATCTTCCAATTGCTTGCCTGCGAAAATCAATCTTTGCTGATCTGGGGGAATTCCTTCTTTGTCTTGAATTTTAGCTTTAACATTTTCAATGGTATCAGAGGGCTCAACTTCCAAAGTGATGGTTTTTCCAGTCAATGTCTTGACAAAAATTTGCATACCTCCACGGAGACGAAGAACCAAGTGGAGGGTAGATTCTTTCTGAATATTGTAATCAGATAATGTGCGACCATCTTCTAATTGTTTGCCAGCAAAGATCAATCTCTGTTGGTCTGGTGGAATTCCTTCTTTGTCTTGAATTTTGGCCTTTACATTTTCAATAGTGTCAGATGGCTCGACCTCTAAAGTGATGGTTTTTCCAGTCAATGTCTTGACGAAGATTTGCATACCACCACGAAGACGGAGTACCAAGTGAAGGGTGGATTCTTTTTGGATGTTGTAGTCGGAGAGGGTACGGCCATCTTCCAATTGCTTGCCTGCGAAGATTAATCTTTGTTGATCTGGGGGAATACCTTCTTTATCTTGAATTTTAGCCTTAACATTCTCAATAGTATCAGAGGGTTCAACTTCCAAAGTGATGGTCTTTCCTGTCAATGTCTTGACGAAGATTTGCATACCACCACGTAGACGAAGTACCAAGTGGAGGGTTGACTCTTTTGGATGTTGTAGTCGGACAGAGTACGACCATCTTCTAACTGTTTGCCAGCAAAGATCAATCTCTGTTGGTCTGGTGGAATACCTTCTTTGTCCTGAATTTTGGCCTTTACATTTTCAATAGTGTCAGATGGCTCGACCTCTAAAGTGATGGTTTTTCCAGTCAATGTCTTGACGAAGATTTGCATACCACCACGTAGACGAAGTACCAAGTGAAGGGTGGATTCTTTTTGAATGTTGTAGTCAGATAGAGTACGACCATCTTCCAGTTGTTTTCCGGCAAAGATCAATCTCTGTTGGTCTGGTGGAATTCCTTCTTTGTCTTGAATTTTGGCCTTTACATTTTCAATAGTGTCAGATGGCTCGACCTCTAAAGTGATGGTTTTTCCAGTCAATGTCTTGACGAAGATTTGCATACCACCACGAAGACGGAGTACCAAGTGAAGGGTGGATTCTTTTTGGATGTTGTAGTCGGAGAGGGTACGGCCATCTTCCAATTGCTTGCCTGCGAAGATTAATCTTTGTTGATCTGGGGGAATACCTTCTTTATCTTGAATTTTAGCCTTAACATTCTCAATAGTATCAGAGGGTTCAACTTCCAAAGTGATGGTCTTTCCTGTCAATGTCTTGACGAAGATTTGCATACCACCACGTAGACGAAGTACCAAGTGGAGGGTTGACTCTTTTTGGATGTTGTAGTCGGACAGAGTACGACCATCTTCTAACTGTTTGCCAGCAAAGATCAATCTCTGTTGGTCTGGTGGAATACCTTCTTTGTCCTGAATTTTGGCCTTTACATTTTCAATAGTGTCAGATGGCTCGACCTCTAAAGTGATGGTTTTTCCAGTCAATGTCTTGACGAAGATTTGCATACCACCACGTAGACGAAGTACCAAGTGAAGGGTGGATTCTTTTTGAATGTTGTAGTCAGATAGAGTACGACCATCTTCCAGTTGTTTTCCGGCAAAGATCAATCTCTGTTGGTCTGGTGGAATTCCTTCTTTGTCTTGAATTTTAGCTTTAACATTCTCAATGGTATCAGAGGGTTCTACTTCCAAAGTGATGGTCTTTCCAGTCAATGTCTTGACGAATATTTGCATACCTCCACGGAGACGGAGTACCAAATGAAGAGTGGATTCTTTTTGGATGTTGTAGTCAGATAGAGTGCGGCCATCTTCTAATTGTTTGCCTGCGAAAATCAATCTTTGCTGATCTGGGGGAATTCCTTCTTTATCTTGAATTTTAGCCTTAACATTTTCGATGGTGTCAGATGGCTCAACTTCCAAAGTGATGGTCTTTCCAGTCAGAGTCTTGACGAAGATTTGCATACCACCACGTAGACGGAGTACCAAGTGAAGGGTAGACTCTTTTTGAATGTTGTAGTCTGAGAGAGTGCGGCCATCTTCCAATTGTTTACCAGCAAAGATCAATCTCTGTTGGTCTGGTGGAATACCTTCTTTGTCTTGAATTTTAGCCTTCACATTCTCAATAGTATCAGAGGGTTCAACCTCCAAGGTGATGGTTTTACCGGTCAAAGTTTTAACGAAGATCTGCATCCTGTAATTAAATTATTTCTGGTCAGGTCTAAGTTCACTTATTTGACTTTTAATTTCTACTTTGACAATTTATTTTGTTTTGAGGAAAATATGAACGAAATGAATCATGACTCACTTAATTTCCTGAATGATTTAATTAAAAAAACAATTGAAGAACTATTTGAAAGTTTGAAACTAACACGATAATTTCAGTTGTTGAACGAGCGACTTGAAAAATTTACATTTGAAATGAGCTCATAAGTATAACGAGGTTTCAGGGTTAATTACAACATTTCAATTTCGCTTAATATTTCTCATGGCAACAAATGCATCCGTGAAGAGTACCGCTTACACAACAAATAAACGGTTCAATTAATTCCAGTTTTCACAACTACGCAATTCCGCCATTTTGATTATAGAACAAAGGAAATTAGTAGAAGACGTGTAACGGGATACATTCAAATACGATATTGTGGCTTAATTTATTTTCACCACAATAAATGAGTGCATCAGGAACAAAAAAATGAACGAATAACCAATAATATTGAAATATTGGGTTCAGTTATTGAGAAAATTTAAGTACAGAAAATTATATCGCCGTTTATCACAAGAAATAACTTTGATATGCCAAAATAAACAAAACTAACACAAGAAAAATATTTACCTTAATTGTTTATATCACTTTTCACGAATATTATAACTCAGCTCACTATTCACAATAATCGATCTTTACTGCTTGCAAGATTTGTGCTTTTTGGCGTATTTCTGGACAAAATCGTATTTATATCCTCAGCAGTCCCCACCAGTTTTAATCTCGAACCAGTTGAAAGTTCTAGAATCAATACATTTCGGATAATTATGAAATTATTAAATTCATATAAATTTGTTTCAGAAACTCCAATGAAATGTTATTTTCTTCATCATATATATAAGAATTTTACTTCAAAATGTAATGGAAATCATCAAAAGCTATCAAAATAGTACGGATCTACTTTTCCGTGGAATAATGATTTGTGACGTCATCCTAGCACTGACAGTGCACCTTTGTTATTGAATCATCTGATTCAGACAGGGGGTAAACATAGTCGTCTCGTTGCAATGGGCGAAGGGTTCAATATCAAACTTGCTGGTCACCGAAATTCAAACATTTACCTTTGTGGGAGTTCCATCAATACAAGTCCTATACAAAATATTGAGGTATTAGTAGCCCTATTGCTCCTCCAAAGAACGAGCTTTCCAATGCACACTTTTTGACTCCTGTAATTTTTTTCGTATCTTTAACCGTTTTCGAGTGAAAAATTATTGAACTATTGTATTTTATTTACTAAATAAAAAAAATAATAGAAAAACTCGATAGGTATGCCCAAAGTTTGCTTTTATTTTGATAGCTCGTCATCTGAGACTCAACTTAAGCTTATCAGCGAATGCATACAATAGTTCAATAATTTTTTACTCGGAAACGGTAAGAGATACGAAAAAATTACAGGAGTCAAAAAAGTTTCTGAATTGAACGAAGAAATCAAAAATTTATTTACGATGATCAGAGACGTACCGCAAAAAAGTTTTAGAGGGAAAGAGGAGACATATGGCTCCGGAAAGAAAACACCCTGTAGAATCTAGTTAAGATTCAGGACGTAGAATAATGGCGGCTGTTGAAAATAGCTCGCATTCCAAATTTGGACTGAATATCTCAAAAACTGCAGGAGTTATGAAGAAAAAACCATTTTATTGGAAATTTCAACACCCTGTAGCTCCGTAACGAAGCTTTTGCGGATCCATGTTTATTTGGACTTTTTTTCTTGAAATCATACGTAGATTAAGTTGTCACACACTGTTATGTAACATCCTGTATAGTATCCAATATTGAAGTGAATTTTGCAAAAATCTTTATTTGTTTCGTTAAACTTAATCATTGTTTGGGTTCAATTTCAGTTGGAAATCACCTAGACAGTACCATTCGTGATAACTACAATCAAATATTTATTTAAAGAGGAAAATATGCAATTTTTCGACAAAAACATTCAACATTGCATCATTTTCGTCGAATGCTTTCTTCCCAACCTTGGACTCTGGATATATCCAGAAAATTCTAAATAGGTAGGAAATTAAACAATAACAACAAATGATACGCAGTTTCCACATTGATTAGAATATCGATTTTCCATTTATTCGACGTCCATTGTTGGTGAATCATTGGGATGTTTGATTTGGATTTATTTGGAACAATAAGGAATATACCGTACGTCACGTCACGAATCATGTGAAATATTAATTTTCATGAGCATTTTACAGTTTCTTCAACTTATTATTCCGAAATATGGTTTCTACATTGGATGATCAGGTTCATACACGAATTTCTCAACTGAAACTTATTCCTTTGTTTTCACCAAGCAAGTTATTATACTAACCCCTTTGAAGTTGTGGTTGTTGTTTTTCGAAAATCCATTCTTTTATTTCAATTTTAGGATTTTCCGGAAATATATTTTCGTACAACGCAAAATTAAAAATAAATCAAAATAAACAGAAGAGATCTTGGTCGTTGACACATACAAGACAGTTTCTTCCAGTGGCGTACCATTGTCTAGTGCTAGAGTATTGTGAGGTAGTAAATTATCATCCTTAAAATATATAAAGCATTCATAATTTCATTTCTTTCGACGAATGTTTCGTTCTCGACCTTGGACATATCCAGAAAATTCTAAATAGGTAGGAAATTTAATGATAACAACAAATAATACGCATTTTCCACTTCAATTGGTAAATATCGATTTTCCAGTTATACTACGTCCATTGTTCGTGAATCACTGGGATATTCAGATAAAGATTATTTGGAACAACGGATATACCGTACGTCACGTCACGAATAATGTGAAATATTAATTTTCATGAGCATTTTACGGTTTCTTCAACTTATTCCGAAATACGGTTTCTACATTGGATGATCAGGTTCATACAGGAATTTCTCAACTGACACTAATTCCTTTGTTTTCATCAAGCAAGTTACTAACCCCTCTGAAGTTGTGGGTTGTTGTTTTTCGAAAATCCATTCTTCTATTTCAATTTTAGGATTTTCCGGAAATATATTTTTGTACAACGCAAAATTAAAAATAAATCAAAATAAACAGAAGAGATCTTGGTCGTTGACACATACAAGACAGTTTCTTCCAGTGGCGTACCATTGTCTAGTGCTAGAGATTTGTGAGGTAGTGAATTAGGTTCATCATTTCATTACAAAAGCATAATTACAGCATTAATCATTTCATTTCTTTCGACGAATGTTTCGATCTTGACCTTGGACATATCCAGAAAATTCTAAATAGGTAGGAAATTAAATGATAACTACAACTAATACGCATTTTCCACTTCAATTGGTAAATATCGATTTTCCAGTTAAACGCGTCCATTGTTCGTGAATCATTGGGATGTTAGATTTAGATTATTTGGAACAACGGATATACCATACGTCACGTCACGAATCATGTGAAATATTAATTTTCATGAGCATTTCACGGTTTCTTCAACTTATTATTCTGAAATATGGTTTCTACATTGGATGATCAGGTTCATTCACGAATTTATTTCTCAACTAAAACTTATTCCTTTGTTTTCATCAACCAAGTTACTAACCTCTCTGAAGTTGTGGATTGTTGTTTTCGAAAATCCATTCTTCTATTTCAATTTAGGATTTTCCGGAAATATATTTTTGTATAACGCAAAATTAAAAATAAATCAAAATAAACAGCAGAGATCTTGGTCGTTCACACAAACAAGACAGTTTCTTCCAGTGGCGTACCATTGTATAGTGCTAGAGATTTTTGGGGTAGTGAATTATAGGTTCATCATTTCATTACAAAAGCATAAAGCATTCATCGTTTCATCTCTTTCGACGAATCTGCCGTTCCCGACCTTGGACATATCCAGAGTATTCTAAATAGGCAGGAAATTAAATAAAAACAAAAAATAATACGCATTTTCCACTTCAATTGGTAAATATCGATTTTCCAGTTATACGACGTCCATTGTTCGTGAATCACTGGGATATTCACATTTAGATTATTTGGAACAACGGATATACCATACGTCACGTCACGAATCATGTGAAATATTAATTTTCATGAGCAATTTACGGTTTCTTCAACTTATTATTCCGAAATATAGTTTCTACATTGGATGATCAGATTCATTCATGAATTTCTCAACTGACACTAATTCCTTTGTTTTCATCAAGCAACCCTCTATATTTTATGTTCTGTGCCTCTGAAGTTGAGGGTTATTGTTTTTCGAAAATTCTTTCTTCTATTTCAATTTTAGGATTTTCCGGAAATATATTTTGTACAAAATTAAAAACAAATCAAAATAAACACTTAAACTTAACTTTAAACGAGTGCTATATCGTTTTGCCTAAATGTCTGTAATTTTCTAATTTTGAGCCGAAAATGGTCTCAAACGATAGAGTTCCCTGTTGACGAATCCGTGGTCAAATTAAATTCTGTCCGTCGGGCCGTTACCACGATAACTTTCGAGGGATCGTCCTAGTGACTTGAGATTTTCAGGGTGAGTTCTGCAGTTCCCAAATGCCGCGGTTATGTTCGTTAACCAGCCGAATCGTACAGAGTGTTTCATAAAATATGAGCATTCAAAATTGTTGTTCCACAATATCTCAGATAAGACGAAACCAATCGAAATGAAATTTTGTGGCCACTTAAAGATGCTCATAATAAGCCTCATCCAAAGCATGTAATACAGTATTCGTTTTGAAGAGTTTCGTGCTCCTGAGCTGTTCCAGTGCTAGTGCGCAGCCAATGGCAAGCCGTATTTCGAGCTTTTGAGTTACTCAGGAGCACGAAATACCACAAAACGAATAGGCTATAATTATACTGAAAGTAAAGTGGCTATATACTTTGTCGCTTTTGTTCGATTCATTGAATTAGTTTTCTTATCTGACGTTACCTATTAGTAATAATGACCCTTCAGGTATATTACTCAAACTATTGAGTAGTGTAGGAACAAAATGCCACAGCAGGTACTATACCTATACCTGAAGGGCCATTAATACTAATATATAGGTAAAATCAGATAAGAAAAATACAAATTTTGCTTTTGTATCAATAAAGAAATTCGTATAGTATAACTCAACATGGTACCAGAAATGTATTTCCATAACGATTTCAGTTTCCGAGTTTTGAATGTTATCTCTCAACTGACACATAACTTTTTCTGTAGAATTCAATGCAATCTTCGAAACAGAATAAGGGATAAGGCCGAAAAGTTTTTGGAATTCTGTACCTCAAATGAATAGGCAATAAATTTTACATCATAAACATAGACTACAACTACAATAATATTATTTAGTATCGTCTTCGGTACCTGATTTAGATACTCAAATGTTTTATTAAACTTTTCCAAGAAGTTCACCACCAATACGAAATTTATGAAGTAGGTACTTCTTCCAGGAGGCTTTTGTACCTATTTCTGAGGATTTATTTTACTTTAATGACTTTCTAATACTGCCTACCTACGGAAGGTTTTATTTTCTATTACCATCAAGTAATTAGTGTTTTCGAATCACCCCACAGTCAGTTCAGTTTTAATTTCGTCAATTAGAGTTCAGCAACCATTAATGCTTAATGATTTTGAATTTTGATAACATTTTTGAATTTGGTATCAGAAATTAGAGACCAATATTTACATTGAAGAAATATTATTTTTTGTGCTTTTCTTTCTTTATTATTGTTCTATGGTGTCCTTTCTGTGCACATGTTAACCTCACAAATCATGCTTTCAAATTTTCAAACACCGTCAATTTGAAATGATGAAAATTAAACAATTATAATACAAATTACAAATATTATTTGAAAGTGAAACACTTGTGGTTTGATAATAATTACTGCATATACTCCTCCAGTGGTATGACATAATAATAAATTGAACATTATTTGGAAATTACTTACATAGTGAAATTGTTGCAGAAAATAAAAATTCAATCATGAAAGGAATTAAAAGGAGTTGTGACGAGTCGTTGTCTTTAGAATCGCTTTCTAAGCACATGAAAATTGATGATGGACAAAATAGTACACAGAAAAGTTTTCAGGATTTGTTAGAGAAACATAATTCGATATTGAAAGAGTCAGGATGTTTATATGGTAATATAGAAGTTTTTTGAAGGTGGGTTTAATTAATCGTTTAACCAGTTTCAAAATATTGTTGTGGAGTCAATTTTATCATTTGAATTTATTGTCATGATTCAGGATATGATTACATGCTTATCGGAAACTTTCTTGACTTCTTGACTAACAAATATTTGCAGATTATAGAATGCATTGAACATGGCTTTAATGTAATTAATTTTCAGGTCATATTACATAAGAATTCTGTGGAAATACAGAACTATCTGGACCATGTGTTCAAACTGACAGAAAACACTACAGACGAGAAATTTGAAAAACCGAAGGCTGTACTGAAAATTATAGGGAAATCCTATGATTTACATGATGAATCCTATCCAGCATCTAAAATAATATTTCATTCTGTGATAAAAGCCTACAAAGATTTCAAATTAGTTTATAAATTCTCCACAGTTATAATTCACTTATTAGGTTTTGATTTGAGTCCGGAATTCAATTGTAAGAAGATCTCAAAATATTCTTCTTCTGATATGAAACTTTCAAAGTCTTTAAGTATTTTGTCAGATATTTTGGAAGTCTTAAAAGATTGTAAAATTGACTTGAATTGTTCAGTTGGAATTAGTTTCTCACAATTTATAGAAAATATCGTTATATCTATACTTAATTTGACTAAAACTCCTAACAGAGATTCTTATAAAATATTGCAGTATTCAATCGATATTAATCCCTTGTTGGTCGAAAAGTATTTGAACAATCTTCTGTCTTATTCCATGTTTGCGGATAATTCCGATCACGAAGAAGAATATCTTAAATTTTTGCTCAAAATCTTTGAAACTTACGCAAAGTTACATAGAATTCAAAATTTGGTTTCTAAGATGTTGCCTGTATTGAAATCAATTGAAGAAAATGCTGATTTTAAAGATTGTTATGCGTTCAGAGGTGACGATGATATTCAAGGTGTAATGAAACGTTATTTGGATGCTGAGAGGGTGCTGCCAGATAAGGTTCTGCTCTATTTTTCCCAGTGTGCAACGCAGATGGCAAGCTGGCAGTATATGAATTTATTCAAGACGTTCATATATCATTTAGATACGACAGTGAATGCTTACATCAATTCTAATGAGGGTGAGTCAATGTTTTTGTTCCTTGTGAATTACAAGTATTGTTCTCATCACTACATAGTATAAAACAAAGTCGCTTTCTCTGTCCCTATGTCCCTTTGTATGCTTAAATCTTTGAAACTACGCAACGGATTTTTATGCGTTTTTTTAATAGATAGAGTGATTCAAGAGGAAGGTTTATGCCGATTTGGAAATTCACATCGAAAACATACGATATACAAGACATCAGACAGAATTCTTCCCTCCAGTTGCACAGATGAACAGGCGAGATAATCAAGTGCGATAACTGAATGAATTCAACTGTCTTACTGCAATAATCTAGTCTTGTCTCCCTCTTATCGCAGTATGGTGGGGAACCCGCACTACACGTATAGAATTTTTAATTTGTCAGGCTGCCCCTACTACTTGATTCAAGTATTTACTGTTGCCTACCATACTAAAGAACTACGCTCCTCTAAACGATAAGAGAGAGACAAGACTAGAATATTGAAGTAAGACAACGGAATTCAGTGTGTTACAGCACGTGATTGTCTCGACTATTCATCTGTGCAACTGGACGGAAAAATTCTCTGTCTGATGCATTGTATATCGTATATTTCAGATGTGAATTTCCAAACCTGTATGTATAATAACATCCATTAAATAGTGGAGAAGTACTGTTATTTTTGAGTTTTCTAATGTGATGTCGTACCGTGCGAAGCCGGGGCGGGTCGCTAGTTATTATTATTCTTTAAAAGTATTAGATTAGATCAGGGGTCTCCAAACTTTTCTGCCTGAGGGCCCCAATGCTTACTCCAGCAAATGCGAAGGGCCAAAATATTTAACTATTTGATTCAGTAGCTTCGGGACTGGTGCAAAAGCTGATAAACTGAGGAGCTTTCGCGGGCCGGATTCTTAAAACTGGCGGGCCAGATTTGGCCTGCGTGCCGTAGTTTGGAGACCCCTGGATTAGATTAAAGGAGGGGAGTTAAGGCTATACTAAACCTTGCTGACACCTTGACCTAAAGATCTATTGTGCAACCTCGCGCTTTTTACCAGTTAGGTAGCAAGGCCTTGATAATCTTGGTGCTGCACCCATAACTTGTTTTGGTTTGAAGAAATAGGAGAGTTAGTTTAGTTTAAAAAGGGATTACAGTTTACTGCGACCTCAAGGTCTATTGTGCACCCTTAGAGAGCTGCTCTGACCACATCCTTCACAGTTCGCCCTCCAGTTCCAGAGATCTAATGAAATCTATTATCTGTGAAGGTTTTTAACGAGGCTAGTTCCTCACTCTTACAAGTTTCTCACACAAGAAATTCTCTCCTTAGGCTCGCAATGCCAAAGCATGGGTTTCTTCCTCCTCCCCACAGAACTTACACTCGTCAGTGTCCGACAATCCCATCCTCAACGGGTGCTTCCTGAGGCGACAGTGTCCTGTGAGAAAGCCAGTGAGGATGTGTAATTGCTTCTTACCAGGATCCAGATATCTTTGGATCCCGCTGTCTCAAAGTTCCGAAGGAACTCAGTGGAATGATCCATCCCTGAGAGATTCCGTAAGAGTTTTTCCCCCTCAGCTTTCTCGTCCAAGGAATTTCTTTCCTTAGGCTCGCAATAGCAAAGCATTCCGTGACTAGGTGAATGAGGGTATCGTCCTTCTCCCCATAGAACCTACACTCGTCAGTGTCCGATAATCCCATCTTCAACAGGTGCTTTCTGAGGCGACAGTATCCTGTAAGAAAGCCAATGAGGGGTGTAAATTGTTTCTTACCAAGATGCAGATACCTTTGGATCTTGCTCTTTCAAAGTTTTGAAGGAACTTACTGGGTGATCCATCCCTTGGAGATTCGGCCAGAGTTTTTCCCTCTTTTCTTTCTCCTTCTCCAGAAACTCCTTCTTATAGGTACATTTACCTATACCACAGAAGGGATCTGGGCCAATGAGTGACATTCGTGCGTCCTCTTTGGCAAGTGTATTGGCCTCTTTGTTTCCTTTGATTCCAGAGTGGCCGGGAACCCAGATTAAAAAGACCTTATTTTTCTGCCTACCTCATTGAGTTTGTTCTGGCACTCCCAGATCATCCTTGAGTCGATGGCGAAGGAGCTCAGTGCTTTGATAGCAGCTTGACTATCTGATTGTATGGCTATATCGCACTTCTGATAGTTTATATCTAGATATCTTTCAATAGCTAAGATTTCCGCTTGAAAGACGCTGATACAGGAGCCTAGTGACAGTGCACACTTTGTACTTGGCCCTTATAACCTGCGCTAGCTCCTGTAGAGGTTTTGGAACCATCTGTATACCAATTAACGGTATTTTCTTTGAGATTATAGTCGGTGTATTCCCGTTTTCAATCATCTCTATTACTTAGCAATGTCCTGAGGTTTTTTCAGTGCTTACTTTCTTGTTCATTACATCATTAGGGAGGTTTGCAAATGAGATGTAGTTGTTCAGAGAGGACCAGACTCTCTGATTCTCTATTCTCTCATTACCTGTATCTTCCTTAGATATTCTGAGGATAGCCAAAATAGGAGAGTTATAGTGTTCAAGGCCAGACGGAGGACATAATTTTCATTGAATAATGATTATCCATCACTGAGTTCAACAGACTCACACAGGCATACGGGAAAATTATATTGCATGTTGAAAATTATTAAATTGATGAGACAATCATTACTTAATCCTTGAATTGTACAATGTTAAGTTTGTTTTCAGACTCCCATAACAGTTTTATCGAATTGCTATGTAAGTTCACATCATGGCTATTGAGGATAAACAAAATGGATGAAAATACAACTACTCCGAAAATAATGGAAAATTTCAATGCCAGTATGGGCGAAGTGAAAAGTATCATGAATAAATTGGGAGGTGCTCTTCTAGAGAGAGAACATGTAAGTTCAATCGTTAAATCTTAACAAATCAAAAAAAAAAAAATAAAGAAAAAATACTTCACATATTATGGTAATCAGTTTCTCAAAATATTTCAAGCTAGATTTGATGAAAATAATTCAAGAGGTAAATATCGAATTTGGTGACTAGCAGATATTGATTAGAGTGTCATTGTATTCATTGAGTCTTCCTGAACAACATTAGTGAAACCAACAGGTGGCGGTCAGTCTTAGTTTAGAAATTATAGGCTCCTAAAGTTCCAAAAATGTCACGTAGCTTTTTCACTATGAAACCACAAATTCACTGCTCCAATTTAATCTATAAATCACCTTTGAACTTTCGAATAACTATTCAATTAGTTTAATTTCAGGTATATTCAATAATTAATGCAGAAACCTCGAAATTCTAGAGGTATCAAATATCCACAAATTCTAAGGAAATCCCACCGGTCTCCATGGTAAGTTTGGCACCACTGCTCCGTCCTTCGGCGAGTGAGATATCAAATGACGGCGGGATTTACGGGAAGGCCTCGTATCATATTCGCCCGAATGAATCTGCGGCAGTGCCAAATCTACCATTGAAAACGGCGGGCTTTCCTTAGAATTTGTGGATATGTGGTGCCTCTAGAATTTCGATATTTCTGCATTAATTATTGAAAATACCTGGAATGAAACTAATCAAATAGTTAATTGAATGTTCCAAGGTGATTTATGGACTAAATTGGAACGGAGAATTTGTGTTTTTATAGTGAAAAAAGTGACGTGACGATGGAACATTTTTGGAACTTTGGGGGTCCATAGTTTCTAAACTAAGACAGACCGTCACCTGTTGGTTTCACTAATGTTGTTCAGGAAGACTTAATGAATGCACTTACATAAAAATCTGGTCGATATCTGCTGGTCAACGAAATTCAAATATTTACCACTTTTTCACTGAATAATGCTTAGTTATCAAATAAACGTTATTGTAAAAAGCTTGCCAAAGAGTTAAATGTTAAAATTCTTATATCTGCTTCCAATTTTTTTCTCTATTTTCCATTGAATCTTTGCAGCTGTGTTATACATATTCTTAGTAAGTTAATTTTTCAGAATCAATTACTCGTTAGAGTTTTCCTAAACCTCTCTTACGATTGGGCAGAAAGATATATAACATTCCACTATTACAACGATGGATACTCAACAGATGAAGGAATATTTTCAGATGTGAATAATCCCAACTATGTGTATTCTTTTCTTGCAAATGAACAATGGATTTTATTATCTCAAAGGATAATGAATTTTGGAGAATCGAACTCTAAGCATCTTATGGTAAATATTTATAGATTATTCCTTTAATATCAGCTTGCATTAAATAATTTGTGAATAAAATGATATAGAACGTTCATTGAGACTTTTTTCACCACAGGGTGTGGAATTCATTAAAAATGATCATTGCTTATACAAAATATTCAATATGAAAAACATCAAAGATATGGTTACAAAGGGTTTCCAATAAGAGGTGTTATTTTGATATTCAAAGAAAAATGCCTTGTTTCAATATAAATGATCGGATGTTTATTTCATTATAAAGATGAAGCTATGCCGTTAATAGTGGAAAATAACATCAGGCAAATGACTACCATGAACACGCTTACAGGACAATATCCTTTCAATGAAATTTTTCATAACCAAATCGCAAAGTGGCTGCCCTATGTCCTCGGTAGCCTCACGAATTCCATCTTTGAAGTCTTCAATCGACGCTTGGTTATTGGAGTAGACCTTCTCTTTCACGTGGCCCCAAAGGAAGAAGTGGCAAGGTGTTAAATCACAAGATCTCGGTGGCCAATTGTGATCACCTCTTCGAGAGATAACACGGTCCAGAAACTTTTCCTGCTAAAGATCAATGGTTTCGTTGTTTGTGTGGCACGTAGCGCCGCCTTGTTGAAAGTAAATGTCCAGATCAATACTATCCAATTTCGGCCATAAAAAATCATTAATCATCTCTCGTTAGCGCAATTCATTCACCAAAACTGTTGCTCCAGCCTCATTTTCGAAAAAGTAAGGTCTAATGACTCCGCCGGACCATAAACCTCACTGAACAGTCACACTTTGAGGATAGAGAGGATTTTCAACAATAACTCTTGGGTTTTCCGAGCCCCAGATGCGACAATTTTGGTGGTCACTCAAGATGATTTTTTGATGGAATTCCGGATCATTTTCATGCATTTCAAACCCAATCAGCAAAGACACAACGTTGTTGATGGTCGGTCGGGTTGAGTTCTTGTGTTAACTGAACTTTATAAGCCTCAAGAACCAAATCTTTATGCAAAATACGGTGTAATGACATTTGTGGAATGCCTAATTCTAAAGAACGACGAGGAATGGACAAACCTGGGTTTACTTCAACACTTTCGGGTACAGCAGCAATATTCTCGACTACAGCAGCAATATTCTCGGCTGTTCTTGAGCAACGTGCACGGGTTTTATTCTTCACATCGCTAACTTGTCCCAAGAGCTCGAATTTTTCCACCAATTTCTTTATTGCGGTCCGACAAGGTGCTTCACGACGACCCAAAAATATTCCGAGTTTTGGGAACCGTCTCTGCCAAATTTTGACGATTTTTATAGTGAATTTTAATAATTTCAATGCGTTCTTGAAGCGTGTATCGTTCCATTTTTATTAATGGCGTAGTTTCTACTTGTCAAATGTCAAAAAATGACAGCTTCAAACGTGACATCTACTGAAATAGCGGGCTATTCAAAATAACACCTCTTATTGGAAAACCCTTTACTACTCACATCACTGATATCCACTTAACAGTGGAGGGTTCTATCCCTTTCCGTTAAGCTTCATTGCATATGGAAACATGTAGGGTATTATCAGCCCCCCAAATATCTTCAAACATTGCCAGCAGGAGACAGTGATGTCTTAGCAGAAATCTTCTTCTGCTTAATAGGTTCCCCATACTGGCAATCTGATAAGCTCCGTGCATTTTGATTTCATAATGATGTTTTTCAGCTGTTACTGATAATACAGAAGCTGCGTACGATGTACATATTTGGGAATAAAATGGATGAGAATTCTCAACGTGAAGCTATCAACCAAATATCATCCAATGTGGAGGGTGCCTGTGAATATATCGTTACCGATAAATTTATTAACGAGCATTTGATACATAAATTGGATTTGGATGTCATTATGACCATATGTGATGAACTCTTGACTGTAGCTAATAACACTCCTGTAATATTGAAAAGAATTGTGGACTCGAAAATATTGAGTAATGCCTTGAGCTTTGTCTTGCTCAAAAAAATTGCAAAGCTGGTATCCAAAACAACATCGTCAACCATATTGAAGAAGCTTTTGTCAGTTGGTGATAAAGGAATGATTTTGTTCGATTCAGAAGAGGATGAAACATATTTCGGGAAGCTTAAGGAAATATACGAGGAAAATATTTGGATCCAACTCGAAAAATGTGATGGAGACTATGATGATAAAATACAATTATATTCGAATTTATTGATGAAGCTACCAATTCCCTATTTGTCTCCTAAAGTCAAGTCGTTAGTCTTTTTAGGATTATTCTCTTTGCATAAACTTCATTGGGGAACAGAGAATGAAAATAAAAATATTTTAGAAGCTTGGATAAAAGGTGAGTCTAATACACTACTGGAAAAAATTAAAGGATCAAAAAAAATTCCAAATTTTTCGGCAATTTTCAACATACCGTTACTTTGGGAGGAATGGTCGTACAAGGAATTTAAAAAAGGAATTGTAGCTCCAAGTGTCTAGTTTTTGGATTAGAACTTAAAAAATTTTACCACTTTTTTTTTCTTGTCTACGAGCGTGGAAATTTTATTTTTGCATAATCGTTATAATGGTGGGATACTTTGTTAATTCAGCTTTAATTTATTTTTTATTGACCTCAATACGTCCACTTCTCGCCGAGATATCGGTCTTCAAATGGAAAAGGATCATTTGTCTTTGATTATCGATTTCTCAGCAACCAATTATCGCACAGAAAATTGAAGGAGGGTTTCAAGACCTTAAATGAAATCCCATTAATGAACAACCATTGCTTATTCATAGAATTTTTTTTTTCCTGTCGCATCAATATAAAAATTTAACAAAAAAAGGGCTTTTGGTGGTTTCTTGGAAAATCTACTGCTGGATCGAAATGTTGAGGAAACCAATAATGTTAAGTGTGACTTTCACAGTTCAATATGTTGATAAGAACCTTACGAAGAGCCAACTCAATCCAGCGAGCCGTTTTTTCGTTTGACTCTATTGAACTTTTGAAAAAATAAGGATCACGTTTCTTGCTCTGAGAAGCTCATAATCTTTAAAAAAGTCAAAAAAGAATTTTCTCGAGCTTTTTCCACATTTTTATTGCAGATATTACAAAAAAAGAAAAATAAAATAAACTAACAAATAAAATTTTTATTAATTTAATAACGATCGATAATCAAAGACAAATGGATCCTATTCCATTTGAAGACTGATATCTCGACGAGAAGTGGACGTATTGAGGTCAACAAAAAAATAAATTGAAGCTCAATTAACAAAGTATTCCATCATTATAACGATAATGCAAATATAAAATTTCCACGCTCGTAGACAAGAAAAAAAAAAGTGGTAAAATTTTGAGAATTTTTTTGTTGCTGACTTTTCTATCATTACTCGAAAACGACTGAAACTTAAAATTTTTGAAGATCTTATCCAAAAACTAGACACTTTGAGCTACAATTTCCTTTTTTTAAATTCCTTGTACGGCATGTTGAAAATTGACGAAAAATTTGGATTTTTTTTGATCCTTTAATTTTCAGCATTTTAACAACTTTATAATCAGAATATGATTGTTTTTAGATTTGATTAATGAAGTCAAGATCGATTCGATGCAGTTATTTGAACCTGTATCTTTGATCAAGAATTTAACATCAAATTTCAAAGACAAGGAAGAAATTGTGTCTGTGGTATTTGAAAATATATTCAAAAATGAAAAATCCTTTAGAGATTTCGTTCCTGCCATTGATTATGTGCTGGACAATTCAGATAATACTGAGATTTTGCAATATGCCTTGCTGTTTTTGAAGGATCTAAAGAAAGTGAGTAGAATCATCACTACATAGTATAAAACAAAGTCGCTTTTTCTGTCCCTATGTCCCTTTGTATGCTTAAATCTTTGAAACTACGCAACGGATTTTGATGCGTTTTTTTCTTAATTAGATAGAGTGATTCAAGAGGAAGGTTTATATGTATAATAAACATCCATTTAATAGTGGAGAAGTACTGTTATTTTTGAGGTTTCTAATGTGATGTCGTGAATAATTTCATTTTTTCCGCTTACATTGCAAACGCAGGCTGAACCCTACGAGTTTTATCAAAATAATGTACTAAGTATTGTACACATTGAAAAGGTCTACAGAAAAGTCCGTGATGGTATATGTCTATCTCTTATGGATAACCCACAATAACTTTTTTTTGTCATTTACTTTTACGACAAATAATGGCTAATTTCGAAGCGATTTTAACCATTACAGCATTAATCCTTAACCAATTAAATACCTTGAATACATTGTTCATTAATATAGATCTATATGGCCCTTTACATAGTATGATTTAAGTGAATATTTTCGAAGATATCACAGATTTAAAAATTGCGGGACGTAGCGTTTGCGGCGGTACCGCCGGCCGTCCGGTGCGCAAGAGCGTGCCTATAAATAGCGCGTACGAAGCACCCGTGCGGAGCCGGGGCAGGTCGCTAGTTATTAAAAAAATATACATTTTTGCTCGCTTGTTCCAAGAGCTGTAGTTTTGTCCAAATGTTTGTGAGTTTCAAGAGTTGTCGAACCAAAGAATCCTTAATCAAAAACAATATTGTTTGGCTGTAAGCACAATAATATTCGACTTGAAGAAGCTAGAGGTTTCAATAGCTTGGTTAAATTCATACTGGCCAACTCAGTGGAATAGTTTCAGAATTGAAGTTCTCTCGAATGGAAAATTTCAAAGGATCAACTTTGTGAGAGAATGACATGGATATTTGAATTTTTCAAGGTATATGTGTGATTAGAATTTCTTGGCTTAGTTCCTTTATGAAATACTGTGTGTTCCATCTCATTCAAGCCACCCTGTATATTTCTGATCCGATAGTGACTAAAAACATTTCCAAAAACACGTTAAATGATTTTGTTTGGGGATATTTGAGGCTTGAACAAACCCCCCTAAAAGCAGGCGTTTCAATCCAGTGGCGGCTCGTGAGATTTCAATTAGAGGATGCCCGAGACCACGCAACCAACAAAATCATTTATTTCGAACTGGGTTTCCTGTCAGCCACTGGCATTTATTATACCATTCTACTTAGAACGAAAGATAATGAGCAGAATTAATAATTAAATTTGGCATTGCTGGTCGAGGTGTCTTAATTACTTGAGTTATGAAAATTCATCGTAAGGCATTTTACTGAATTTATCATTCAAAATAAAATCTGCAGGATCTTGCGTTTCTTTAAGTTTACTACTTGTATTATAATTCTCACTTCTTGTTTCCGGTTCCATTTTTCTTGCTGAAATATTAAAATCTTACCTACAAACATTTCTAAAAAATGTCACAAAACCACAAACCGCTCGATGAGAGGATTAATACTTAGTTAATAAAAAGGGAGGGAATCGAAACAACAGCTGATCTCCATTCACGATCGCCTGGGTTGATTCGGGCCGATCGGACGTTCAGTTTCTGCTAAGCTCGTTCGCTTAGAAGCGAAAATAATGCCGCGGAACCGGGCCTCCGACACGTGATCTACAGCTTGAATTTTGAGTGGTTGCCGCACCGTTCATTTGAAGAAGTTTTAAGTGTTACATTTTAACGAATCTCGACTCGTGGAGGTGAGCCTCCTTCGCTAAGCGGTTTGCCTGCTATCCGCTACGCTACGCTGTATTGTGTGTCGCGGATAATGTATGAATGTTTTAAATCGCTGAGTAATGAACATATCGCACCAACGGTGCGACACTGTCACTTATGCAGAAATGTAGTTTTTCAGGAGAAGCTTTTTAAACTTTGACACGTCAGAAAACAATAACTATAGAAGATAGAGATGAGATAAATAGCTTTTACTACAATGTCAACTTTCAACTTCACTTTTGGTTGAATAATGATCACTAAATACCGTAAAAAATTTACTATACGATTATTTAAACATTTCAACCTTCTCAAAAGTGACGTATTGGCACTATAGAAAAATTATAACTGTAGTTTTGTCACACTGAGTTATGAAAAAACGAGTACAAAATGTTTACTGATTTTATTTCAAATCAAATAATGCACAGTTGTTAATAAAATAATCAAAAACTCTTCGAAATGAACATAAACTTTTTAACAGTTTTTCATTGATGTAGTTCAAAAATATTGAAATATTGGAGAAATAATGTCACAACTACTGCATCTTAGGTCACTATTACTCCAGAATCGAGAAAATTTTATGACACAATTACCTTAGTAACAGTGTAGCTGCCAGCGTAACCGTGTTTCGCGCCAAAACCACAAAGACACTGTAGCCCTCTTAGGAAACTATGCGTACTACAGAAGTAACATTATTGCACCAAGTAAAGGGGTGCTTTAGGACAACTAATACATATTTAACTCAATTTTGCAATTTTTGCATAAGTGACAGTGTCGCACCGGGGGTGCGATATGTTTATTACTTTGAGATTTGGATAGTAGATAGCATGATGGAAATAATATAGATATAGAAATGTGATTATTTTTTATTCGAACTTAAATTTAAAATGCAGTGAAATTAGGTGAGGCCTGGCTTCCCCTGACCCCTCTGAGCACTGTTTCAACCCCTCAAAATTAAGTAGGGAAGAGAGGTTGAGTGATACTTCAATTGAAATGTCTTGATTCCTTTTCACAACGATGTATGAAAGACGTAATTTTGATTAACCGTTTTTGCCAAAAATAATTTCTTTAGCTTGAGTGGGTCCCTTGAATATTTTTCTTATTTTAAAAAAAATTCACAGGAACATATTAAAGAAAAGTTTTTCAGAAAATTCTATACTTCAGAAACTGTTCGGCATATATCGCAAAAATTTATACTGTACATGAAGAGCGTCAATAAAAACAGATACACTGAAAACCAAACTTCCAGCTGGTCCACTAGAAAAAATTTTGGAGATCTTTTGATTAGAAAACGCTACATTTGACTAGCGTTAATTATTTGTTCTGTTGTTTTTCAGGTAAAGAAATCCAAAAACTCTGTTGATTTCAAAGAACTATCGTTAAAAATCAGGAACAAGATTCTAAATGTAATCTTTGATATTGTAACCACAAAAGAAGCTGATATATCATTGGTTCCATCCTATGTATGCTGCTTAAAACATTGGGTAGTTCTGAAAAATGATGAAAAATTGGAAACACTGGTACAAAAGGTTGAAAGTTATCTAAATATCATTTTCGAAATGCACTCTGAAATACTACCTAGAGGAAGTACAGGACTCTTTTCTGTAGTTTTGTTACACAAACAAGTTTTAAAAGCTCCCCAAGAGTTGCCGTTGAAGATATGGATGTACTGTAAAATGAAGAAAGTGCATCCTGCAGAGATACAAGACTTCTCCCAACTACTTTGTTTAATTTTTGAACATATCCCTAATGAAACTTCGAAGCTGTATCATTAGATATTTTTAATATGATGGTGAGTACTATGGTAGTAAAATATGATTTTTTTTTATGTTTGATCTTGAATTGCAGGTTGAATCAATCAAGACAAGAAATTATCCACAACTCTTCGAACATCTTCAAACCGGAACCTATTTATTGAATTCTTCACTCAATCCTATCAAATTTGATCTATGGCAGAAAACATTGGAAAAACTAATGTTCGAGTTACACACTTTGAAGGAAAACATTAGTTTTGACCAGAAAATTTTTAATGAAATAATACAGTTTGAAGTGGCTGTCATTAACAGGAAAATTGTAAGTACTTTTATGATGAAATTCATGGAAAGGAAAGATGACAGTCAGCTCTATTCAGTAACTTCAAATCAAATAGAAAAAGTTTAAGAAACGAAAAAAAATCCACAATATTCCTCATTTTGGCTGAAATGGTATAGAACCAAGCATTGTTCAAATATGTTAGAAACTTCAATAGATTAGAGTCATAAAAGTTCCATCCGTCCGGTCGTTAGCACAATAACTTTCAAAGGGATTGTCCTAGAGACTTGAAATTTTCAGGGTAAGTTCGGTTGTCAAATGGCTCGGTTAAGTGATGAGGTCAAAATTTTTTCGGAAGAAAATTTTCTGAGGTCGAAGAAAAAAATTTTTTCGGAACAAAATTTTCTCCCGAAGAAAAAAATTAAAAAAAAATTTTTTTTCGAAAAACTTTTCTTCCGTCAAAAATTTTGACCTCAGAAAATTTTCCTCTATAACCTCAGAAAATTTTCACCTCAAAAATTTTGACCTCAAAAAACTTCGAAAAAAAATTTTCTTTCGAAAAAATTTTCTTCCGTCAAAAATTTTGACCTCAGAAAATGTTCCTCTATGACCTCAGAAAATTTTGACCTCAAAAAACTTCGAAAAAAAATTTTCTTTCGAAAAAATTTTGACCTCAGAAATTTTGACCTCAAAAAAACTTCCGAAAAAAATTTTGGCCTCAGAAAATTTTCCTCCGAAAAAGTTTTCCTTTTTGACCTCAGAAAAATTTCGACCTCTGAAAATTTTCTTCCGAAAATTTTTTTCTCTTTAACCTCAGAAAATTTTCTTCCAAAAATAATTTTTCTCTTTGACTTCAGAAAATTTTCTCCCGAAAAATTTTTCCCTCTTTGACCTCAGTAAATTTTCTTCCGAAAAAATGTTGACCTCAGACAATTCTCTTAAAAAATTTTTTTCGAGAAAATTTTCTTCCCAAAACATTTTCTTCCGAAAGAAATTTTGACCTCAAAAAATTTTCTTCCGAAAAAATTCTCTTTCGAAAAAATTTTCCTTCCGAAAAAAATTTTGACCCTAGACAAGTTTGTTCGGAAAAAAAATTCGATAAAAAAAATGTATTTTTCATCTTTAACCAAGTTTTTTTGAGTAGACATATTAGCTAATTTTTTTCTTTGACCTCAGAAAATTTTTTTCTGAAATATTTTTTCCCTCTTTGACCTCAGTAAATTTTCTTCCGAAAAAACTTTTCTCTTTGACCTCAGAAAATTTTCTTCCGAAAATTTTTTTTTTCTTTTGCCTCGGAAAAATCTTTTCCGAAAAAATTTTAACCTCAGACAATTCTCTTAAAAAATTTTTTTGACAAAATTTTCTTCCCAAAAATTTTCTTCCGAAAGAAATTTTGACCTCAGAAAATTTTCTTCCGAAAAAATTCTCTTCCGAAAAAATTTTCCTTCCGAAAATAAATTTCTTCCGAAAAAAATTTCGATAAAAAAATGTATTTTTTCATCTTTTACAAAGTTTTTTTTGAGTAGACATATTAGCTAGTCCCATATAGAAAAAAATTAACTCTGGAATGTACAGACTGATCATAATTAATTCTCAAGCAACTTCTACGAATAATGGTGAAAACTTTCTTATTTCAAATGGCGGTGTTTTTTAAGCAGTTGGCCATTCTTATCGTACTCCTCTATTATGATCTTGTTTTAACCTTCATGTTCTTCTTTTACAGTTGATACTATCACCTTCCTTAATGAGCATGCTCATCATGAGTCCATACCTATTAATGAAGAAAGAGACAGATTTCTACCACAATTTCGGTTTGTGTACAAACTACATGGAAAGTTTATTGAAGAATCGAAGCTCAATGACAATGGATAGGATTTCGGCGTATTTAAAAGTTTTCAGGCATCTATTATTTTCCCTTTGCAAGCAATGTGATAAGGTTGAGAAAAATAACGATCTTAGAGAACTGGAAAATATCACTAATTGTGCCCATCAGTTGGAGAAGTTGGTGGGACATTTGGTTATGTTTAAAAAGGATATGGGAAGAATTGCTTCTCATCTTATCGGAGATTTTCTCTATCAGTACGAGACATATACTTTATTCCCCAAAGTTAAGGTGAGCATATACAGGGTGTCCCGTAATTAGACCGACAAACTTCTAGTGGACATTATAGATCATATTTTAGACAGATTCGACCCAAATCATATAATGCAAAATTGCTTCGTTAAGGAGCTAGTGCCCTTTGAAGATGACGTCCTGTCCACACTTTTTGCCACTTATTCGCAAAACGGAGTCACATAAAGTGCTGAAAGTTTACACATTGGCTAATATCAAAAATACGCATCTATTAGATTGAGTGCATTTCTTTCATGTCAAGCACAATCGTATCATTTGGGAGGGGCGAAGGGTATTTTTAGTTGAAACTTTTTTAACTTTCTTTATTTCGCGAGATTTACATCATATTCATGCGTTAAGGAGCTAGTGCCCTTTGAAGATGACGTCCTGTCCATACTTTTTGCCACATATTCGCGCAAAACGGAGTCACATAAAGTGCTGAAAGTTTACACATTGGCTAATATCAAAAATACGCATCTATTAGATTGAGTGCATTTCTTTCATGTCTAGCACAATCGTATCATTTGGGAGGGGCGAAGGGTATTTTTAGTTGAAACTTTTTTAACTTTCTTTATTTCGCGAGATTTACATCATATTCATAAACTCTGATGTTTTTTCTTGAAAAAAGATGCTCTTGTATAATAACGCCCAGATGCACCATTTTTGAAAAAAATAGATTTGAAATTTTCTCTAAGTACTCGATGTAAAAATAATTTTTTTCTCAGAAATGCTGCATCTGGGTTTTATTATACAAGAGCATCTTTTTTCAAGAAAAAACATCCGAGTTAATGCGTTGAACCCATCTCTTATTTTGAGGTTGGCGGAAATACAATTTTTCACACTGCATCCTTATCTTAGAATTTATGAAATTTTTGGTTTGGATTTTTATGCAAGTGTTTTTTATGTATGTTAAGAAAAATTTTTTTTTTAGGTTCATCTAAACAATTGTATGTATAGTCTGGTATCTGTCTGTGACAACCATGCTATTTCATATCTTCTGAGGGGATTGAGCAATGCGTCTACAGAATTATTCAAGATTATGTTTGACGAGTACAAAAGGTTCCATAGATTCACAGGAAAAGTTTAGGAAGTATTTTATTATTAATTTTATAATAATGTGTATATTTATTGTAAATAAATTTTATATATTTTTCTATGTTTTTTAATCGAAATATAAAAACAAGAAAGAGTTAAATGCAATCCATTACATAGTTCCACTTTCAAGGAAATTCTGAAGCCTGAATATCTTAGTCGACTTTGTTCAAATCTACTTTGAATTTTCATATTTATTTGCTCACAACAATATTCATGCTGCACTATGAACAAGCGTGCAAAAGCTTCTGACTTGTTATAGCAGACCAAAAATTAACCCCGAAAAGGTAAGAAGAAAATCAGAAAATGTAATAATTCCGGGGAGTGATTCGAACGCAGGATTTTCAATGACGAGTTCAAGTTTTCAATTCCACGCGGGTGCGAGATACTTATGCGGAATTCTGCAATAATACTTTCAGTTTTTTGCCGTTAGTTGAAACAGAAGAACTCAGATCTTTAAAAAGAAAGTTAGTTTTGAACATCTCAGGCAGAATCCATGAAATAATAAGAAATCTCATTAATTCTTTGTTCATCAACATAGAATCAAAACAAAAACAGATGTTCTGTGGTTCCGCCATTGTTGAAGTCGAGTTGAGGAAAATAAAATAAACTCGTAGATCAAGGCTACTTGATTGTGTGATAGAGAAATTTTCTAATTTTTCCATCAATAATGAATACCGTTAAGGTATGTTTCAAATTCAAATGAAATTAATATTTTCATAATTTAAACATGTAGTGGTCAAATCAGTGGGTATTGATTTTGATTATGTAATTTTTCAGACTCTCGCCCCTATTTCCCGAACTGTCGTGAGGCAGTTCCATAAAACAAATGTAGTACGTGCTACTGAGGAACAATTGTTCGCCAAAAGACAGAAGCTCAAGAAACTGCAAGAGAGATTTCAGGTAGGCTGTGGTTTTGTGGTTATGTCATTCAATGTGATGTAACTTTCGAACCACTTGTACGGTTTCTTTGAGAGTTCTATGAATTTATTTGTTTCTCATTTTCTGAATACTGCTGGGCAGTATGCTAAGACTCTACTTTCCTACTTGTTGATTAATCATTGTGTTTAACTGTCTGTTGTTTGGAGATCAGTCATAACAAGTATTGATTGTTTCCTTCGGCAATTCCTAATATTGGTTTTTTTCAGATTGATGATGGTACACCAGTCTACTTGAAAAATGGATTGCCAGATAGACTTCTTTTCGGAGCAACTTGTTTGGGAATTTTAGTTACGATGGGAATGTCTGCAGATACTTTGTATCAACTTTATAAGAAGTGAATTATATTATTAATAAGCAAGTGGTAGTTATCTAGTAAGAATGTGTAAATGTATATGTTGAAGATAAAAACATCAACTAATTTTTTAGCATTTATTTTCTTAACATTTTACTGGAATAGTAGTCGAACAGTTATGTTGTCCTGTGTGGGTGCTGTAGCTGTGATCGTAACTTTCATTAGAATTGTTATCGATTTTCCTATACATTCACAGTAATGGTAGGGCAATGAGAATTAATACTCGACTAGACTAGAGAAGTCTACTTTTTTGTTAGTTGAAAAATGAAAGTCCTATAAAATTTGATGAGTAAACTTAAATTCGTTATTAGGAGTGAAAAATTCTGAGCGCCAGACAGAAATAACTGGTACGGAGAGCAAAATACAAGGAGTTTTTACTGATTATCTCTTTCAATTTTAATATTTGAAATTATTAGTGATGGGCCATTCGAATGCAAAATCGAATGCAGCATTCGATTCTTGAAAGTATTCGTTGCATTCGAATGCAATATTTCAGCAATTCGAATGATTTTGCATTCGGTTTGGAGCGACACCTATCATAAAAATCAGGTAGTATGTCGTTAAGGTTCAATATCTCAGCCTTTGCGTGCTTTTTTTAGGAAAATGAACTCTATTGCCATTCATTCGGTCCAAATTTCGAATGAATCATTCGTTTTGCATTCGGTTTCGGGCGGCATCTACCTGAAATTGTAGTTACTATGTCCGTAAGGCTCAATATCTATGACATTACGTGCTATTTCCTAGGGAGGTTTTCGAAATTGAGCTCTATTGGAATTCATTCGGTCTAAATTTCGAATGAATCATTCGTTTTGCATTCGGTTTCGGGCGGCATCTAGCAGAAATATCAGTCACTATATACCATTAAGGCTCAATTTCTCTGCTTTTGCATGCTATTTCTTATGGAGGTATTTGAAATTGAACTCTATTGGAATTCATTCGGTCTGAATATGAATCATTCGTTTTGCATTCGGTTTGGGGTGTCAACTAGCAGAAATATTAGATACTATAAATCAATAAGGCCAATATTTCTGCGTTTGCATGCTATTTCTTATGGAGGTTTTGGAAATTGAACTCTATGGGAATTCATTCGTTGAAATTTCGAATGAATCATTCGTTTTGCGTTCGGTTTGGGGTAGCATCTAGCAGAAATATTATATACTATATATCAATAAGGCCCAATATTTCTGCCTTTGTGTGCTATTTCTTACGGAGGTTTTTGAAATTGAACTCTTTTGAAAATTCATTTGATGGTTTCAAGCATATAAGTTCTTATGAGATGTTAGCTCATCGAAGAAAAATTAAACTTCAATGTGCAAGTTCTTGTACCATTGCGGATTTATTAGGAAAATCAGTACTTACATTTTTTCACTAACATTTTTTTAAGAATTTTCCTATGACATCACTAAGTTGAATGTTTTCATATTGTTTCGCTTTAATAAAAGGTGATACTACCATCTTTCAAAAAACATTTTTTTCAAATCAGTAGGACCTTTATGTCCAAAGAAATCGATATTATTTGGAAGGGTCAACTAAAATAAAAAAGTAAATTTAAAATGGGGGCCACTCCAAAACTGACGAATGAATTCCAATAGAGTTCAATTTCCAAAACCTCCATAAGAAATAGCATGTAAACGCAGAAATATTGGGCCTTATTGATTTATAGTATCTAATATTTCTGCTATTTGCCACCCCAAACCGAATGCAAAACGAATGATTCATTCGAAATTCAGACCGAATGAATTCCAATAGAGTTCAATTTCAAAAACCTCCATAAGAAATAGCACGTAATGACATAAATATTGAGCCTTACGGACATAGTAACTAAAATTTCAGGTAGATGCCGCCCGAAACCGAATGCAAAACGAATGATCATTCGAAATTTAGACCGAATGAATTCCAATAGAGCTCAATTTCGAAAACCTCCCTAAGAAATAGCACGTAATGACATAGATATTGAGCCTTACGGACATAGTAACTACAATTTCAGGTAGATGAGGCCCGAAACCGAATGCAAAACGAATGATTCATTCGAAATTTAGACCGAATGAATTCCAATAGAGCTCAATTTGAAAAACCTCCCTAAGAAATAGCACGCAATGACATAGATATTGACCCTTACGGACATAGTAATTACAATTTCAGGTAGATGCCGCCCGAAACCGAATGCAAAACGAATGATTCATTCGAAATTTGGACCGAATGAATGGCAATAGAGTTCATTTTCCTAAAAAAAGCAGGCAAATGCTGAGATATTGAACCTTAACGACATAGTTCCTGATTTTTATTGTAGGTGTCGCCTCAAACCGAATGCAAAATCATTCGAATGATCATTCGATTCTCAAATTCATTCGTTCATTCGGTTTTCGATTTTTGAAAGAATTCGGTTTTGCCCATCACTAGAAATTATTGTTTGTTTCAGTCAGAGAATAAAAAAATTTAATTCATAGACAACGTGTCTATGGTCTGTGAGCCGTTACTTTTTTTTTCATAATTCGATGTTCCATTGTCATTGGTCAATGGTCATGGTCACAGAATCACAGATCAAGAAAGCTGTGGCATGGCGATCTTGCAATGTTTTTGAAATTGGTGATTTTTAGAATATTAATACTTTTGTAGTGTTACAGTCGACGAAATA
Organism: Propylea japonica; assembly: GCA_013421045.1. NCBI lineage: Eukaryota > Metazoa > Arthropoda > Insecta > Coleoptera > Coccinellidae > Propylea > Propylea japonica. The sequence continues at coordinate 85,165,088 of CM024240.1, read as the reverse complement.
ATATTTTAAAGTTGTGGCCAAGTTGAAAGCATTTTGTGAATCAAATTTACCATGAAACTTCCATGTACATTGACAATTCGAGATAGATCTTTATCAGCTGGTGGAAATATCTCCAAAAAGCCGGTAAAATCTACTGTTGCAATTTGCAAGCATCCGAAGGCAGAAAAACATTACTTACTTGTATTTAATGGGAAAAATACAAATGGAACCAAGTACGATGTGACTGAAAATATCCAGAAAGTTCACACAAAGTTCTGCAATGAAGGTAGGATAACCATACAGTTCAAAAACCCACCTCATGATATCTTCATTAATTCAACCGTAATTTTGTTGAAGTCATTTCTGGGCATGTTGCATAGTATAGTGACAGGGAAGGCTCCTCCCAAGGATTCAAAGTGCCTTAGCCTATCAGTTAGTGTCTCTAAGTTTGTTGCACCAACAAAGTTAGTTATAAGAAGTAGATCTGAATATCCTATCAAAGGATTTCCACCAACTTTGGAAACTCTAACGATAGAAGGAATAGGTAGATCAGGTTTAGACTTAGGAATATTGAGGCTTCCAAACCTGAAAGTATTGAATCTCAGTGATAACCAAATAAGCAAATTACCAGAGGAATTCAGTCAAATGAAAAGCTTACGAGTTCTAGACATTTCAAAGAACCATTTTCACAAAAGTACAGCAAATGATTGGAGATGGTTAAGCGGCAGATTATGTGAAACCCTTGTTTCTTTAAACTTAGGTTATAATAAATTATCTTTTCTACCTGCATATATAATAAAATTAAAACATCTTCATTCGTTAGATGTAAGTGACAATCAATTGAAGGAAATTCCCAATGGAATTGGGTGTTTGAGAAGTTTGAAATCGTTGAAACTTCGAAATAACATAATAGAGAAATTACCAGGAAGTATTAAATGTTTGCGGCTAGTTGAACTCGACGTATCAAATAATAAATTCATATCGTTCAACCAAGAAGCACCTGGAATCAACCGTTGAACGTGAATGCTACAGCAGGTACCATGAAGAACTGGCAGCGCAAAGTGTTTTAAAATTGGGATTGAGGTACGATGCTTCCATCATCCCAGCAACGCTCGTATTTTATCTTGATACTGAAGCCAGATACTGCACTTGTGGTACACCTAGTTTTCAATTTTTTTCGTACAAATGTGTTAGTTTAAACTTAGGTTTAATTTCTGAATCAGTCGTTACGACACCTGAGAGTGGACTCGATGTGAAAGTGGATTGTTACTTCTGTTCTTCGAAGTGCGCCAGAATAACAAATGTTAAACGAATACCTCTTTTTAGATAGGACGCAGTGGACCTTGAAGAAGTTGATTATTAGTGCCATTGTAAATTTGTTCTTATTTATTTTAATTTATTTGATTTTTTGAAAGCAAAACTAGTGAAGACCACATACAGTGAAGAATGTGAGTATTTGGGTATAATCGAACCTTTTGTTGAGGCATGAGTAGCTTGAATCAGTTACTCTGAATATATTATTTTCAAAATCATCAAGTTAATTTTTTTATGAATATCTACAGTGGAACTTCCCTATAACGAACGTCTGTATAACAAATTTCGTACAAGACATTGCACCTGGAATCAAAATTCCATGTTAAAAACACCCTCTAAAACGAAGTAAATTCTTTCTATAACGAAATATTCAAAGCCCATCACTCTTTGAATGGGTATTGGTAAGAAGGTATAAGGGTGGGTTTTTTCCAAAATTTTTCCAGACGTAATAAATCCGACCTTAAACTAAATCATTACGGTGGGCAGAGATATCCTTCTGAAACAGTTTTAATTACACCCCTGGCTGTTTGGTTTCAATCTAACCATTACGCTTGTGTGAAGTTGTGCGAAAATGTCTAAAAGGAAGTGCTTAAGTTTGAATGATAAACTTAAATTTATCAGTTAAGTCTACAGAAACAAATTTTCTGTATAACGAAATTTTTTTATAACGAATTTTTTTGCGGATTTAGCGCTTTCGTTATAGGGTAGTTCAACTGTGTTTATAAAAATTCAGGGCACCATCTAAGCATTGAATATCATTGATTTTTTCTTTGAATTATGTTGTAGTTAATATCTATTTTTTATCAAAATTTTATAATTTTTAAGTTAATTCCAGTTCAGTTCACAAAATGAGTAGTCATTTTGCAAACTGACGGATTGTAGAATCCGACTGCGACATCGCTACCTTTATTTTTATAAATTTTATTTGTCGTTATTCTATATTTTCTCTAGTTTTGAGATTGAACCTTGTGCTCCGCTATTTTGAGTGATCAACGCTAAAATTTTGTGAAATAGACACTATTATGAAGAGTTGAAGTTTACCGACCCATGTAGTACTCTCCAGAAGATTGGTGAGTCTGGTGCATTTTACTATTCTTCTTTAATTTCATATTTCACAACATCTTTGTTTGAAAACATTCCATTAAATTCTCTCCACGTACAAAGAGCCTATCGCAACAGATTATTTTGTTTATTCTCTCTATTTCGTTGCCTATGTTTGAGGGCCAATTCAAAATGGACTTAAGCATAAGCATGATAATTCTCAAAGTTGAAATTTACAAATTACAAGAAAGTATTTACTATGCGCAACACAAAAATAAATGCAATTTTTGTGAAGGGCATCGTGAACACTTCAATGACGAGTTTTAAGAGTGAAAGTTTATTAGGATCTCTCGGTCAAAGAATTAGTGATACACTTATACCGATTTGGAAATTCACATCGAAAACATACGATATACAAGGCATCAGACAGAGAATTCTTCCCTCCAGTTGCACAGATGAATAGGCGAGATAATCAAGTGCGATAACGGAATGAATTCAACTGTCTTACTGCAATAATCTAGTCTTGTCTCTCTCTTATCGCAGTATGGTAGGGAACCCGCACTACACTTATAGAATTTTTAATTTGTCAGGCTGCCCGTAATATTCGATTCAAGTATTTACTGTTGCCTACCATACTAAGGAATTACGCTCCTCTAAACGATAAGAGAGAGACAAGACTAGAATAATGAAGTAAGACAACTGGAGGGAAGAATTCTCTGTCTGATGCATTGCATATAGTATATTTCAGATGTGAATTTCCAACCAGTATATAATCCAAGCTTTCGGTAATGTTTATTACCTTTCTCAAGGGTCTACGAATAAATATACACGTTATAAAGGACTAAAGAGACAACATTTTTATACATACATATGGTGTGATTTTTATCCTAGTAGTAACAAAATTTTTCGTAAGCTCACTCTCACTGAGATACAAAATTTTTAATGTTGCCTCTAATACATAAAATATGTGGAATTATGTATGGTTGAGATTTTCATGAAAGTTTAATTAATTTTCTTACATATGTTGCACTCTCTATCAGCAGCTGGGCATTTTTCAGGATAATGCTCATAATATAAGCATTTTTTACACTTAAATTTCTTGGTTCTTCTGACAAAATTTACTTCTTCTTCACCATTCAGTACTTTGACGCATTTAATGCTCAGTTGCATTTAAAAGAATTCAGAAAAAAAATACTTACTTTTCTTACTCTTCATTAATGCTGTCTTGTATTGTCGAATAACGAAATGATGCAAGTGTAATTTTTGATAGTTCAATTAAGTATGAATATACATTATTCAGATTGGTGGTGTCTTGTTTATTGTTTATTGTATTTTCAGAAATTGTTATGGCCAACATTTCTAGAAAAAGTCTCTTGGTATAATGGGGTTCTTTGAAAATTAGTTTGACGCCTGAATAGTTTATTTTCCTCTTTTGAATTTTAGCTTCCCATATCTGTTTAACTGGTCTCTCCATATTTGCTCTGTTCAGATGTCCCCATCAGCTAAGTTGTCTTCTTTCTACGAAATCATGTATTGGTTCAATTTCTAGGTCTTCACGTATTCTTTAGTTTCTTATCTTATTCATTCCGGTTACACCGTTTACTCTTAGATATTTAATTTCTACTGCTTGGATTTTACTTTTCTGTTTATTGTTCAAGGCCCATGATTCGCATGAACCAAATAATCGTAACGAAAATCCAAGCCTTTAGAAGTTATCGATTATTTCTTTGATAACAATGTATGTATTTCATTATGGATATGGTTTTTTATTTTGATTCTGTGTTGCTTGTTGATATTAACTGATCTTTATTATCAACAGGCAATCAACCAAGGTCTTCAAGCCATATTGAAGCAAATTTACAAAAAAAATCATTATTTATGCAATTTTACAATACATCAACTTTTCCCTTGTAGGCAAAAGCGAGATATCTGCGATGCCCTTCTTTTACTGGAATGCGGAAGTATGCCTGCGACAGATCTAGTTTTCCTTGAAAATAGCCTTCCTGAAGGAAACGGGGCACCTTTTGGTTTGGTTCACCAGACGAAACTTTTTGGGTTTCAGGTAACAATTGAGCCGCCATAGATTGAAAATTGTCCCATTTCCCGTCCTGTTTGGGGATTAGGAATAAGTGGGATAAAAACCCTGTCTGAACGTCAGATACTTCCACTACCCCTTGTTTAACAATGATTGGATTTCTGTTGCCATTTCCATTCAAACTTTTGTGGAAAATTTCTTACGAAGAGGATAGTGTAACCTTTTATTGCTTTTATTACTGAAGGTGGTGCCTTTAGCTCTTCCCACGCAGTCACGTGATCCTTTAGCTGACCCGCCACAAAGTCAAAGATTTCTTTTGGTTTCGGAATGACGTGACTTTGTGGGCTTGTTGTTCCTAAACTGTTGGGAATTTTTTGTAGAATCTCGCCTGGTTGTATGAAAGGTCGTATGACCCCGCCTATGCGACCTTTCATGTTTATATTTGGGTCCAGATGGAAATCTGTTTCGGGCGTGTTTTCGCATAGGGTGAAAGTGTTTTTGTTCCGGGTAATAATTAGGAAGCGTTTGTGGTATTCTGGTTTACCTTCCAGTTATGTTACCTCTATGTTGCATTTTTCAAAGCCTTGTTTTCTGACTCGGCTTGGAACGTCTCACCCAATTGATCAGAAACGTCTTGCCTAGATATCCATAGGGGTTTCATACTCCTGACTGCCTGGTTGGCCATCTCCGTTTGGGCTGCAGAATCTCGAATTCTGTTGGAAACATATGGTGGACTGATTATCAGAGCTCTGCAAAACTGCCAATTCAACATAGAGATCTTGATGTCGCTGGAAGCCTTTTCGGACACATGATCTGCTTCTGGCAAGAAGGTCTTTACAATGCCTATGGTGGGTAGTGCAAATCGGACCTTGTTAAGCAACAACATTGGGTGCGTTCAGAAGCACTCAACTGTTGGTAACAGTTGAGTAAGTTGGGAAAGCGATAGCGTTCAGCGAAATCGCTGACAAATCGATGTTTCTCAGCAGATGTCGATTTCTGACAGCGGTAAAAATTTGCGCTTTGTTACTCATCTGACCGCTGAGACATGCGCATATACCCATTATTTTGTGATTTGTTTATGTATAGGCTTTTTCAGTTGAAATTTATCAAGGAGTATTTTGGTTACTGGCGTATTTTGAAAATGTCTATCAAAAAAGAATGCAATTTAGTTATGTCTGAAGAAAAACAACAACCTGTTGTTGAAAATAACAATAATATTCTTTTATGGAATAAAGCCCATAATTTGGTCGTAATAGATATCGAATTTATTCCTAAATTGAACTGTTGAAGGCGTGATTTTGCTGATGATTTTTGAAATCATCGAGCGTATAATTTGGTATGACTTTCTCATAATAATTTTCATTTCTAACTGATTTCACTCTTTCAGGTTCAACTAAATTTGTTGGTTGTATCAAGTCAGCTGTAGCAGCGGCAATTCTTTCAAAATTAAGCTCATCGTCCATTAGTTCTGCTATAAGCAACCTCCGCATATAATTATTTTCCATTATTATGATTATTTTAAATACACTCTTCAATTTCTAATCTACAATTTTTTTTTTTTTTTTATTCTAACACCAATGGGCTCAGCAATTATGCTATGTACCCAATATCTGTATTTTTGAAGTATTGCGCTGTAAGGGACACACCCTTTAGGACGACACACCACCACCAAGACTTTTTCACAACGTCCATGTCCTTGCCGGGATTCGAACCCGGGACCCCTGGCATCCCAGGCCAATGTGCTACCGCTGCACCACGGGGTCGACTTAATCTACAATCACAACAAGTTTCTCAACTGTGTATCAAAAAATGAGGTTATATTTATATATCATATGTCAGATTTGTAAATCACTCAGCGAAGCGTTCAGAAAATTTTCATCCGCTGGAACTCAACTCTACTCAACTGATTTCTGCTTTATGCCACCAGTTGAGTGCTTCTGAACGTACCCATTCACTCCAATCTTCTGGTGAATGCGCTTGTGCCAAGAGGTTCAATCTCCATTTTCTTTTCATGCTTTATTCGATTTTGTTAGAATCTTTTGGTTAATTCTCTGCCTTTATTACTGAAGGTGGAGCCTTCAGCTCTTCAATTGTTAAATCTGGCGCATTCCAGATTTGAAAGCTCTCTCGGTCCGATTTACTACATTGGGACTCATCTTCCTCGTCACTCAATGATTCCAACTCTGAAAATCCAGTTTTTGTGACTGTTTTATAGCCGAGATCTTTGGTTTCGGAGGTTTTAACTCGATTGACACCTTTTGCAGTTCTTTGCGTTCCCTTATCTTTTCAATCAAATTTCCACCAAAAAGATATCCATCAATCGCCACATCTGAGAGGAAATATTTCAGGGACTTATTTAAATGTGGTATGATAAGGTTTCTTCTTATCAAGGACTGTTCATGGTGAACGGTATACAAAATCTTCCCTGCATCGGAAAGACTTTCGAAAAGTCCCAAATCCTTTTTACCCTCACATTTTATTGATTTTTTGATCGCCTGACCAATTGCCGTCAAGGCAGTCCCAATTTGGTCTTGCGTTCTCATCATTTTTGCATCTCTTTTGCCAAAATATTCTGTAATGGCTCCCTTAATCTCCTTATTCAATTTTGGAGCTTGAACCTGGGGGCAATTCGCCAGTGGTGGATATTTTCCAGTGATCCTTGTCGTCTCTTCTTCCTCTAGTCCAAATTGGAGTACGTTTCCCCAGCTTTCAGCTAACTGCCTCGGAATAGCTGGGGCAACCTTTTCAGGTGTCTTACTGGTACCAAGGATGCTCAGTATTGCCGGATCGACAATGACAGAAAACATTGTCATCATCCTATCCTCAAGCTGAGAAATTCTGTCTTCTGTCTTTGGCTTCTTATTGGGAAAATTTTCCAACCTACTTCTGCGACGTTTCCTTAGGGAGTCTTCTATCATGTTTCGTGACTCGGCTTCGGACTTCTCACCAAATTGATCAGAAACGTCTTGCCTAGATGTCCATAGATTGATTAATATTTTTTCTTAACTTTTTCAGATGCAGGTCCTTTTTTGTTTTTCTTGTCAGATATATCCCTTTTTTTCCCGGTCCTGTATTGTCAAATCACGAAATGGTGCATGTGTATTTTTTGATAGTTCAATTAAGTGTTAATATACATTATTCAGATTGTTGGTGTCTGTTCAGATGTCCCCACCAGCTAAGTTGTCTTGTTTCTATGAAATCATGTATTGGTTCAATTTCTAGGTCTTCACGTATTCTTCCGTTTCTTATCTTATTCATTCTGGTTACGCCCTTTATTCTTCTTAGGTCTTTCATTTCTACTGCTTGGATTTTAATTTTCGGTTTATTGTTCAAGGCCCATAATTTGCATGACCTTGTTAAGCAACAACATTCACTCAAATCTTCTGGTAATGCTCTTGTGCCAAGAGCTTCAATCTCCATTTTCTTTTCATGCTTTATTCGATTTTATTAGATTCTTTTGGTTAATTATCTGCCTTTATTACTGAAGGTGGAGCCTTCAGCTCTTCTTCAATTGTTAAATCCGGCGCATTCCAGATTTGGGAGCTCTCTCGGTCCGATTTACTACATTGGGACTCATCTTCCGCGTCACCCAATGATTCCAACACCGAAGATTGAGTTTTTGTGACTGTTTTATAGCCGGGATCTTTGATTTCGGCGGTATTAACTCGATTGACACCTTTTGCAGTTCTTTGCGTTCCCTTATCTTTTCAATCAAATTTCCACCAAAAAGATATCCATCAATCGTCACATCTGAGAGGAAATCTTTCAGGGACTTATTTAAATGTGGTATGATAAGGTTTCTTCTTATCAAAGACTGTTCATGGTGAACGGTATACAAAATCTTCCCTGCATCGGAGAGACTTTCGAAAAGTCCCAAATCCTTTTCACCCTCACATTTTATTAATTTTGTGATCGCCTAACCAATTGCCGTCAAGGCAGTTCCAATTTGGTCTTGCGTTCTCATAATTTTTGCATCTCTTTTGCGAAAATATTCTGTAATGGCCCCCTTAATCTCCTTATTCAATTTTGGAGCTTGAACCTGGGGCAATTCGCCAGTGGTGGATGTTTTCCAGTGATCCTTGCCGTCTCTTCTTCCTCTAGTCCAAATTGGAGTACGTTTCCCCAGCTTTCAGCTAACTGCCTAGGAATAGCTGGGACAACCTTTTCAGGTGTCTTACTGGTACCAAGGATGCTCAGTATTGCCGGATCCACAATGACAGAAAACATTGTCATCATCCTATCCTCAAGCTGAGAAATTCTGTCTTCTGTCCTTGGCTTCTTATTGGGAAAATTTTCCGAACTACTTCTGCGACGTTTCCTTAGGGAGTCTTCTATCAAGTTTCCTGACTCGGCTTCGGACTTCTCACCAAATTGATCAGAAACGTCTTGCCTAGATGTCCATAGATTGATTAATATTTTTTTCTTAACTTTTTCAGATGCATGTCCTTTAATGTATTTCCATAACATCTCCTAATTCTATCGGTTCTGACTCGGTCTTTTCTATCTTCTAACAACCAGCACCAAAACGATTTTCTTATTACAATTGTTTTATCTCCTGGAAGAGTTATTTTCAAGAAAGGTCCACTCTTGGAACAATCGACATTTATTAGGCTGTAGTCCTTCAGGTCCAAGTCTCTGTCCAAAACATTATGAGCTCAAACATACTGTGAAATATCATCTGAGTAGTTTTTAAAAGACGAATTCGTATCATTCAATAGAATGTTAGCATCATTCGTTATAGCCGAATGCTTGGCGGTCAAATCTTCAAAAGCCTATACCAGGGCTTTTCTCTGGTTTAGAAGGCCATGGCTGATGGTGCCTAATGTATCGCCCATTTTAATATTTAGGATATCTGATGCAAAAGATTTGGTCGTCAAGTTTTCCAATTGGGTATTGACCTTGAGAGCTCCAAAGTCTTCAGTATTCATTAGTAGAAATGTTAACACTACTTCATAAGCTCTACTCTGTTCGGTCATGCTTTGAAGTAGCTATTGAAACTTAATCAATTTTCACCATTTCTGGGTCTTTCTCGATTCTTTTAAATTGTCCCCTGAAAGCAAACAATTTTATTACATTTCCACTAAACTTAACAAGCTTGATTTCAAGCAATTTGTACCTCTTGGTATAACTTGCACTGGCACTGGTTTAATTGAAAAACTTGATTTAAGTGGACTGTATATTAGAAGCTTACATGGAAATTGTAACAGACTGACCGAGAACCTCTGTTTTGTATTGGGATAATGCATGGCACTTTTTCCCCTCGTCCTGTATGTTTTCTTTCTATGTTTCTAAATGTGGCGTTCTTCTTTGTGACGCTTCAAGAACTGGTTTCAAATCTGGCTACCAGTGGAGATAAGAGACATTCGCGGTCTCTTAATTGTTGTTGGGTCATCTGGATAATATTGCATTACTTCTGCGATAGTTGGATTAGTATGGTTTTCGGCTTCTTCTATTATTTTTCTGTTTCGAAATCGGATTTGATTGATTATCTTGCTAATCTGAAGATCATTTCTGATATTTCTATTCCTGATAAACCAAGGGGAGTAACAGACGAATACGATACTGAACTTGTAAGAAAATGGCTGTATCGGCGTAACGTCCGATCTTGTCAGGTCTTAAAGCTCGGATTCATTTCCGCTGCGTCGCCGCATCGGTCGTTCTCGTCCCTCGCGCAGAGGCTAGGTTCCACCTCTTTCTGGTCACTGCTCCATCTGGTGGCGGACAATATAGTTCGCTGGGTGCGTTACCACCTCTTATAATTTAAATTATCTCCACAACTACTCGCTGCTTCTTGTAAACTGTTGTAGAATTTAAGAAAAGCCCTGAACAGGAGCTTTTGAGCGCTCGTTCTTTGGTGGAGCAATAAGACACATCTTCCTCCTCGCCTGATGATTCCAATACTGATGATTGAGTTTTTGTGACTATGTTCAAGCGATCACTAATGGCAGTAAACATTGTCATCATCCTATCCGCAAGTTGAGAAATTCTGTTTATCTTTGGCTTCTTATTGGGAACTTCTTACGACCTACTTCTGCTACGTTTCCTTGGGGAGTCTTCTGTCATGTTTCCTGACTCGGCTTCGGACGTCTTACCCAATTGATCAGAAACGTCTTGCCTAGATATCCATAGGGGTTTCATACCCCTGACTGCCTGGTTGAATATCTCCGTTTAGGCTGCAGAACATCGAATTCTGTTGGAAACAGATGGTGGATTGATTATCAGAGCTCTGCAAAACTGCCAATCCCACATGGAGATGTTGATGTCCCTGGTGGCTTTTTCGGACGCATGGTCTGCTTCCGGCAAGAAAGCCTTCACAATGCCTATGGTGGGTAGTGCAAATCGGACCTTGTTAAGCAACAAGGGGTCCATGGGATCGCCCAATAGTTGCTCCTTTGAAAGCTGTGTCACTTTCCATTAAATAAATAATAAATAAATAAACAATGTGCTTTATTTCAGATAAAGTGTACACATGAAAAATTTCAACATTGAACACTAGAGGTGAAACAGGGTCATTTTCTGCTTTAAAGTCTGTGTTCCATGTCTTCCACACTGTAGGGTTCGATTTCAAGTAGGAGTTTGAAGATAAATTTCTTGAACTGTTGTAGAGTCCATTCTGCTCTCAGTTTGTGAGCTATCTTATTGTAATAGCGAATGCATCTGTATTCAGGTCTTTTTTCAGTGAGGCTTAATCTGTGTCTCGGGTATTTTAGTGCAATTGTCCTAGTATTGTAATTACTTCTCTTCGAAGTAGTGCTTGTTCTTGAATGTAAATATCAGGCATTCTTGGATATGTACAGCAGGAGCAGTCATTAGACCATTTCTTCTGAAGACTCCCCTGCATGATTCTGTCCTCCTCGTCCTCCAGATCATTCTGAAGGCTCTCTTCTGCATTTTCAGGTATGGTAGGTGGTAGCTCAATGGAGAGCGTTGACTTTGTAATTGTAATTGAAACTAACTTGCAAAATAAAACTTGTATTTCTCGTACTTGTACAATTGATCTTGCTAATCGTCTATTTCGCAGTGGACTGTGGTTATTACTGAACCTGCGCAGCAGGCCACACTCTCTAGCGCACCACGCAACAGTGTCGCCGCCAATCGGCAACAAACCTAACATAGGTACTCAACAGTAGGCTTAAGGTAACTCTGGCCTTCTAGGGTTTCAGGTCGGGGGGTGACAACCATTTCTTGTCTACCCGCAGTTTCGGCCCAGTTTATGGCACGAAAATGCATACCCAGTCTGGCTGGGCGAGTGGTGGCTAAATTCCACTCGCTTATCCAAGCTCTATCTATTGCCCAGAGTCCTAGTGGAATGGGTCTGCCCGCTCGGGCAAGATAGTGCTCCGGCGTTAATTGGGCGAGTTCAGGCTGATAGAATTCCTGCCTTGTACCGGCCCATGGTGCTACTACCGTGTCGGTGTGGACGGAGAATGTGCCAATCAGTGGCGGCTCGTAAGATTTCAATCAGAGGAGGCCCGAGTACGCAATCAACAAAATAATTTATTTCGAACTAGTCTTCCTGTCAGCCACTGACATTCATTATACCATTTTACGCAGAACGAACGATTATGAGCAGATTTAATTATTAAATTTTGCATTGCTGGTCGAGGTGTCTCAATTACTTGAGTTATGAAAATTTTATCATCGTAAGGCATTTTACTGAATTAATTATTCAAAATAAAATCTACAGGATCTTGCGTTTCTTTAAGTGCCCTACTTGCATTATAATTTTCACTTCTTGTTTCCGTTTCCATTTTTCTTGCTGAAATATTAAAATCTTACCTACAAACCTTTCCGAAAAATGTCACAAAACTACAAACCGCAACCTGAGAGAATTAATACTTCGTTAATAAAAAGGGAGGGAATCAAAACAACAGCAGATCCCCATCCACGATTGCCGGGGTTGCTTCGGGTCGATCGGACGTTCAGTTTCCGCTAAGCTCGTTCGCCTATAAGCGAAAATAATGCCGCGGAGCCGGGCCTCCGATACGTGATCTACAGCTTGAATTTTGAGTGGTGAGAGGTTGAATTTAAAATTGAATAAAATGCAGTGGAATTAGGGGAGGCCCGACCTCCTCTGCCTCCTCTGAGCAGCCGCCACTGGTGCCAATAGGCATCTGAAAATAAGAATGCAGCTCCACGACGGGCATTCGTAAAACTATCAATATTGACATGGAAGGATTTGGTTGTATTGTTTATGTGTATATCTGCTTCATTAAAATTTGGATTTTTCATCAAAATTTCACAAATCTATAGTGAACGAGTGTATTACTGTGTATATTATGTGTTCTTAGGTTATCGTCCATTTAGTCGAATGAAATGAAAGAATATAATGGGATTCTAGGACTAATTTTCTTTATTGTTCTTCAATACAATGCCGCCGTTTCGAAACGACTTGTTTCTTTTTCAAGGCTAAAAATCAAACACATTAAAAATTTCGTTTGAGATCTCTCGTACACAACAGGTATTACCTAGTATTCTGAAAAATATCGTCGATATAATTGTAAGGTTGGATTCATATTCAAAGAGATCTAATTTTGATTTTAAATTCTAACGTTGTTGTTTATTATATTTCTATTTTCTGTGAAGATGATGGATGCCATCATTTGTTTCAATTTATTTCAGCCATAGTGAAAGATGAATTCGGTTAAAAAGCTATTGTGAAATTAAGGAAACGATTTTGTTTGTTGAACAGTTGAATGAACTTTGTTTTATTATATTCAAAGATTACTTTTTTCCTTCACAAGAACATTCTTCACCGGGTTTTTCTTTGTTTAGACTTCCTTGTATCAACCTTTCAGTTCTACTACTAAAACTAGAACATTTCGGTTGTTTCTCCTTTCTGGTAGTAAATCCAACAGGAAAATTTCTGGTAGACACAGCAGTATTTTCAAAAACTACCTCTGTTTTGAACTGGTGTCTGTTAATGATCAACCCCATGAATCTGATCCAACCTACAAGTTTTGTGTAATCCGTACTTACCTCGATAAAAATAATCGTCATCTACAAAATGCAAGGAGCAAACTCTCATATTTCCTGGTGACTGGTTTACCGATTTTAAGTTTCAGTTGCCAGGCTTTTCGTCAATCCATTTTTTTTCTCTAAAGAAGAACACTGAGGAACTCTACAATAGCGGTTTGAATTACTTATACTTGAAAAATTATTAATAATTTTAAATTCATCACTGGTTTTCGTGTCCTGATTTTTCTAAATATTCAGCTGTGTAGTGGCAAAGAGGACAGGGAAAATAAAATCCTTAATGAGATGCCGACGTTTCGACCTTTATTTCTGGTCTTTTTCAAGGCTGGAAACAGAACGTCATTGAAAATATGGGGCGTAACATAGTGCCATAACATAAAATAGTGTAGTTTAGTGGGTGTAGAAATAAAATACAATAATACAATAAATTAATACAAAAACATACTTAAAAACACATACCTATTCATATGGATTATCCCTCATATTATTTTGAAGTGGACATAAAACTGTGTCGTCAATTTTTTTAAAAACTAGATACATAGATACATTTGTCACAAGATAAAATTTTTTCAACAGATAAAATAATTCACAAACTTTAATTAAAATGTAGGGCATTGACAGGTATTTCCTATAATGTTATACATAAACAATAGAACCAGTTTCCGACGCTCCGTAAATATCAGATAATACGGAAACTGGTTCTATTGTTTATGTATAACATTATAGGAAATACCTGTCAATGCCCTAAATTTTAATTAAAGTTTGTGAATTATTTTATCTGTTGAAAAATTTTATCTTGTGACAAATGTATCTATGTATCTAGTTTTTAAAAAAATTGACGACACAGTTTTATGTCCACTTCAAAATAATATGAGGGATAATCCATATGAATAGGTATGTGTTTTTAAGTATGTTTTTGTATTAATTTATTGTATTATTGTATTTTATTTCTACACCCACTAAACTACACTATTTTATGTTATGGCACTATGTTACGCCCCATATTTTCAATGACGTTCTGTTTCCAGCCTTGAAAAAGACCAGAAATAAAGGTCGAAACGTCGGCATCTCATTAAGGATTTTATTTTCCCTGTCCTCTTTGCCACTACACAGCTGAATATAATAATTTTAAATATTCACATAAATCACGATAACACAATGCAAAACGAAAGAATCATGTCAATATTGAAGGTTATTCAGATCATCACCAGAGGGCGTATCGCTTAGCTTGATTTGCCTATCGCCTCAATATATTTTGCTAGTACGGCGGGCAGCTGCAAGTCCCTAACCGCAGATAGCAATTGAGAGAGTTGCGGCAAAGTTACTGCTAGGTAACCACATTTCTCAGCCACATCATAGCAGCACGCTGCATTGGCTTGGAGTGTACAGTAGATTAATTGCTCCACAGTTACGTTGGCGGACATACTGAAATCTCGGAATGCGATAGAGTGGAATAATAGTGCGCATAAGATAGCTGCACTGTAATTTCCGCATAAGATCTGGAAATATTTTAGCCGAGGGTATGACATGATTACGATGTTAGATGGAACTTTGTCATACGTGACCTTGGCATCTGAGTCACCTTCTTTCCTGAATCGTCGGTTTGGACGTTTCGGAGCCTTGCGCTTCTATCTATGGCGGCGGCTTACGGTGTTGTGAAGAGGGACCAGCTCTCGAAGCAGATGGGCTTCGGGCTCTAAGCTTGCGATTTGGACGTGCATCGCCGTTCTGTGAATATGTGTCTTCCATGACCAAGTTGTTGGAAAGGGCGTTTCCATTCACTCTGCCTTTCTGGTAAATGCTCTTGTGCCAAGAGCTTCTATCTCTCCAGAATTGCGTGATCCTTTTCGCTTGCTGCCGATTCTGTAAGCATATCGCCAATTTCGATGAAATGGAACGTGAACGACTCCCTCACATTATAATTACCTTCCACACGATGGGGATTCATTTGGTTCGCGATCAGTCCTTCTGGTTCCGAGAAATTGCACAAGAGGTCTATCGAATTGGTTTTTGAAAACAAAGGAAGAAGACTGTTGTACCAATATTCCTAATCGATGTCAACACTATTACTCTGTGTGATTCTTTGAGTCAAGCCGTCCTATAAATTTGCCGAATTGCGTCAAACATGTTCTTGTATGTATGGTTGAATTTTTCATTTATCAACATGTAATATTTTTCAATATGGATATAGGAATCAATCGAATAAATGAATTCTATTTTAGCACGATGTTTATTCGTTGACATTCAATTTGGAACTGAGTCCTATACAGGTGTTATCATACATGTGCAATATTTTATTACATAAAAAAACGTCGCGATACTCGCGTTCTTCAATTTATTTAAATATATTACACAACAGAATTTGCACTCTCTCAAAGGGCATACATAAAATTACACCAGTTCAAGCAGCAATAATAGTAAAAGAATGATATCTAAACAAGGAAAAAGCTTGACCGTGTACAAGGGCCACTATTTATACAGGGTGATTTTGGATTTTCGTTTTAGAGTACATGAACTTGAATTGTAAAATATTTTCAAGAGGAATCTACTTCCGGTTTCACCGGAAACGAATGTAACTTCGTTATTTCAAATGCAACACCCTGTATATTTATACATATTCGAATTCTTCGTTCAATTCTACACTGATTTAATGTATGATATGTGCAACCACTCAAGCGGTTCTTGAATTATAGCCTGATCATCAAATTTTTTGAAAAAAAGGTTATCACAAATTAGTGTCCATATCTTCAAAATCCCTCAATACAAGAATTTCTTTTTGCGAAAGTGGAACAAAAGAAAGTACGCTGATACTGTTTCTTGTATAACTTATGAGGAAATATTATACAGGGTGTCTGAAAAAAGGCCTCAAAGTGAGCCTCAATAAAACTATGAAATCTCACTTTTTTCAAATGGCAACCCTATAATTTTGTAATTCCAATCGATTGCTCGTCAAAAACCAGTTATAGTGTCCCGAACGTTTCATGCCTCTAAAATCAGTATTTTGGCCGTTATTCCATAAAATTCGAATTTCACGATTAAAGACAGGTTTCGCACAGTTTGTAACCTTGGATTTTTGAAGTAGGCTATGTTAGGAACTGTCATTCTTACTTTTTCTTACAGATCAAGCACTAAGCATAACATATGCAATAATAATTTCACTGGAATGATATATCAAGGGTATGTTTTTTATTTGCGGCAAATGTAACAAATTCCTAGAACAGGTAATTAGAAATTCAACGAACGAAATTCACATTTACTGACTTTAACGGAATCAAAGTTCAGGAGGTGTCAAAACAATTTTCTCCGTACTGGAAGCCTTAGCCCTAAACGGACTCGAGTGAATACAGTAATAGATAATAAATGAATGATCTGTTACTGTATTCACACGATTCCGTTTTGGGTTAATGCTTCCACTACGGAGAAAATTGTTTTGATACTTCCTGAACTTCGATTTTGATAAAGGTGGTAAATGTGGATTGCTTTCGTTAGAAGTTCTGACTGCCCCTTCTAATATTTTCTTACATTCACCATAAATGAAGAACATATTCAATACATCACTGTTACTTTAATTTATATTTTGCATAGTGCCCGATGAATAAAAAAAGTATAAATGACAGTTCTCTAAAATGCATTATAAATCAACAGACATAGCCTTCTTGAAAATTTCTTTCCTTATAAATCCATGGTTAGACTAAGAAACCTTCATTCAATCCTGAAATCCGAATTTTATTCAATAACGGCAAAACTACTGATTTTAGAGGCATGAAATATTCGGGACAACCTAACTAGTTTTTGACGAGCCTTCGATTGGAATTACAAAATTATAGGGTTGCCATTTGAAAAAAGTGAGATTTTATAGTTTTATTGAGGCTCACTTTGGGGCCCTTTTTCAGACATCCTGTATAATATATCCTCATGAGTTATACAAGAAACAGTATCAGCGTACTTTCTTTTGTTCCACTTTCGCAAAAAAAATTCTTGTGATGAGGTATTTTGAAGATATGGACCATAATTTGTGACAACCTTTTTTTCAAAAAATTTGATAATCAGGCTATAATTCAAGAACCGCTTGAGTGGTTGCACATATCATACATTGAATCAGTGTAGAATTGAACGAAGAATTCTAATATGTATAAATATACAGGGTGTTGCTTTTGAAATAACGAAGTTACATTCGTTTCCGGTGAAACCGGAAGTAGATTCCTCTTGAAAATATTTTACAATTAAAGTTCATGTACCCTAAAACGAAACTCCAAAATCTTGAATCTGTATTACAATTCCTTCCTCGAAAACGTCTAATGAAACACTTAAAAAATCACCCTGTATATTGAGAATAGAAAGAATAAACAAATGAATTTGATGAACAATACTTTTATTGCTTTTCAAAATAATCGCCTTTAAGATCGATACACTTTTGCGTTCGATTGAACCAGTGTTCAAAGCACTTGGTCCAGAAAGAAGATGGTAGTGCCAGAACATGCGTTTTGAAGCCCTCAACCGCTTCTTCGGGCGATGAAAATCGTTGTCCACGCAGTTTATCTTTAATTACCGGAAACACGCAGAAGTCATTGGGTGCCAAGTCTGGGCTGTAAGGCGGATGATCCATCAATTCGATCTTTTGTGTGTCCAAATACTCGTTTGTTGCATGTGATGTGTGTGAGCTGGCATTGTCATGATGCAAAACGATTCGTCCTTTTGGGTTACTTTCTCTCAATTTACCGAAAACTCCAGGCGAACAAATGGTCGTATACCACTCTGAATTAACAGTCTTTTGATTTTCGAGAGCCACAGTTGCCACAGAACCAGTTTTCGTGAAAAAAAAACGCCACCATTTGCTTTTTCACGCTTCGAGAACGAACAACTTTTGTTGTTGGCTTTGCTTCACGTTGAAACACTCAAACTGCCGACTGACCTTTTCTTCGTGGCTCATATGCATAAATCCATGACTTATCACCTGTGACGATGTTGTATACCGCTTTGGATGCAACACACTTGTATTTTGAAATCATTTTACCGCACCAATCCACACGAGCTCTTTTTTGCGCATCTGTCAATAAATGTGGAATCCAACGCGCACACAGCTTCCGAACACACAAATGTTCGTGCAAAATCTTATAGCGTTTTCTTTTGGGAAAACTGGTGCGCACCAGAATTGCCCCAGTGCGATCTGAGTGCAAATTTCTATGAGCATTTCATTGTTCTTTGTACCAATAGAACACGAAAAATTGCACTGGGGCAATTCTGCTGCGCACCAGTTTTCCCAAAAGAAAACGCTATTATGTATGCTGGTCATACTAATGCTTAAACATCTCTCGATTTCTTTATATATGTCACATGACGATCTTCTTCAATTAGTTTTCGCACAGCATCGATATTTGCCGGCAAAACGACCGATTTTGGACGACCTTCTTTAACTTCGTCCGTGAGCGAACTACGTCCACGTTTGAATTCAGTATACCAGCGATATACAGTGGCTATGGATGGCGATTCGTCGCCAAAAGTTGAATTCAGTTAGGCCACGTCGAAAGTCATAATGAATCATAGCTCGAAAATTTTCGCGAGTTAATTCCATATTTTGGCTGAGATGAAATTGTAAACACTTCAGAAAACACAAATAGTACTCGTACGTCAAAACGTCCTGAATACCTATAACCTCAAAAATGTCAAACTTTACGACGCCAACTTCAGATTTCACCTGGCAATATCAGTGTTGCCAGTTCTCAATACATAAATAGTGGCCTTCGTAACCTACTCAAGTGGTTGAGGTTCTCGAAGGGTGTAGTTTGGTGGTTTCAGTAATTGAAACAACTGTTAAGTTTCCAGCATATATTTGTGTCGTATAACGGCCTAATTATTACAAAAACTTGGGAGTTGGCCAGTAGTGAGTTTTTAATCAGGAACCTAAAACACTACAGTGACAAAGAATCCTGACGAACAGTGAGCGTCTTAAAGCCGACAATTTTTGAATCAGCAGTCAGTAGGTGGGAACTGACGAATCTTCCTCTACTCGCCATTTCGAGTCCGGCCTCTTGTAGAAATATTACCTTTCAAATTGTAGTTGTGATCTTCTACAACCATAATAATATAAATGATAATAAAGAAACTTTATTTCTGACCCCAAAACAGTTACAAAAAACTAGCTCCAGGGCCTATAGTCCGGTCTATTTAGACATTCGAAGTTACATAAAGTCCCAACAAGCTGAATTTCTGTGAAGCTGTTCAAAACATAATTATAAACAATGTCTAAAAGTTCCTCATCATTCCCCTGTGAGGAAAAAATTTTATTCGAGGTCAAATGTCAAAAAAATGAGTTTTTCGCGATTTTCAGCAAGTTTTATCATAAAAGTACCTCAGACAAAAATTGTAGATAATAAAATTATCTATAAAAAATGTATCAATACTTTTTTCTTACGAGCCACCCTTTCTGAGATATAACGATTCAAAAAGTTATAAAAGTCGAATAAAATTTTTTCCTCACAGGGGAATGATGAGGAACTTTTAGACATTGTTTATAATTATGTTTTGAACAACTTCACAGAAATTCAGCTTGTTGCGACTTTATGTAACTTCACTCTCATTTTTTGGTCTAAATAGACCGGACTACTAGTTTGTAACGAGATTTAGCTGGTAAAAAATAAGATTTAAAAAATAACATTATTTCCTCTAATATTACTACAGTGAAATCCGTTTATAATGACATTGAAGGGAAATTGTAAAGACGTCATATTAACCGGACGTCATATAAAGCAGAGTTTCAGCAAAATAGATGGTATTTTTCTAGGAGGTTTGAATCGACTAATCCAGCTAGCAGAGCAATTAAAGTTTGGGTTGCCGAAACCAGAGGCGAAAATATTGGCCTTTTCTTGTAGCATAGGGCCGCTGATAGATATTTCTTTGTTTCTTGTGATTTTGAACTATTGCAATAACGTTTGATCAATGTTATCAGGTTGTGATTTCCGAAGCTTTTTTGGTTTTAAAACATTTGAATTGAATGATTCCTTAATTCGGTCCTTGTTTTTTAAAATCATTGAAATTGTCGAGTGACCGTGACTAAATTCTTTTGCGAGAGCTGAGTTGGATTCTCCATTTTCTAGTTTGGCTGAAATTGCACCTTTCTCCTCAATAGTGAATGCGTTACGACGTTGCGATGTCATTTCGGCAACACTATCAACTAGACTTAGAGATGTGTAACTTTGCGCTACGCCGCGCAATTGCGCTAACTCAGAGCACTGAGTCGAATGCGTCAACTCATTTCTAGTAGTTGTATCAGCGCATGGCGCAGTTGAATTTCTGGGTTGATATCAGTATCAGTAATGTTCCAGGTGTTACAATTGTATCATTCGTGTTACATTTTTGAGCTGATGTTACGGTCTTACTTACTTGGTTTTTCTGTAGTCAGGCATTGATGTTACGAAATGTTACAAAGTTAATTTATTGTCTGTTAAAATTGATGGAAGACCTGGAACAACGCTGGTTGATATTCGTTCTTAAAAACAATTTTGAACTCTAGAACTATTTACTTGCATCGGTTTCAACCTATTCTAAATGATTTTTTCCATATTTTCCGTGATGTTATACATTCTTACTATTGTGTTGGGTTTCAATGAGTTAACTCATTTTCTATGAAATGTGCAGGCAAAACTTTGAGTGTCATTAACACACCGCGTGTTTCAACTCATTTGAGTTGTTTTGTAGTTCTGTAGTTGTAACTCTTCATTTATATAATAGTTTAATCTTTCAACCAAGGCAATAAACTGTCAACGATATAAGAGTGTATTTTAAATTCGAGGTTTATTTGGTCGTATGGGTTTTGAGCTAAAACTCCATGAAATATCATTATTTTTGTGTGAATTTCAGTTTATTTTCGAAAGGAAACCATCGACATAAACCGAAATCAATGATTTGGATGTCCCCACAAAGCGTAATTCGTCAATCTGTAATAAATGATTTTTTATCCCAATAGATTCCGAACTGTTACTGATTGATTATAATGAATGCAGTACTCTGTTAGCATTCAAATCTTGCTTTCGCTTGCTTTGGAAAGTGCATTGAGCAGGGTAGGTGCGCTCTGATAGTATTTACACTATTTACGCCGATGCGCTATTTGGCGCAATTGAGTTAACTCAATGAGTTGATACACAGAACTGCGCTTGAGTTACTGCGTTAGCGCAGAATATTTTACTGAGTTACACATCTCTAACTAGACTGAAAAATAAAAACGAACATGTCGGTACGCGTACCTAGGTATATCACGTATCCAACGTCCTATGAAAAGGGACGGATTGGTTAGCGAAAACGATCGAGCCGTCACTATAACCGAAAAAAATTCTTCGAATTAGGTCATAAAAACCGACATGTCATTATAGGCGAAGTCATTAAATCCGAACAATGTTACAAGGAGTTTTAAAAGAAAACTAAACTTAACACTGCAATTGCGTCATATTAAGCGGTTGGTCACTATAGCCGGCGTCATAATAAACGGATTCTACTGTATTATAATACTTATTCACAACCTAAACTCACCAAAAGTATTACAGACTAGTAGAGACTGAATCACATAAGTGAAGTTTCAGATTATGGTCACCGAACAACTGCTCTCCGGAAATGTGAAATTCGTGAATGATTCCTCCACGTTACTATTTCCTTCCACAAGTTGTGAATTCATTTGTTCTATTATCTATTAGTCTTTCAGATTCCGATAAAAATTGTACAGGAATTCTACCGAATGTCCATCGAAATGGTACTCGAAAACAATGGAACAAGACTGTTCCAATATTTTTAATCGATGTCAAAACCATTGCTCTGTATTATTATTTGAGTCCTGCCGTCCTATAAATTTGCTGAAATGCGTCAAACATGTTCTTGTATGTATGGTTGAATTTGTCATTTATAACAGAGTTTACACTCTCTCACATCCACAGCATACTTTTGTCATGAGGAAAATCATTGAAGATGACATCCATATAATCTTGCTCAATGGAATTTACCATGGACTCATTAATCATTTGCTCAGGAGGTTTGGTTCTCGAAGATACATTGAGAATATTGATATCGTTAAGGGGATACAATTTCCAGCTACACCTTCCATAACATCTGCATGTATTGAAATTTCTTGTAGGCAGCAATGAATTGCCTACAGGAAGTGTAAACTATTAAACTCATCTGTTTATCAGTTTTTTTGTCGTATTGAGAAAAACGTGACTATTCTCTCAATTTTTATTTGTCTGTCTCTTTTGACATAACTTGTCATAAGGTCACTAATTTTTAAAACATAATTCATAATAAACAATACTGGTCACGACGTAACAGGAAGGATTATTATTATATCCCCCTTGAGATGTTTTTTCCTATCTTTGGAACGTTCTTTCCTCAGCTTTGTATCCTTCATAGGTTGCAGCCACTTATCCTGTTTGGTGTTTTTCTTGCCATGTTCAATACAGAGATTACATCTATCTTTTTTATGTAAACAGATATACATTTTTTTGGTTAAGTATTTCTCTAAAGTATTTTATACCAAGACATTTTTTTTCTCTCCTCGCAAGTTTTTCGGTAACACTCGTACAGTTGCTGTAATGTTACAACCTGCTGCTCCAGATACAACTTGTTTGTATCTTTCCTACATTTACATTTTGCAGTGGCTCCGCAATTTGCAGATTTTGGCAGACTCGGTTTGTCTCTGCAGAAAAATAGTGCCACCGATACTGAATGTCCCAATAACTGAGTTGCTAGCTTCATTCTCATTTTTACTTGAAAAATGTACGTATTTTTTCTGAGTTTTGTTCCAAAATGAATACCGTCTTGTTGATGCAAATCATTCAATTCCTTTACAGAATCAAAACTTACTAGATCACCATCCATATCGTAAAGGATACGATATGGATATTTCTCCGAAATAATTTCTGACCATTTTGATCATATGATCATTTCTCGAATCATTGAATTGAAAGTGGGCCTTTATATTTGATGCGTTGAAAATGCAGTTCAGCAAATTGCCACAGATAAGGAATCCTGATTCATCATTTACGATGTCAGACGATACTCTGGTGTGGTAGGGAACATTAGCCACACTTCCTGCAAAAGTTTCATCGCTTTTATAGTTATTAAGCGGTTGGTTGAGTTTAGCTGTCGAAATTAGCATACTAGTTCTAGATAATACATCGTAGAATATGGGTACGCCTGATGGTGATCGAATGCCACGTACGTTGAGTGTATGCGCTGCTAGATTGACTTCGACGTAAGGTGCAAACAAGGCTGCCGTCTCGCCTGAGATGTACTGGGCTGGTACCATCCAAGTAAGTTACGATTTGGCATGATATTTCCTACGGGTTGCAGTTCATTGGGGAGATCCCAATCTTCTGGCCACGGCTCAGCTTCAGCATGTCCTTGGTCCTCATCTTCAGGGCCTATCTCCCTGACCTGGTTTGCGCCCTGATAAGAGCGGTATCTTGCATATTCATAGCACATCCTATATGCCACTACGAATGGTGAATGCATTGTCTCATATGCTACGTGAGTCTCGGCGTCAACTCGGCCGTAGCTACCACGAAGTCCGTGAATGTTCTGTGGTGAGAGGGGTAGGTCCAGGGTTAAGAAGGCGTTCCTTCCTGATGGGTCAATGATATTGCCGATTCCATCCAGATACCTTCCTATTTCTTCAGGTACTGCCATAACTGGTAATGATCCTGAGAAGTTGTCAGCAATAGTCCGATCTTTGGTCTTTTCGGAAAGGACATAGAGTATACGTCTCCATAATAGGACTGTGACATAGTACTCAAACATCGCCATTGTTACGAGGTTCTTAATGTTTTTATCTTTTGATATATTTAGATATAAATCTCGTGCTATCGTTGATAGTTGCGATGTGTCTATTGAGTATTCCAAGCTGTTGCCTGGTGTCATCGAGGTGTAACCGTCGAGTAACGTTGCATTTGTCACTAGTGGATCATTCCTAATGTGAGAGGTCTCTGTGGCTAGGTTCTTTGGTGTGAAGTTTCCTTTGCCCTTATGTCCTGCGGTCTTCGCTAGTCCTGCCTTAGGTTGTACTCGTTGTTGTTGTTTTGGCTGATCCTTTACGGCTTCTTCTGGAACTGGCTCCGCGTATCTTTGCTGCTTGGGACGATATTTATTATTTCTCTTCCCCTTCGGGGGTGGACGTGGATTATCTTCTTGTGGATTTTCCATTTTAGAAATATACTGGATGCGTTTCAACCTGAAACGACTTGAAACCAAATGGTAAGAAGATAACCAAATGGTAAGAAGATAAGTCTTCTGCAGTAGATAAGGGTTAATGCCCAAAAACTGATATTTTTCTACATATCGTCCTCGATGAATATGATCTGAACTTAATAAATAATTTGATAGGTCCATTTTCACGATTTTTCAGTCCAAAGAAGAAATAAATCAACTGAAACACTTGAGAAACAGGAAAATCTCTCGTGGTTTTGCTATGATTCACATAGGAAAATTGAAGTTGTTGTACCTCCGATGTGCGTCCGCTGTCAAACGTGCACGAAACCAATAGATTTGGAGCTACTTTGACAGCTTGTCAGTCCATGCAAAGCAAAATACACTACCCTCTAGATGCTTTTTTCCTATCTTTTTTTCTTTCCTGCTCAGGTTTGTATGCCTGATATGTTGCAGCCACTTATCCTAATCACATCTACCTTTTTTTGATGTAAACAGATACGTATTTTTTTGGTTAAATATTTCTCTAAAGCATTTTATACCAATAAATTTTTATTTTTCTCCTCACAAGTTTTTTGGTAACACTCGTGAAGTTGCTGTAATGTTGCGACCTGATGCTCCAGATACAACTTGTTTGTATTTTTCCTACATTTACATTTTGCAGTGGCTCAGCAACTTGCAGATTTTGGCAGACTCAGTTTGTCGCTGCAGAAAAATAGTGTTTCCGATACATGACCCAATAACTGAGTTGCTAGCTTAATTTTCATTTTTTACTTGAAAAAATTATGTTTTTTCACAGAGTTTTGTTCCAAAATGAACACCCTTTTGTTCATGCAAATCATCAAATTCCTTCACAGAATCAAAACTTACTAAATCACCATTCATATCGTAATGGTTTTTTCTACCTCGAAACAATTTCTGACCATTTTAATCATATGATCATTTCTCGAATTATTGAATTGAAAGTCGGCCTTTATATTCGATGCGTTGAAATAGCAGTTCAGCAAATTGCTTATACTCGAATTTGCTTTCTGTATGGAACTTTTCTCATCAAGCAATGTTTCTCCAAACAACTAATTAGGTATAAACAAAGTTGATTCTGTTTGACTACTCTCAACTTCGGTGAACAACAAGCATAAACTTTGGTATAGATTTGGAGCTACTTTGACAGATTTTTAGTCCATGCAGATCAAAATACACTACCCTTTATGTAATAAGGTTCAAGTTTATGTGAATATAAATTAGAATAAGCACTGGTTAACAACTGTTTTATTTAATAACTATTATGTACATGTACTTACAAGCGTGTCTCTGTTGTTACTGATATGGGGAGGTTATACCGTATGATTTGGTACACTTCAAGTATTTCAAAATACGTTTCAAGTATTCAAAGTATGTTTTACCAAAACAGTTATTAAATTGGGACATATAACTCACTGAAAATGCGATATCTGGTCTAGTTAACATAGCAACATACATCAAACTTCCTACCGGTTGTTGATAAGGAAGCTTCTACAACACGAGTTATCTTTATTTAAATTAATGTTACATTCGATTAGAGTCGATACTTCTTTACAATCAGACATGTGAAATTTCTTTAAAACATGTTCAATATATTCTTCTTGATCAATAAAAATATCATTTTTTTATGATCTATACCTACTAATCCTCATTCCCA
Source organism: Propylea japonica (assembly GCA_013421045.1). Taxonomy (NCBI): domain Eukaryota; kingdom Metazoa; phylum Arthropoda; class Insecta; order Coleoptera; family Coccinellidae; genus Propylea; species Propylea japonica. Next base: position 85,138,881 of record CM024240.1, on the reverse strand, counting down.
AACAGTGTCTTATTTGTCCTAAATCCTTAATTTTGAATTTCTGACCTAATTGAGTTTTCAGCACTACATTTTCTTTCTCATTATTTGAGAATATAAAAAAGTAATCAACTTACAATGCAATTATGGTCATCAAACTACCCTCACTTTTACTGAATAAACAAGGTTCATAAGGACATATTTTGTACTTCAACTCATTCAAAACTACCTCTACCTTGTGGTACCAGACCCGTGAGGACTGCTTCAGACCGTAAATAGCCTTATTCAACTTTAAAACTTTATCCTTATGAGATGAAACATCAAAACCGTTAGAAATTTGCATGAAAACTTCTTCCTGCAGTTCGCCATTTAAAAAAGCCGTTGTAACATCTTAATGACTAATTTTAAATTTTAGTTTAACTGACGAAGCAAATAACATTCTCAATGTCTAATGACGAACCACTGGAGAGAATGTTTCTTCAAAATTGATGAACACCCTTTTGTTCATGCAAATCATTCAATTCCTTTACAGAATCAAAACTTACTAAATCACCATTCATATCGTAATGGTTTTTTTAACCCCGAAACAATTTCTGACCATTTTAATCATATGATCATTTCTCGAATCATTGAATTGAAAGTCGGCCTTTATATTTGATGCGTTGAAATAGCAGTTCATCAAATTGCATATTATACTAGAATTTGCTTTCTGTATGTAAATTTTCTCGTCAAGCAATGTTTCTCCAAATAACCAATTATGCATAAAGAAAAGTGGATTCTGTTAGTCCACTCTCAACAAATTTTCTTGGTTAAATATTTCTCAAAAGCATTTTATACCAAGACATTTTTTATTTCTCTTCTCGCAAGTTTTTTGGTAACACTCGTAAAGTTGCTGTAATGTTGCGTCCAGCTGCTCCAGATTCAACTTGTTTGTATCTTTTCTCACATAATGAGAATGGTTGCTTTGGTAAATCATCAAAAAATGTTTGAAAATATTGTTTCGATAATTCTTCTTTTTCGTTTTGGCCTCTGTTATACCATGCTCACTATTAAATATCTGGTTATAATTATACTTAACAGGATTTGCAGTTGAAAATGAATATCTTTTCGTCCAGAAAACTCCAACTTTATCTTTTCGTTTAGAAAAGTGTATCCATTTGAGACAACTGAAATTTAAAAGCAATGAAAAACGGAGGTACATGATACCTACATTTCCATTTCCTTTGGTAAGCTAAAAAATGAAAGTTCAGGATTGACCTTTCTATTATTTTTACAGTTCAGTATGGGCAACTACAGTAACGGCCTCTAATGTTCGATCATTCGTCTTCGCATGAAAATGGTAATTTAGGTCTCTCTTGATAAGTAGGGCTACTCCTCCACCAGACTGCCCTATTCTGTCGTTCCTAAAAGTAACATAATTAGTAAGATTTATTTGACGGTTTATACTGATATGGAATCGTGTATTTCTTATTTGATTTAGTTTTAATTTATATTGATTTATGAAATTACACGACCCATACAATTTCTTAAATTAATTTTTATTGAATTATGAGATTTTTCGTTGTTTCTAATTTTTCATCTATTTTCCTTTTCATTTTTTCCAATTTTTCAAATAACATGTCCAATGTTTTTGTTTGTCTTTGATCTTTTTCCTCTTCATCTCCTCTATTCCCAATATTTGTCTTACTTCTTGTTTCCATCTTTATTTCTTTTTCTCTTGAATTATAACTTTTACTAAAATTCCTCAAATTTTAATTGAATATGAAAATAATAAATCTTTATCTCTAAATAAATATGTTATGATTATTCAAAAATATATCAGCCCCGCGTTGGACGACAATTTGATATGGAATCGTGTATTTCTTATTTGATTTAGTTTTAATTTATATTGATTTATGAAATTACACGACCCATACAATTTCTTATATTAATTTTTATTGAATTATGAGATTCTTTTCAGGGTGGATTCTAGTGAAAATAATTTCGTGACTTTTCTCTAATTTAATTTTTTTCTGACTGACAAAACACTTCCATAGTAACATATCTTAATTTTTAAATCCTGCCTACTTATAAACTCTTAACTAAATAATCTATCCATACCAATACATACCCTGGGGCCTATTGCACCTAAATACTTTGCAACTTTTCACTTCGCACTTTGCATTCTGACAAATTTCAAAAGTGAAAATTAGTTATGTTGCACAACATTTCTCCCAATATTTAATGTTTGCGGATTAATTTTCATTATGCACTTTACTTTTCACAATGTATTTTTCATTTATGAATGCGTTTCGTGCAACTAAATTCATTAGAAAAGTGAAAAGTGCAAAGTGAAAAGTTGCAAAGTGTTTGGTGCAATAGGCCCCTGGTCTCCTGTATTGCTATTATGTCCGGATTTCTCTCGGCTATAATTTCTTCTAAGTAAGTTGCTTCTTTCATCCTTAGTTATGTTTACCATTAACTTGTCCGAAAGAAATCTTCATTTTCTTCATCATTTCTTCCTCGAATTGTTTCATCATTGTGGCAATGATGTTTTCGGCGAAGCTTGCTAAGTCTTCACTATTTTCTTTTTCGTTTTTCTTCTCTTCTTTTTTCTTTTGTGTAGCTTCCTTCACATTTGTTTTGGTTTCAACTTTTTTAACTGGAGTTGAAACTTTGGCGGCTTTCACAGGTGCTTGTTTCCTGTTCTTCTTTTTCGTGACGAGCTTCCATTCGTCACATCCCTTGTAGCTAGCGGGGTGACCTTTTTCTCCACAAAGAGCACACGTGGCATTTCTTTCTTCTTCCAGTTTTTCCAGTTCGCAATCACTGGAATTGTGGGGACCGGAGCATTTGACACACCTCCATGGAAATGTGCAGCGACTTTGCGCATGTCCATAGCGCTGGCATCTGAAGCACTGTCCTAGTGCGGTTGGCTTTTTCTTAGGCACAACTGTAACAGATAAGTTGTATAGTGTTCTTACCTGAAATATCTCTTTGTTCTGGGTTCTCACCAAAAACAGGGCCATTGGCTTCTTTGTGAAGTGGGACTTCGGCATCGGTGGTCCCCTGGTCTTTGAGGTCTTCTAGGAGGGTGGGGATATGGGCATCAATCGGTAGGAATCTGACTACCGCGTATATTTTCTTGTCCTCTTCAAGTTGGACAGTATAGTATGACCTCTTTATGATATCGAAGTATTTGGTCATCCTTCTTTGTGAAGTGGGACTTCGGCATCGGTGATCCCCTGGTCTTTGAGGTCTTCTAGGAGGGTGGGGAGATGGGCATCAATCGGTAGGAATCTGACTACCGCGTATATTTTCTTGTCCTCTTCAAGTTGGACAGTATAGTATGACCTCTTTATGATATCGAAGTATTTGGTCATCCTTCTTTGTGAAGTGGGACTTCGGCATCGGTGATCCCCTGGTCTTTGAGGTCTTCTAGGAGGGTGGGGATATGGGCATCAATCGGTAGGAATCTGACTACCGCGTATATTTTCTTGTCCTCTTCAAGTTGGACAGTATAGTATGACCTCTTTATGATATCGAAGTATTTGGTCATCCTTCTTTGTGAAGTGGGACTTCGGCATCGGTGATCCCCTGGTCTTTGAGGTCTTCTAGGAGGGTGGGGATATGGGCATCAATCGGTAGGAATCTGACTACCGCGTATATTTTCTTGTCCTCTTCAAGTTGGACAGTATAGTATGACCTCTTTATGATATCGAAGTATTTGGTCATCCTTCTTTGTGAAGTGGGACTTCGGCATCGGTGATCCCCTGGTCTTTGAGGTCTTCTAGGAGGGTGGGGATATGGGCATCAATCGGTAGGAATCTGACTACCGCGTATATTTTCTTGTCCTCTTCAAGTTGGACAGTATAGTATGACCTCTTTATGATATCGAAGTATTTGGTCATCCTTCTTTGTGAAGTGGGACTTCGGCATCGGTGATCCCCTGGTCTGTGAGGTCTTCTAGGAGGGTGGGGATATGGGCATCAATCGGTAGGAATCTGACTACCGCGTATATTTTCTTGTCCTCTTCAAGTTGGACAGTATAGTATGACCTCTTTATGATATCGAAGTATTTGGTCATCCTTCTTTGTGAAGTGGGACTTCGGCATCGGTGATCCCCTGGTCTTTGAGGTCTTCTAGGAGGGTGGGGATATGGGCATCAATCGGTAGGAATCTGAATACCGCGTATATTTTCTTGTCCTCTTCAAGTTGGACAGTATAGTATGACCTCTTTATGATATCGAAGTATTTGGTCATCCTTCGATGGTCATCGACAGTTACCGGAACAATCCTCACGCCGTCTCTCACCGTTGTAGCTCGGGAGTAACATATCTTGTTGGCAGCTAGGCCTTTGGAGATGGCGGTCCACTCTGAAGTTCCCTTCGGAGTAACAGCTGGAATCCTCTCTTTGATTGTTGTAACCACTCCATTCGTAGGTGGCTGGACATCTTGGGTCTTGGGTGTCTGGGCATTGTCGGCTTTTGTTGAGGTCTGGGCCAACCGGTTCGCAGGTGGCCTGTCTTCTCTACGGGTTGTTGCAGTCGTCTTCGTTGCAAGGGCAGTCGCAAAGCTTCTTCTTTCAGTCTCGCTTTCAGACGAATCTCCTGAGGTGGTCGAACTCTTCTCCAACCTGGCCCTCTTCGTCCTCGTGTTCTTTGTAGGCTTCTTTTCTTCCTTTTTTGAAACAGAAGAATTATTGGCTTGATTATTTGCTCTTACCTCTACTGCCAGTGCATTCAAGCTGGCATGTAAATCGCTTATCTGCTTCTTCAGATCAGCGATAAGTATTCGCTGTTCTTCTATTTGACGTTCTTGGATGGCGATCTTTACGTCTTTTTCATGGAGCCCATCCATCTCCATGTCGCTTCCGGAACTCGACATATTTCCTGTGGAACCAACGATCTTACGATCTGGACTCAACACAGAAATATTTTGCACCAACGGTCAGCTTCTTAAGCGTAGTGGAAACTACACCTGTTCGTCTCGAAGTGTTCTAAACAGAACATGGACTCTCTAGATCTGCTAAGTGGTGGATCTGCTAGTCTCGTCTCTGCTGCTTCGATGTTGCTCGGTTGACTGCTGCTGCTGGAATGAGAGTGTTCTTACCTGGAATATCTCTTTGTTTTGGGTTTTCACCAAAAATAGGGCCAATGGCTTCTTTGTGAAATGGGACTTCATTTGGATCATCGGTGATCCCCTGGTCTTTGAGGTCTTCTAGGAGGGTGGGGATATGAGCATCAATCGGTAGAAACCTCACTACCGCATATATTTTCTTGTCCTCTTCAAGCTTCTCTGCATCATATCGAAGTATTTTGTCATCCTTCGTTGGTCATCTACAGTTGCCGGAACAACCCTCACGCCGTCTCTCACCGTTGTAGCTCGGGAGTAGCATATCTTGTTGGCAGCTAGGCCTTTGGAGATGGCGGTCCACTCTGAAGTTTCCTTCAGAGTAACAGCTGGAATCCTCTCTTTGATTGATTGTTGTAGCCACTCCATTCGTAGGTGGCTGGACATCTTGGGTCTTGGGTGTCTGGGCACTGTCGGCTTTTGTTGAGGTCTCATCACTTTTATGGAATTGATGGATTCAGTAGTTGATAGAGGGATTAAATGTTTATCTCTTAGCGTATTCCTCAATTTTTGTTCAGCCTCGATTTCTTGTGAATATTTGTTTAGTGATAAATTTTGAGGTGGAACAGCAGTAGCTTTTAGCTTAAGAGATTTCATTTTCCCAAGTGTTGAACCTGAAAAGATGGATTAATAATTATAATATTTCACACAATTAATTCACAACAGACCTGTGGCAGAATAATCACTCTCTCAAAAATGACGGGAGCAAAAAAACATGCTTTTTGAAACAGCTTTTCCCAATCCTCAGTCATCCCACCCAAGCTTCTTGTCTGTCAATTTTGTATTACTCCAAGGATATTAGTTATATGAATAATCTCCTCTCATCTCATCTCCTTCTTTATAAGGAAATTAGTGAAAGTGTAAAGTCCTGTTTCTACCTTTTTTTGACGAGGAATTGATAACACAACAGCTAGTGTTACATTTTGTTAGTCTTTTGTTATTGCTACTTTGTTCCTGTTCCCTCATAATGAAGAAATAATTTCACTAGCCATAATTATTGAGATAAATCTGCTTAGATTCGAGACAGATTATAACCTAAAATGAATACATATATTCGTAAATAATATGTTATCTGAATAGCACTCGTATAAATACCTTTCGATAATTTCTCAACATCATGTCTACTGTTCAGAAAGTCTAGTCATTTAACAAATTAAAGCGAATTAAACGAAAAATCACACAATCAAAAACCATTCCCATGTATTTCTTATGGGATTACTCGTCAAGTATACTTGTTTTCTTAGTGCGATATTTTGCCGCCAGGGGGAGTTTAGTTACTGGAATCGCCAATAATGATATGTTCGTTGCCTAGATGGTCTAAGTTACCGGGGCATTGTGAAAGGATGATGAATGAATGAATGCAATGGAAAGGCTCCGCAGTGACGTCACTTCTCGATGCGCGTCGTCATACCGGTGTAAGTGTATCGTGTTGTAGAGTGTTCTTACCTGGAATATCTCTTTGTTTTGGGTTTTCACCAAAAACAGGGCCAATGGCTTCTTTGTGAAATGGGACTTCATTTGGTTCATCGGTGATCCCCTGGTCTTTGAGGTCTTCTAGGAGGGTGAGGATATGAGCATCAATCGGTAGAAACCTCACTACCGCATAGATTTTCTTGTCCTCTTCAAGCTGGACAGTATAGTAGCTTCTCTGCATCATATTGAAGTATTTTGTCATCCTTCGTTGGTCATCTACAGTTGCCGGAACAACCCTCACGCCGTCTCTCACCGTTGTAGCTCGGGAGTAGCATATTTTTGTTGGCAGCTAGGCTTTTCGAGATGGTGGACCACTCTGAAGTTCCCTTCAGAGTAACCGCCGGTATCCTCTCTTTGGTTGCAGGTGGCTCAACAGTTCTTGGCTCTGTAGTTGGAGTTCAGTTCAGCGTCATAAATAAGTAATTCGTTTTGAATTTCAAACGATGCACCACAAAATAGATAAACACTAGAAAATAAAATGAGAACTTTTGAAAACTTAAAACACAAAAAAATATTGGGAAACGAAACAAAACTCCTTAAAAAACAATAATTCACTCAAAACACGAAAACGACTATATTTTTACCAGTAATATAGTCACTGTACTGAAAATAAGAATGCAGCGCCACGGCGGGCATTCGAAGAACTATTAATATTGACATAGAAGGATTTGGTTTTATTGTTTATGTGTATATGTGCTCATTAAAATTTGGATTTTTCATCTGTTCAGAAGATAACTTATACACTTATATTTTATATGAACGTTTATTATTCAACATTTACATCAGTATAACATTGAATTAGCTTGGCTTACATTTGTTCATCTTTTTTTAGGTTACATGAATGTGTTCTACTACATCTAGCCTATGTCTTATTCTATGATCGTTGTGTCATAGATTTTATCTTCTTTATCTTCTCATATTCAAACACATCAATTTTTCAAAATTTCACAAATGTATAGTATAGTGAACGAGTGTATTACTGTGTATCTTATATTCTTATTTTCTGCGAATACGGTGGGCGTCATAATTTGTTTCAATTTATTTCAGCCATAGTGAAAGATGAATAAGGCTGTTGAGGAAATGAAGGAAAACAATTTTGTTTTTCGAACAGTTGAATTAACTTCATTTTATTATATTCAAACAGTACTTTTCCTCTTCACAAGAGCGTTCTTCAGTGGGTTTTTCTTTGTTTAGACTTCCTTGTCTAAACTTTTCAGTTCTACTACTAGAACTAGAACATTCCGGTTGTTCCTCCTTTCTGGTAGTAAATCCAGGAAGATTTCTGGTAGGCACAGCAGTATTTTTCAAAAACTACCTCTGTTTTGAACTGAGATCTGTAAACGATTAACCCCATGAATCTAATCTAACCTACAAGTTTCATGTACCTCGATAAAATAATCGTCATCTATACAAAATGCAAGAAGCAAACTTTCATATTTCCTGTGACTGGTTTACCGATTTTAAGTTTCAGTTGCCAGGCTTTTCGTCGATCCATCAACACTTTGTCACTTCACTCCTCGATTTCCCTTCTACCTATATACGAAATTTATCCCTAGCTTGAGGAAAGGCATGGAAATGTATATCATTTGGAATTCTTTTTTTCTCAGTAAGAACACTGAGGAACTGAACAATAGCGATTTGAATAAATTATACTTAAAAACTTATTAATAATGTTAAATATTCACATAAATCACGACAACACAAGGCAAAATGAAGAATCATGTCAATATTAAAGGTTAATCAGATATTCACCAGATGGCGTATCGCTTAGCTTGATTTGCCTATCTTGGCAATTTTTTCAACAGTCCTTGTTTCGTCCAAATGGCCACTACAATCTTCGATAGTTCGATTTCACCCATCTCTCTGAATTTTAGTACATACTCTCCACACCCAGATGGCGCTAACATCATTGTAGTCTCTCCATAATCTTTGATTTGCATGTAATATATAATGTTTAGATGGTCAAGAATGAAGGAATCAACAAATGGACAATCACTATATTCTGTAACTGTAACTATGGTGAAAAACATACAATTTTCCTATTTACAACATATTTGTAGTATCGAAATTGTTGAAAACGAACACAAATGAAACTTCGGGGCTTTTAATATACCCAGAGAACTGTGAGCTTTCAATATCATTCTTAATGCCCAATTCCCTAACATTTTTCACTGTATGTGGTTCTATACTAAAATGGTAAAATGTTGAAAGCTGAAAGTGATTGAATTTTAAATGAAATAATTATTACAATGATGCTTTCCATTGAAAAATTGTTTATAATATTCGAATTGTTGTTTTTGTTGATGCATCAAATGATGCTTGTTTTGTACATATTTCGGGACTGTGACTTTCCAACTATGCAAGTTGTATTGTATAATTATTCCAATTTGAGAACATCCTATTTTCACAATAATTCAAATGTGAACATTGAAACCATATAGAAAAACTCTGTAAATTGAAAATACAGCATCCAGATAAAAATAAATAACTGTAAATATACACAAATTGAAATTGCAACCATATATTGTCAAGCCTACTTCGTGAATCTTATCTTATATAAAGCATTATAAGCGATCTAATATATTTTTATAAACATTTTTATTATATATTACAGTTTGAAAATATATTTCTAATTGGAATATGTTTCTTTCTATTTGTAATATATAATTATATTAACAACAAAAGATCTCAATACAAATGCTCATTATCGTATATATCGACCTGGATAATTTTCAATCAATTTTTTACCAGGTTTTAATGAATTAACATAATATTGCCTCAAATTAATTTGTTGAATTTATATGACCAGCTAAAAGTTAATGCAAAACTGTGTAATGTAAATAGTAGAACTTTTGAGATTGTCAATTTATTGTATAGTATATGATTATGCTTAGAATTCCAGATTTCATATTTCAACAGTTGTTGTGATTTAAATAATAAAACTATTTGAAACATGTATAAATATTTGAATTTTTAATCTCTTTAAAATGTTATATATCTGGTAAATATTCTGTAAAAGAATTGTGATACATGAGTACAATTTGTAACTGATGCAGAATGTACCTTTGAATTTTGACGTTGTGTATTGAAACATTTTTATCTGAAGTATATAGCACTTTCATGTTCATGTAATGTTTTTAGAAGAAACTTTTACATAATGATAACGTTTGGAATGTTTATATTGGTTATTTCAACTATACAGGACAGTTCCAACTTTTGCTGGCGATATGTCTGAGAGAAAAATCCCTGAAGATATTGATATAAAAATATATTTCATACATAATTAAATTATTACAATCATAAACACCAACGAGACATCGAACTACTTGAGTTGTTCCTAAATTGAACGTACAAACGAAAAGCAGAGATTCCTTAAGTGAGTTTAAGAAAAAAAAGTCCCATAAACATTGGTCGCAAACGTTTCGTTTTCGAGATACAGAGTGTTGAATTTGAATTTTTTTCAAGTTTTTTTCTCATAGTATCCACACTTCACAAGATATTCAACTGAAATTTGGCATAGGTATTACATTTGAGAGTTCTCACCACCACGTGACATGGCAATTTCTATAAAAGATCTACAGGGTGATATTTTTTCTGGAACACTGCCACCTGTTCTTCTGCAGAACTTTTTTTGGTGAGCAACTGTTAATTTGAAAAAATGTAAAAAGAAACTTTGTCCTTATACTAAACTTTTCGGTCTCTTGTAGTTTTGTCGTATCTACCAACGATTTCCAGAAAAAAAATTTGAAACTTCAACACTGTATTTTGAAAACGAAACGTTTGCGACCCCAAGTTTATAGGGCTTTTTTTTTCTACTCACCTAAGAACCTCCCTTTTCGTTTGTACGTTCATTTAGGAACACCCTGTAAATGAATACTACAGGATTTATTTCTGTTTTAGAATTTGCCTAAAAATGAACGTTGTTGTAACTCATTCTCCTCCTCAGCTCATGTTGGAACTGACTGTAAGAGGTACTCATGATATTAAAGAATACAATGCAAAAGAATAATACATACGTATTAACCGATTAAAATCAACCAATACTGAACTCATACTTCGAAGCTATCTCGTCCTCATTCAAAGCAAATCCAAGGAAATTGTATCGAACAAAGCATCCATGGATAGCTATTTCGTCCTACTGGACTCATCAGCATGGAGAATAGCATTCTAGGACCTATAATACGAAGTGGCACCTTCTTTCAGTATTATATACCGAGAGCGCTATCTCTGGAGATATATCGGAACAGTCTTGTTCCGTAGCATGACCCTTGAACGAAGTGAGAAGTGGCGAGATGTTTAGCTCTTGTCGTATTGACTTTCGGTATATAATGAAAGGGTTTCCAATAAGAGGTGTTATTTTGATATTCAAAGAGAAATGCCATTTTTCAATATAAATGATCGGATGTTTATTTCATTATAAAGAAGAAGCTATGCCGTTAATAGCCGTTAATGTTCGAGTTTTACGAACTGTCTCTGCCGAATTTTCACCATTTTTAGAGTGAATTTTAATAATTTCAATGCGTTCTTGAAGCGTGTATCGTTCTATTTTTATTAATGGCGTAGTTTCTACTTTTCAAATGTGAAAAAATGACAGCTTCGAACGTGACATCTACCGTAATACCGGGCTATTCAAAATAACACCTCTTATTGGAAAACCCTTTAGGGTGAAGTGGGGTAATTGCGTACTTGGGGCAAATGTGCACTCATTTGAAAGGAGGAGGAAAAACTGAAGCTAGCTGCTATCTAGTGGCGCCATTTGTTTATTTCAATTTTGTTATTAAAGACGTTTTTTACCTTTTACTCCTATGCTTTTTACTTTGTTTTCACCTTTGTGAAATATGCCAATTAAGAGAGGACAGAAGGTGGGCAACAAAAAAAGTGCATAGCTTCCACTGGAAAATTCGGAAATAAAAAATATCATATACAGAATTTTTTTGTCTTTAACTGCTCTTTAGTACACATTTGCCCCAACAGAAAACAACTTAATTGTACAGGATTTCCATGCGGCGTAGACATTTGCCCCAACTATTATTCCCTTGTTTATCCCTTGTTTATCTAAAGTAACAGTTATTTTCTGTATGGTTAGATTTCTTGCATATTTTACATTTTACTTCCTCAGTTATGTGGTGACTATTATTTCTAGCTTGATTTGCCGCCGATTTTTCTCATTGTATGTAGAGTTTTTATTTTTACTTCTGCAAAAACGAGCAATATGTCCCACCTTTTTACAAATATAACACGTTTTGTCAACATTAGAACGCCGAAGAGCTACAGGTGTTCTCATTTCTTGATTTTTATTCATAGTTTCTTCTGATAGCAATCTTGAAACTAGATTCGTCGATGTTTTCTCTGTATTTGTAGTAGATTCCCAAGCAGTCTTGAAAAATCTGTATTCTCCAGGTAATGTACTCAAGATTTTTGACATCAACATTTCGTCGTTGACCTCCTGTTTTAATGATTTTAACCTGTAAGATTTATTTTTGTGGTCTACTTACATGAGTTGCAATATCACTTCCTTTTTCAAATTGAAAGCTGAAAAACTCCTGTAAAAGTCTACACTTTTGCTCCTCGTTATCCTTCTTAAATATTGTCTTCAATTTCTGGTACATTTCTGCAGACGTTTGGCAACTCAGCATGTGTACTAACACCTTTTTATCAACTGTGGAAATGATGACCTTCTGTGCCTTTGCATATCTTTGAACCCACGACTTCTTATCTTTTTCCTCCGTTAGACCATCAAATTTTTCACTATTTGTCACTAAAGCATAAAGTCCACTTGCTTTGAAATAGACTGTTATTTGAAAATTCCACATCTCGAACGATTCAGCATCCACCAGCTTCTCTATTGAGATTACTTCACTTGTTTCTTCCGACATGGTTACCTTTCTATATTGTTTGTTCGACGTTCTCACCACGTGCCCACGTGTATTTGATCCAGAATTTCTTCTCCGGTTGGTTTCAATTTTATTTTTACTTTCGATGCACTTTAGGGCTTAAACTGGGCCCATGACCTGATGAAATATATGGTTTTATTTTATCTTATTTTAGATTTTAAAATAAATCAATCCTCTAACTTCACACAAAACTTGTTACTTTTTTAACCTCTTAAACTTGTATGTATTTTACATTCATAGAATAATATATTCCAATGATATTTCATAGAACATCGTTTCAAGCTAAGATTTGATTTTTATGGTCATTACATTTCAAAAACTAAATATTACTCAACAGCTAAGAGGTTTCCTTCACTTCATACTCTCCTGAAATAGACTATAGAATACCTCGTATCATGAAGAGCTATTCTCCATGCTGAGGAGTCCTAATAGGCCCAAAAAGTTATCCACGGATGCTCTCTTGGTACCGTTTCCTTGCATTTGCTTTGAACGAGGACGAGATTAGCTTCGAAGTATGAGCTTAGTATAGGTTGATTTATTTCGATTGATATTATTCTCTGCTTACATTGTTTATGATTTCATGGCGATGTAAAGAGGTTGAACACGTGGCAAGTCAATTTCATTTGAAGAAAATTGTAAATTATATGTGTTGGATTGAAACTGTGCCTTTTGACACGAACTTGTTGGTTCTGCTTTAACTTGTATGAATATTTCTTGATTCTTTGTGATATATTTTGTATAATGAATAAGGATATTGTATAGTTTGAAGTGAAACTTTGTATGTCTTTTTCTACTTTCTTCTCGTGTTTGAAAATTAATAAGCATGTATTTATAAATATAGAAGTTATAAATTATGATGTGAGTTTTTATTGTAGATATGAAGTTCTGCTTATACATCCTATCTAAGGAAGGTACAGGTAATGAGAGAATAAAGAATCAGAGAGTCTGGTCCTCAATAACTATGTACTTTTCATTTGCAAACCTCCCTAGTGATGTAATGATCAAGAAAGTGCGCACTGATGAAACTTCAGGACATTGCTAAGTTGAAGTGAGGATTGGGAACGGGAATAAACCGACTATAACCTCAAAGAAAATACTGTAAAATGGTATACAGATGGTTCCAAAACCTCTACAGGAGCTGGCGCAAGGATATACAGGCCAAGTACCAAGTGTGCACTGTCGCAAGGCTCCTGTACGAGCGTCTTTCAAGCGGAAATCTTAGCTATTGAAAGATGTCTAGATATAAATCTGGAAATAAACTATCAGAAGTGCGATATAGTCATACACTTAGATAGTCAAGCTGCTATTAAAGCACTGAGCTCCTACGTCATCGACTCAAAGATGATCTGGGAGTTCCGGAATAGACTCAATGAGGTAGGCAAGAAAAATAAGGTCTTTTGACCTGGGTTTCCGGACATTCGAGAATCAGAGGAAACGAAGAGGCCAATAAACTTGCCAAAGAGGGCCCACGAATGACACTCATTGGCCCAGAACTCTACTGTGGTATAGGTAAATGTACCTATAAGAAAGAGTTTCTGGAGAAGGAGAAAGCCGAGAGGGAAAAACTCTGGCGGAATCTCCCAGGGATGGATCATTCCATTAATGCCCGTACTCATAGTCGATGCTCCGTCAGATCTCAATCTCATACTCAAGCCGTTCTCGGCGGAGACGAGCTCGCATGCTTAGCGACGATCGTATCTCATAAACAAACCTTCGGCAAAACTCGGCGGAGAATTCGAACATCGTCGGAATCTGGTTATTTTCACTTTTTCTGTGGTATCACTGCTGAGTTGCCATGGAGATCCGCCATTTACATTGAAATTTGAATATTGACAATTTGTATGACAGTTCGACATCCGAGCACCTCTCACGGTTGGTCGGTAGCTGAGCATCGACGAAGTATTGCTTGAGCTATGAGATGAAAAGGAATGCTTGAGAACTGCTTGAGTACGAGAACTGACGGAGCATCGACTATGAGTACGGGCATAAGTTCCTTCGGAACTTTGAAACAGCAAGATCCAAAAGATATCTGGATCTTGTTTAGAAACAATTACACCTCCTCACTGGCTTTCTTACAGAACACTGTCGCCTTAGGAAGCACCTGTTGAGGATGGGATTGTCGGACACTGACGAGTGTAAGTTCTGTGGGGAGGAGGAAGAAACCCCCATTCACCTAGTCACGAAATGTTTTGGCATTGCCAGCTTAAGGAGAGAATGCCTTGGGCGAGAAACTTGTAAGAGCCTCGTTGAAGCCTTTACAGATACTGGATTTCATCAGATCTCTGGAACTGGAAGGCGAGATGTGAAAGATTTGGTCAAAACAGCTCTGTAAGGGGGTACAATAGACCTTGAGGTCGCTGTGAACTCTAACCCCTTTTTAAACTATCAACTATACAGCCTATCAGGAAATTTTCTTACAAATTGAAACCATAGAAATATTGAAACGTAGCACAAAGATTCCTAAATGAAGTTTAATCCATTTACAATTTTTCGTCTGTTATTATTTGATCCACCATCAATTTTTCATCAACAATAATAAATGAAGAAGTCAAGTTAAAAACTGTAGAATTTAATAATAATAAAACTAAGATTTCAGTAACAATAAATAAGGATTCTCAATATATTTCTTACTAAATTAATGAAGCTGGCCATTGTGGCTCCATCTATAATACGATGGTCACCTGCCCCAGTTATGTACAAAACTTGTTCTGGATACACATTAGAGTTTTCGTCAATCTTCGGTACCGTTCGGATAGCACCTATAGCTGCTATTCCCACTTGGGGTGACAAAATCACTGGTGATACATACAGACCTCCAATCACCCCAATGTTGGAAAAAGTGAAAGTTCCCCCTTTTAAATCATCCAGCGAAAAGTTTCCTTCTTTACCTTTCTCCATCAACTGGTTTAGTTCTTTCGCTATATCGTAAATCTTTTTATTTTCTACGTTATGTATTACTGGAACTGCTAAACCTACTTTTGTATCCATTGCAACTCCTATATTATGAGATTTCTTGATGATTACTGTTTCGTTTTCCAGATCTAAGCTGGAAATCAGCATTGTGTATTCAGATAGAGCTAGCGATATTGCTTTGATGAAAAAAGGCATGTAAGATAACTTCACACCTATATCGCTTTTGTTTAGTTCAGTTCTTAGTTTTGATAACTTAGTTATTTTAATCTCTTCGTTGTAATTGAAATGGGGAATCGTTAATGAAGCTGTCATAGTTTGGAACATTGCTTTTTGGAAGCCTTTTAATTTTACAATTTCGTCTGTTGTTTCAATACTTCTAGGTGAATCAATTGAATATCCTTTTTGTGTCTTTTGGAGATATCGAAGGACGTCTTCTTTTAAAATTCGAGATTTTTATCCTGTACCTTTAATGTTACTTAAATCTAATTTGTATTGCTTAGCTAATCTCCTCACAGAGGGAATACATAAAGAGTAATCTTGTTTGTCCAAGTTATCGACATTTGGTTTTTCTAATTCTTGTTCGTGCTCCTTATTACTCTCTGCGTTTTCTTCTGTTTCTTCTTGTTGAGTCGTAGTTTCTGATTCTCCCTCCACTTCAATGTCAATAAGAGGCTTACCAACATATACAGTCTGGTCAACTTCATAATAATTTTTTTTATTAGTAAAATTGAATAAAATGCAGTGAAATTATGGGAGGCCCGGCCTCCTCTGAGCAGTCGCCACTGCACTCTACATCTAAAATTATTCGTCTGTTATTATTTGATCTACCATCCATTTTTCATCAACAATAATAAATAAAGAAGTCAAGTTAAAAACAGTAGAATTTAATCTAAATAAAACTAAGATTTCAGTAACAATAAATAAGGATTCTCAATATATTTCTTAACTAAATTAATAAAACTCGCCATTGTGGCTCCATCTATAATACGATGGTCACCTGCTCCAGTTATGTACAAACTTGTTCTGGATACACCTTAAAGTTTTCGTCAAACTTCGGTACCGTTCGTATAGCTCCTATAGCTGCTATTCCCACTTGGGGTGACAAAATCACTGGTGATACATACAGACCTCCAATCACCCCGATGTTGGAAAATGTGAAAGTTCCACCTTTCAAATCGTCCAGCGAAAAGTTTCCTTCTTTACCTTTTTCCATCAACTGGTTTAATTCTTTCGCTATATCGTAAATCTTTTTACTTTCTACGTTATGTATTACTGGAACTGCTAAACCAACTTTTGTATCCATTGCAACTCCTATATTGTGTGCTTTCTTGATGATTACTGTTTCGTTGTCCAGGTCTAAGCTGGAATTCAGCATTGTGTATTCAGATAGAGCTAGCGATATAGCTTTAATGAAGAATGGCATGTAAGATAATTTCACACCTATATAGCTTTTGTTTAGTTCAGTTCTTAGTTTTGATAACTTAGTCATTTTAATCTCTTCGTTGTAATTGAAATGAGGAATCGTTGATGAAGCTGTCATTGTTTGAAACATTGCTTTTTGGAAGCCTTTTAATTTTACAACTTCGTCTTGTGTTTCAATACTTCTAGGTGAATCAATTGAGCCATCTTTTTGTGTCTTTTGGAGATATCGAAGGACGTCTTCTTTTAAAATTCGAGAATTTTTACCTGTACCTTTAATGTTAGTCAAATCTAATTTGTATTGCTTAGCTAATCTCCTCACAGAGGGAATGCATAAAGAGTAATCTTGTTTTTTGTTATTGACATTTGGTTTCTCTAATTCTTGTTCGTGCTCCTTATTTCTCTCTGCGTTTTCTTCTGTTTCTTTTTGTTGAGTCGTAGTTTCTGATTCTCCCTTTACTTCGATATCAATAAGAGGCTTACCAACATATGCAGTTTGGTGAACTTCATAATAAATTTTTTTTATTAGTAAAATTGAATAAATGCAGTGAAATTAGGGGAGGTCCGGCCTCCTGCGAGCAGCCGCCACCATACTCTACATCTACAATTATTCGTTTGTTATTATTTGATCCACCATGCATTTTTCATCAACA
The DNA here is from genome assembly GCA_013421045.1 of Propylea japonica. Taxonomy (NCBI): domain Eukaryota; kingdom Metazoa; phylum Arthropoda; class Insecta; order Coleoptera; family Coccinellidae; genus Propylea; species Propylea japonica. The sequence goes on along the minus strand of CM024240.1, from coordinate 85,121,441 downwards.
ATAATAAATGAAGAAGTCAAGTTAAAACTGTAAAATTTAATCATAATAAAACTAAGATTTCAGTAACAATAAATAAGGATTCTCAATATATTTCTTAACTAAATTAATAAAACTCGCCATTGTGGCTCCATCTATAATACGATGGTCACCTGCACCAGTTATATACAAAACTTGTTCTGGATACACATTAGAGTTTTCGTCAAACTTCGGTACCGTTCGGATAGCTCCTATAGCTGCTATTCCTACTTGGGGTGACAAAATCACTGGTGATACATACAGCCCTCCTATCACCCCGATGTTGGAAAAAGTGAAAGTTCCACCTTTCAAATCGTCCAGCGAAAAGTTTCCTTCTTTACCTTTTCCATCAACTGGTTTAGTTCTTTCGCTATATCGTAAATCTTTTTACTTTCTACGTTATGTATTACTGGAACAGCTAAACCTACTTTTGTATCCATTGCAACTCCTATATTGTGAGATTTCTTGATGATTACTGTTTCGTTTTCCAGATCTAAGCTAGAATTCAGCATTGTGTATTCAGATAGAGCTAGCGATATTGCTTTGATGAAGAAAGGCATGTAAGATAATTTCACACCTATATCGCTTTTGATTAATTCATTTCTTAGTTTTGATAACTTGGTCATTTTGATCTCTTCGTTGTAATTGAAATGAGGAATCGTTAATGAAGCTGTCATTGTTTGAAACATTGCTTTTTGGAAGCCTTTAGTTTTACAATTTCGTCTGTTGTTTCTATACTTCTAGGTGAATCAATTGAATCATCTTTTTGTGTCTTTTGGAGGTATCGAAGGACATCTTCTTTTAAAATTCGAGATTTTTTGCCTGTACCTTTAATGTTAGTCAAATCTAATTTGTATTGCTTAGCTAATCTCCTCACAGAGGGAATGCATAAAGAGTAATCTTGTTTGTCCAAGTTATCGACATTTGATTTTTCTAATTCTGTTTGTGCTCCTTATTACTTTCTGCGTTTTCTTCCGTTTCTTCTTGTTGAGTCGTAGTTTCTGATTCTCCCTCCACTTCAATATCAATAAGAGGCTTACCAACGTATGCAGTCTGGTCAACTTCATAATGAATTTTTTTTATTAGTCCATCATATCTGCTGGTGATTGTGACTGAGGCTTTATCGCTTTGTACTTCACAGATGTTGTCGAATTGTGATACTTTGTCACCCTCTTTGACGAACCATTCTTTCACTGCTACTTCTGTTATTCCTTCACCTATGTCAGATAGATTGAATGGTATTATGTTGCCCAATGCAATCGAAGTACGATGAATCTCTCTGATTATTTGATGAATGTTGAATTTTTTCTGAAACAATATGAAATATTATAAAGATAATATAGTTGCATAATAGTATTTTGACTACAAGACTGATGGGAGACACATAAAAAACAACAGCTCACTTCCACGGCAGGAAGCAAGAAATTGAGCAGGGAAATGGGCAGCACGAGAATGTTATCGCTACACTTCCCTGCTCCCTGCCGCTCGTGCTGCCTCACGCTTCCTCGTCAGCGCGATCGGCAGTAAGTGTTTAAGGACAATGGTGCTAGACTGCTGTGGAATATCATTGTCCGTCATTGTCGACACTTGGTCGCGAGAGAAATGTTGCAGCAGAGTGTGAATATGTTGTCTATGGTGAGTATACAGGGTTTCCCGTAATTAGACCGACAAACTTCTAGTGGACATTATAGATGATATTTTAGATAGATTCGACCCAAATCATATAATGCAAAATTGCTTCGTTAAGGAGCTAGTGGCCTTTGAAGATGACGTCCTGTTCACACTTTATGCCACAGATTTGCTGAAAGTTTACACATTGGCTAATATCAAAAATACGCATCGATTAGATTGAATGCATTTCTTTCATGTCAAGCACAAGCGTATCATTTGGGGGGGGCGAAGGGTATTTTTAGTTGAAACTTTTAACTTTCCTTATTTCGCAAGATATACATCATATTCATTAACTCTGACGTTTTTCTTGAAAAAAGATGCCTAAGCACATCAAGTGAAAATAAATTCGAAACTAAAGTGTATCTTGAGTACTTAGTGAAAAGAGGGAAAATTTCAAATCTATTTTTTTCAGAAATGGTGCATCTGGGCGTTATTATATAAGAGCATCTTTTTTCAAGAAAAAACATCAGAGTTTATGAATATGATGTAAATCTCGCGAAATAATGAAAGTTAAAGAAGTTTCAACCAAATGATACGATTGTGCTTGACATGAAATCAATCTAATCGATGCGTATTTTTGATATTAGCCAATGTGTAAACTTTCAGCACTTTATGTGACTCCGTTTTGAGAATATGTGGCAAAAAGTGTGGACAAGACGTCATATACAAAGGGCACTAGCTCCTTAACGAAGTAATTTGGCATTATATGATATGGGTCGAATCTGTCTAAAATACGATCTATAATGTCCATTAGAGGTTTGTTGGTCTAATTACGGGACACCCTGTATACAGGTGTCCCGGAAAATGTGGGAAATCTCTCGGATTCAGATAAAACATAACAAATGAAGATGACAAGTTCCCATAATTTTCTTTCCTAGCGGCCCTCCCTACGAAGATACGAACTCTTAAATGACGACACTGGAAATCCATTTTAGTGAATAAGTTTCAAACTACTCGATATAATTTGATGAAAATTTGATTTGATTAATAGTATTAAGGACCTATTGAATCGCCGCACTCAAATTTCAATTAGCTTTTATATATTTTAATTCTTACATTTTTTACACCCTGTATGATAAGGTGCTAAAACAAACAAATTTGGATACCTTGAACATTAAGCTAAAGAAAAGGTAGGTACTCTTGTTCAGTGTCGATAAAAAGAACCGTTTTCGAAAATAAGAAATAATGAAAGAAGTAAGTTAAAATTTATTCCACTAAAATGAATTTCCAGTGGCGTCATATAGATTTGTGAATGAAGATTGAATGTTCATGCAAAATTTCAAGAGGATCGCATCATCAGAACCATAGAATTAATTATTTTAATTGTCAAGTTTTTACATATTTCAGTTTTGAATAATTTTCGTAATATTATTCAGATCGTGCTGGGATTTTGCAATTATATATTTAGTATAAATCTCAAGTCCTACAGAAAAATGTGGAGGTAGTAGCCTCATTGCTCCACCAATAAACGAGCACACAAAAGCACCTACTCAGAGCTTTCTTAATTTTTTTTCGTTACATTTTTGAAATGCGAATAAAATCGCGCTTTGTTTATACTCCAATTTTCTTTAAAATTTCGGTACTAACCTGTCTTGCCACACAGCCATTTAACAAGCACTTCAGTTGTTTTCTCGCTATAAAAGCCATTATATCGCACTAAACAGCTAACAGAAGCCACAAATTTCTTCAAACTTGACAATAATTATAATGGGAATGGGACTGATAACCTCTCTCTCAATCTCATATTCAAATCAGTTGAGTAACAATCGAAATGTTTATTCAGAATGAGGAGATATAAGGCACAACAAATAATGCTCGTAATAAAAGATAGGTACGTTATGCTTTTTGGTTTTATATATTTAGTAGATGAAATGTTTGATTCGATGAGTATCAACAAAATAACGTCATTTATTCGGGTCCTTGATAAGTTTCGCTATCAAGAATACGAGAAATTAGTGCTATCATGATAGTTGAGTGAAGAAGCCGTAGCCAGAAACCAGTTTATTCGAAATTGGTATTCGGAATGACATAGGCGTAACATTCAATTAGGAAGTGGGGGCAGGATCTGATAGATTTTTAAAAATTATTATGAAGGTTTTCTAATGAGAGGTGTTATTTTTGATATTCAAAGAAAAATGCCATTCTTCAATATAAATGATCATTCAATGATATTTCATTATAAAGAAAAAGATATGCTTTAATAGTGGAAAATAACATCAGGCAAATGACCACCACGACCACGCTCGCAGGACCAAATCCTTTTAATGAAATTTTCCATAACCAAATAGCAAAGTGGCTGTCCTATGTCCTCGATAGCCTTCGAGGTCTTGAATCGACGCTAGGCTATTGGCGTAGACCTTCTTTCTCACGTGGCCCCAAAGGAAGAAGTGGCAAAGTGTTGAATCACAAGATCTCCGTGGCCATTGTGATCACCTCTTCGAGATATGATTTTTCGATGGAATTCCGGATCATTTTCATGCATTTCAACGACCCAATCAGCAAAGACACGACGTTGTTGATGATTGGCCGGTTTGAGTTCTTGTATAACTAAACTTTATTAGCCTTAAGACCAAAATACGGTGTGATGACCTTTGTGGAATACCTAATTCCAAAGAACGACGAGTAATGGACAAACCTGGGGTTTCTTCAACACTTTCGGCTACAGCAGCAATATTCTCGGCTGTTCTTGAGCGACGTGCACGGGTTTTATTATTTACATCACTAACTTGTCCCAACAGCCACCAATTTCTTTATTGCGGTCCGGCAAGGTGCTTCACGACGACTCAAAAATGTTCGAGTTTTACGAACCGTGTCTGCCAAATTTTCATAGTGAATTTTAATAATTTCAATGCGTTCTTGAAGCGTGTCTCGTTCCATTTTTGTTAATGGCGTAGTTTCTACTTGTCAAATGTCAAAAAATGACAGCTTCAAACGTGACATCTACCGGAATAGCGGGCTATTCAAAATAACATCTCTTATTGGAAAACCCTTTACATGGCAGTTTATGTTATTTCTTTTTTATTTTTCTGTTCACTACCTTGAGAATTTCAAGTTATGAAGTTTTACTTTCGGAAATTATAGCATTTACGGTAACACGATATTTTTCGAAAGAGGACGACTTAAAAACTAGAAGGTAAGTTCAAGAATGTGACCAAAAGTTGTCCGGATATTCAAATCTGATAAGTTTTGTTTCCGATATGAATAAGCACGAAAAGCTTCTGAAAAAAGTATATACACATCGTCAAAAGTCTTGTCAAAGTCAATGGTTGAATATTCCACGGATTTCAGTAAGGCGCGTAGTGGCCCTCTCTCTGAAACCTGTGCCTGGTCGAATAAGAGTATAATAATATCTGCAAGGGAAGGCCATTTCATATCGCAAAAGTTAAGGCGGATTTTGGCGAGTTGTAGTTACAGCTTACCATAATCTCAGATCAAAGAAATTATGTTATTTATTGTTCTGAGGCTACCAGATTATTCTTTTCCTTTCTTCTTGTACTATTAGGAAAATTTCATTAAAGAAATTACGCAACTTTCCTCATACGTATACGGATACTGGAAAAGTTGATAAAAAACACCTTGTAGGGGTCATAGAATACTAGGGATATTCACAAACCACAGACTGTCGATCAAACCCTTAGATTATTTACATAATAATGTAAATAATCTAAGATCAAACCGATCATAAATAGGTTAGGTCTATTTTTGTATATTTAGGTTAGATTTTCCAAATTTATCTCATTTTAAGATATATGAGATGAAAAACGTGAAAAATGCTACAGATAATGTCAATAATTGCAGCTGCACATTTAGTGTACTGCCCCTTCACGAAAGTGGAGGAAAGTTTTAATCTTCAGGCTATGCATGATATTCTTTATTATAGATTAATTTCTCCCAAGTAAGCAGTTTATTGGTGAAATTACTATTATTTCATAAAAATATTTACAGTACGATCATCACGATTTTCCTGGCGTTGTACCCAGAACTTTTATTGGCCCTTTATTTGTGTCCGTCCTAGCTTCTCCTCCTGTAGCTATTTTACAGTTATTGAGCCTCAATAAGTTCTGGTCTCAATACATAGGTAAATATTGACTATATTTATGAAACGGATTCAATAAATATATCTTTCTTGTTTGCAGTTCGTGGAATTTTAGGCCTATGTGTTCTCATAAGCTTCAATATCTTGAGTAAAACCTTGGAGAAATTATTTGGAAAAGTATGGTTACAATGGTTTGTTGCTATAACTGTGACGCAGAGTCATTTCATGTTTTATTTGAGTCGTCCACTACCAAATATATTTGCTCTACCTTTAGGTAACTTGGAACGTTTTATAACATTATAATAGGAATGTCTGAACAAGGGTACTTGATCTCTATACAGGGTGTCCTGAATTAGACTGACAAACTTCTAGTGGACTTTATAGATCATATTAGACATATTTGACCCAAATCATATAATGCAAAATTGCTTCGTTAAGGAGCTAGTGCCCTTTGAAGATGACGTCCTGTCCACACTTCTTGCCACATATTCGCAAAACGTTAATGCAAATAATTGATATCGAAATTTTTGGCGAGAGAAGATGATCTTTGTTTGATAGAATTGATTTATATCTTCAACCTAACTATTATCAAGTGAAAATAAATTCAGAACAAAAGTGAACATTGAGTACTTAGTGAAAAGAGAGAAAATTTCAAATCTATTTTTTTCAGAAATGGTGCATCTGGGCGTTATTATACAAGAGCATCTTTTGTCAAGAAAAAACATCAAGTTTATGAATATGATGTAAATCTCGGGAAATAATGAAAGTTAAAAAAGTCTCAACTAAAAATACCCTTCGCGACCCCCCCAAATGATACGATTGTGCTTGACATGAAAGAAATGCACTCAATCTAATCGATGCGTATTTTTGATATTAGCCAATGTGTAAACTTTCAGCACTTTATGTGACTCTGTTTTGCGAATATGTGGCAAAAAGTGTGGACAGGACGTCATCTTCAAAGGGCACTAGCTCCTTAACGAAGCAATTTTGCATTATATGATTTGGGTCGAATCTGTCTAAAATACGATCTATAATGTCCACTAGAAGTTTGTCGGTCTAATTACGGGACACCCTGTATTTTGTAATTTGATCCCAACTCACCTTATACTCACTTATTTGTGAGAATATTTCCATTTATTTGTGAAACAGACTAACAATGAAGTTTTCAAATTCAGAGTATGTTAAAATTCACGATTTTACATGATTCCATTAAAACAAAAATTTATTTTTGTTTTTTGTAGTTCTACTGGCAGTTAACAGTTGGTTGAAAAATGACAACAAAAATTTTTTACTGTTTTCTGGAGCAGCAATTATAATATTTAGAGCAGAATTGGTACTCTATCTTGGTATTTTGTTGTTATACGATCTCTATTTTAAGAGGATAAGCATTAAACAGTAAGTATAATTGTTCTTTTGTGTGGAAGGTTATAATTTTATATACATTTCAAGGCTGCTCCAAATAGGAATTCCAGCAGGATTGGGATTTTTGGGATTATCCGTTGTTATTGACTCTGTGTTTTGGAATAGACCTTTATGGCCCGAAGGAGAAGTATTATGGTTCAACACAATATTGAATAAGAGTTCAGACTATGGGGTATCCTTTTACAGTGAATTATCATTATTAAAGTTTGAATTTAATGGCTCCAATCAAGACCTCGCAGAAAAAAAAGAGTTTTGGATTTTTCTTATGTGTATTTTTTTTTTGAAAACTAAATTATTTTTTATTAGGTTTATCTGTACATGCTTTAAATTTTTCTTTGGGTTTGTAGTATCGTATGGATTTTCTTTTATCCTTCGTATTATTCTCTATTGATTTTTTCATTATATCTATTGCATTTTCTGTAATCTGGACATTATCGACCAATGAGGGATGATTCATCAAAGGATATTTTCCATTGATTCCTTTGGGAAATATTGATTTTTGCAATAAATTTGATAGTTGCTTCCTCTTCAACTCGTATAACTTTTTGCTTCGAGGTATTATTAACATATAGGTAAAAAATTCAGAATAATGTTCACATTATACAACCTGATAAATGTTTCTCATATACAGAGTGTCTCGGAAAATCTGGGAAATCTCTCAGATTCAGATAGAGCATAAAAAATGAAGGTGACAAGTTTCCATAATTTTTTTTCCTAGCGGCCATCTCTACGAAGATACGACCTCCTAAATGACGCCACTGGAAATCCATTTTATTGGAATAAGTTTCAATCTACCCGATATAATTCGATGAAAGTTTGATATGATTAATAGTATTAAGGACCCCTTAAATCATAGCACTCAAATTTCAATTAGCTTGTTCAGTTTACCAGGGGCAGACTGGGTTGTACATTTTAATGCTTACATTTTTAACACCCTGTATGATAAGGTGCTAAAATAAAAAAAAAACAAATTTGGATACCTTGAATATTAAGCTAAAGAAAAGGTACTCTTGTTCAGTGTCGATATAATGAACCGTTTTCGAAAAAAAAATAATGAAGTAAGTAATTGGAATTTATTCAACTAAAATGAATTTCCAGTGGCTTCATTTAGGAGGTCATATCTTCGTAGAGAGGGCCGCTAGGAAAAAAAATTATTGGAAATTGTCATCTTATTTTTTTATGTTCTATCTGAATCCGAGAGATTTCCCACATTTTCTGAGACAACCTGTATATTTTCACTTTGAAATATACATTCCTAGAGTTTATTTCACTCTGAAAAATTCTGTCGTTGATAGTAAAGAAATCCAAATGACTTTTTCATACACCGCTTTCGACTTTTCGAGAATTTGAATTTTCTTAAATGAAGAACGAATTGTACAGAGCGTTCGTGAAAATGTGGGAAATCTCTTGGATTCAGATAAAACAAAAAGAGAAATAAGATGAAATCCATTTTACTGAAATAAATTGCAATCTACTTTATATAATTCAATGAAAATTTGATATGATAAACAGCAGTAAGGAACTCTTAAAATACTGCCCTTAAGTTAAAAATAGCTTGTTTAGTTCGCCAGGAGCAGGCTAGATGGTACTTTCTAATGCTTACATTTTTATACTGTACTAATGTGCTGGGTGGTCAACTAAGGAATTCCGATTTAAAAGAGAAATAAAACAAAAACTATCAAGTCAATTTAAATTTTTTTTCTACAAATAATGCTCAGCTCTTTGGGAATTCATTCTTTAAAAATTACGCTGTCCAAATGTCTACCGTTTTTCTGCTGGCACTCTTCGAGTCGAACCCCCAAATTCAGAAAAACACGTCGCAAAGTTTCTGAACCGATGGCTTGAATTTCTTGGCGGATATTTTCGTTCAACGCCATTAGAGTGCGGGGATTGTTGCGGTAGACTACACTTTTGAGGTATCCCCATAAGTAAAAGTCGCAAGGTGTCAAGTCCGGGCTTCTGGGGGGCCATGGAAAGTCTCCACGCCGAGAAATCAATTTTTCAGGAAAAAGCGCCTGAATAACAGGTAAAGACCGATTTGAAGTGTGACAAGTGGCCCCGTCTTGCTGAAACCAAATGTCCCGATTGTATCCATCAAAGTCTTGAAGGGCTGGTTCAAAAAAATTGTTCAACATGTCCACATAACGATCAGAATTCACTGTTACTGCTCGGCCGCGTCCGTCTTCGAAAAAGTACGAGCCAATAATGCCTTGTGCGTGTATTGCACACCAAACTGTGACCTTCAGACTATGCAATTGAGTTTCATGTTTCTCTTTGGGGTTTTCTGAAGACCAATACCGGCAATTTTGTTGGTTTACATAGCCGTTGAGATGAAAATGGCTTCATCAGAGAAAAAAATGTTGATTTTGGTAATAAGCGCGCACACAGAACGAACGCTCCTCACCCGTCCATGGCGACTGAATTTCCATGAACCCCTCCTTCGTTTAAGACCAACCCCACTTCTCTATTCCTATTCAAAACAATTTTAGAGCGCTTTTAATTCGGACTTCCTTAGTTGACTACTAAGTATAATAGATATGTGATTATCCTTAACTTTATGGTAGACCTCCCCATTTTTGTGGTATTTCTACTCAGCCATACCGAGAGGAATGGCTGCCTCCATTTTCCTTTTACCGATTGGTTTCTACTTAGACGAGAGAGTCAGAAAAATTGTTTTGCCAGCACTTCTCTTTGTGTTCCTGTACTCTTTCCTTCCACATAAGGAGTTGAGGTTCATTATTTATGTTTTTCCAATATTAAACATACCTGTGGCAACAGCCTGCTTCAGACTGTGAGTTAATTTTTATTTTCTCCATGATTCCTCTTCTAAATCAAAATTTTTTAGGTGGGAAAATAGAAACAAATCATTTTTTCAGTACCTTTTATCTTTAGGTGTAGCTGGACATCTATGCGTGAACGTTGTTTTTACTCTATTCTTATTATGTGTTTCTGGTACAAATTATCCTGGAGGGGCAGCCATTTCACATCTTCATCGACTAGCTAGAGACGAAGTGAATGCCAGCATACACATATCAAACTTGGCAGCTCAGACTGGAGTATCCAGATTCACCCAAATAAATGACAATTGGATGTAAGTACAGTAAACTACATAGAGTCCGTTCATGAAAGTTTGAGCGCATAGTAGGCGTTTGTTTATTTATCAGAAGTTGGCAGTATTTGCTGTCATAATGTAAAATAAAGTCAACGTTGCCGAATGTACCCGGTCTCGTCCGACGAGCTTGCGAGTTATCAGACAACTCTATGCAATATTGACAACATTGCGTATCAATGGGTACGTTCAGCAGCACTCAACTGTTGATAACAGTTGAGTAAGTTGAGAAAGCGATAGCGTTCAGCAAAACCGCTGACAGATCGATGTTTCTCAGCAGATGTCGATATCTAGCAGCGGTAAAAATTTGCGCTTTGTAACCCATCTGACCGCTGAGACATGCACATATACCTATTTTGTGATTTGTTGATGTTTTGGGTTTTTAGTTGAAGTTTAGTATTGTTGTGTTCTGTGAATTGAAGTTTATTAAGGAGTAGTTTGGTTATTCCAATACACTAAATACTTTGGAAGTAATTCAAAGCAAGATCCTACGCCAAATAACAGACTCCCCTTGGTTTATCAGGAATAGAAATATCAGGAATGATCTTCAGATTAGCAAGATAATCAATCAAATCCGATTTCGAAACAGAAAAATAATAGAAAAAGCCGAAAACCATACCAATCCAACTATCGCAGAAGTAATGCAATATCATCCAGATGACCCAACAACAATAAAGAGACCGCGAATGTCTCTTATCTCAACTGGTAGCCAGATTTGAAACCGGTTCTTGAAGCGTCACAAAGAAGAACGCCACATTTAAAAACATAGAAAGAAAACATACAGGACGAGGGGAAAAAGTGCCATGCATTATCCCAATACAAAACAGAGGTTCTCAGTCAGTCCAATACACTTCAATTTATAATCTGCACGTACAATCACAAAAAATTTCTCGACTGGGTATCAAAAAATAAGGTTACATGTCATATTATGTCAGATTTGTAAATCACTCAGCGAAGCATCCAGAAAATTTTCATCTGCTGAAACTCAACTCTACTCAACTGATTTTTGCTTTATGCCAACAGTTGAGTGCTACTGAACGTACCCAATCTGACAAGGAAAAAACAACATAACCTAAAATTTTAATATACACAGTAGAATATGCCAAATTGTCATGGCCAACCGACGGCTCAAACTTTTGTGAATGGACTATATTGATTAAATTATTCAAGATATGCTCATGTCAATGTATTCATAGAAGTACTAGGACAATAACCAATGACTTGACAAACCGCCAAGAATATAATTAAAAAAAATTAAGAATGCCTTGTGCGGGTGATATTGTGCGCTCGTTCATTGGTGGAGCAATGAGACTATTACCCCAAAATTTTGTATAGGATTTGAGATTGATGCAAAATATTTAAATGCAAAATCCAGAAAAATCTGAATAATATTCTGGATGTTATTCTAAAACTGAAATATGTACATATGGTTCTGATGATGCATTCACTTGAAATTTTGCATGAACATTCAGTATATAATCTTTATTCACAAAATAAAATTCACTCAAATTGGATATCTTGTTATGGAAATATGAAGTTTCTTCTTTTCAATATTCCAATTGAATTTTCTATAGTTCTGTTTACACTAGGGCCACAAAATTTTGCATGAGGCTTATAAATGCTTAGTCTGAATATTCTGCTCGGCATGCACTTCTTGCGCTCAGCTGATCTTTTATTAAGCTCTCATCGCTCTCTTCACTCTGCATCGTGATCTTTTATTATCAGAGCGAGCAAGAAGATCAGATATATTCGCTCCCGCTCAAAAGCGAGAGCTCTTCCAAATGTCATTTTATTTCTAACCTAAGAGTTAGTTTAGGACAGTTTAGGTTAGTTATTTATGTTCTCGATGTTTTAACGAAAGATGAAACTAATTTTGTTGTTAGAATATGTGGTATCGCGAAAGCAGAGACACCGTTTCAGAGCGAAAGACAGCAAATAATAATTTTGAGGTTACGAATTTTTTGACTTGACAAGCCTTTTGCGCCTGAGCGTTCTTTAGTCCAAGACCTATGGTTGTCAGCTCCATATCATGTTTAGTTTGAGCATTTATTTCTTCAGTACTGGACAGTTATGTTATTCAGAATTTCCCTTCAATTTACAGATATTCAAAAAAGGAGAATCTTCTACCTGGTTGCCAAGAGATGTTTGAATTCACTCATATCATTGCAGAAGCAAAAGCAAGTTTTCATCAAATTTGAAGCCTTATACTTTTACACATGATATCATTGATACCATTGATGCTTTTCATCAAGTTTCCTTCAATTATATGACTGTTCCACCTGTGAAAATAAAAATGAAGCCGGTACTATTTATTTTAAAACGTAAATCGAACTACAAAGACATGTTGCAGATGCGACATTTTTACGAAAATGAAGAAGACCAGAAAGTATCTGAATCTGAAGAAATACAATCTAGTACATCGAGCTCAGAGAAAGAACTTGAAGTAGAAAATCCACCGGTAGATAATACGGTGTACAAGATTCGAAAGGATATTGAACAAACAAGTGATGAAATTTACAAACCTAACAAAATTGAATCTGATACAGAAATATCAGAGGAGGAAATAAAAATTTCTAAGGCTACATCAAGCTCGATAGAAGAAGCCACTGTAGAGATCGAATCTGAGGAAAAAATAACAGAACAAATAAATGAAAAAACGAAGAGTAATATTAATTCCCAAGAATTTGATGATGTTATTGAAGTACCGAAAATTGAAATCAAGAAAAAGAAAATATTTTCGAAGCAAGCTCCTATAACGAAAGAGGTCGATAAAACCAATGAAAAAATAACAAAAAGATTGAGGAAATAGCACCTCAGTTGAAAAAACAGAAAAAATCGGTTGTAGACACCCCGATAGATAATAATCATATTTCCAACGAGATTATTGATGAAGATTCAGTTGAAGAAGTTGAAACTGAAGAAAAAATAAGAGTACAAGTAAATGAGAAAGTAAAGGGGAGTATAGATTTGCAAGAAGTAAATGAAGTTCCTTCTGATATTAAAATTCCGAAAAATGAACTTAAGAAAAAGAAAATCTCGAAACAAGCTGCTATAACTGAAAAGGTCGATAAAACCGATGGTAAAAATAACAAAAAGATTGAGGAAATTGCACCTCAGTTGAAAAAACAGAAAAAATTGGTTGTAGACACTCCGAGAGATAAATATCATAATGCTAACGAAATTTTTGTTGAAGAATCAACTGAAGATATAGTGCAAAGTGATATTGGAGAAGAATTACTAAATGACCTCCTAGTTAATAATGATGAGAAATTAGTACAAAGTAATATACCACCAAGAAAATTGATTTTACCTACACAATCTAAAAATGATGAAATTTCAATCGATATTTTAGATGTGACTGAAAAATACATGAAGCCTTTAGAAACAGTGAGAAGAGATACAAAAGTATTAAAAGACGTTAATCAATTGAAGAAAAGTAACCTTTCCTTCAGATCGAAATTGAAAAGCAAAGGAGTGGTTCTTGGGGAAGAAAAATCAGAGGAGAATAAACAACAAGTGAAACAAAATCTGAAAAAACTAATACAAAAGTATCGTAGGAAAAAGTTCGATGATGATGAAATAACTGATAAGTATGTGAAAAAAGGAAATGTTGAAAATAAAATATTAGAAGATGAAAATATTAAACAGAAAGAAGAATTAAAGAGGGTACAGTTGCAGATAATGGAAATAATTGAGAATAATCCGAATATAACAAATAAAGATTTCATTAAAGAAAAGTTACAGAAGACAATTATCGATGAATTGATCAAAGTTTTGGATGAAAAAATAGTTCAAAAGGCTGGAAAACAAATAAGTGCCAAAGATAATGCAAATACCAAAAAATTAATTGAAGTAATCGAAAAACAGAAAAATGAAGCAGTAAAATCATCAAATATGATGGCGAATGAAGATTTGAAGGAAAAAACAACAGACGTCCAGTCTGGGAAAGAAACCGCTGATATAAAATTGATCAAAGAGGAGAAAATCCTGGAGGCACAAGCAAAACTTGAAGATATAATGAATATTATCGATGACATCGTTGAAACAATCGAAATACAAAATAATGAGTGAGTGTATGTAATATATATTTGTTATTGCAATAAATAATTGATTGTTATCGTCTTATTTGTTAGTTAGAAGCTCAGAGTAAAAAGTCAACCTAGAGATGCCTGCACGCATTTGTTGAAGCAGCCAAGTAGAATCTGTTATTCTGTTTATGAACGCGAACAACATTTCGGCGTTGCGAACTTGTGCCGTATCTTTATTCCGTATTTGGATAATTGGTCTACTGCTCCTTTACTATGTTACTAACAGCTAGAGTCTGTTGTAGACAATACTGTCAGTTTGGCAACATCGTCTGTTAGTTTTTAGTTTCTCGATCCGTGTTGTTTACATTTTCGTTTCGATTTGACGTTCATAAACTGAATTATTTTAATGATTTGATTGCAGTTTATTATTAAGGGTTTTCCAATAAGGAGTGTTATATTGAATAGCCCGCTATTTCGGTAGATGTCACGACTGAAGTTGACATTTTTTGACATTTGACAAGTAGAAACTACGCCATTAATGAAAATGGAGCGATCCACGCTTCAAGAACGCATTGAAATTATTGAAATTCACTTAAAATGGTGAAAATTTGGCAGAGACGGTTCGTAAAACCTGAACATTCGTCGTAAAGCACCTTGTCGGACCACAATAAAGAAATTGGTGAGAAAATTCGAGCTGTTGGGGCAAGTTTGTGATGTGAAGAATAAAACCCGCGCATGTCGCTAAAGAACAGCCGAGAATATTGCTGCTGTAGCCGAAAGTGTTGAAGAAAACCTAGGTTTGTCCAATCCTCGTCGTTCTTTGGACTTACACCTCATTTTGAATAAAGATTCGGGTCTTAAGGCTTATAAAGTTCAGTTAACACAAGAACTTCAGCCGGCCGATCATCAACAACTTCCTGTCGTTGCTGATTGGGTCGTAGAAATGCATGAAAATGATCCGGAATTCCATCGAAAAATCATCTTGAGTGATGAGGCCCATTTCCATCTCGGTGGCTTCGTCAACAAGAAAAATTGTCGCATCTGGAGCTCGGAAAACCCAAGAGTTATTGTTGAAAAGCCTCACTATCCTCAATGTGTGACTTTTTAGTGCGGTTTATGGTCCGGCGGAGTCATTAGACCTTACTTTTTTCGAAAATGAGGCTGGAGCAACAGTTAGGGTGAATGGATTGCGCTATCGAGAGATGATTAATGATTTTTTTTGGCCGAAATTGGAAAGTATTGATCTGAACAAAGTTTAATTTCAACAAGACGGCGCTACGTGCCACACAATGAACAAAACCATTGATCTTTTGCGGGAAAAGTTTCCGGACCGACAATTGACCACCGAGTTTTTGTGATTTAACACCTTGCGACTTCTTCCTTTGGGGCCACGTGAAAGAGAAGGTCTACGCCAATAGCCCAGCGTCGATTCAAGACCTCAAAGATGGAATTCGTGAGGCTATCGAGGACATAGGGCAGCCACTTTGGGATTTGGTTATGGAAATTTTCATTAAAAGGATATGGTCCTGTAAGCGTGGTCGTGGTGGTCAATTGCCTGATGTTATTTTCCACTATTAACGGCATAGCTTCTTCTTTATAATGAAATGAACATTCGATAATTTATATTGAAAAATGGCATTTTTCTTTGAATATCAATATAACACCTCTTATTGGAAAACCCTTCAGCTTAAGAGTATTCCGGTAATTATAGCTATGGCAAAATTACAAAAATGTTGTATTATAT
This sequence comes from Propylea japonica, assembly GCA_013421045.1. Classification (NCBI taxonomy): domain Eukaryota; kingdom Metazoa; phylum Arthropoda; class Insecta; order Coleoptera; family Coccinellidae; genus Propylea; species Propylea japonica. The sequence continues at coordinate 85,105,416 of CM024240.1, read as the reverse complement.
TCAGAAATTGTAGAAATGAAAATTTAACCTATTGTTTACTTCACCCCATTTCGGCAGTAAAGTGCTTTCCGTCTCAATCTGAGCTTCGTTGATTACGATGCAGTACTATTCAGATACTACTTCTTACTCTGAGATTAGAAAATATTCGAGTCCTTTTGACTTGTCCTGAAATCTCAAGTTTTGAGCTCTCCAAGTTCAGAGGTGATGAGTATGAATGCATTAATTCGAAATTTGAATGAAAAAGTTGAATTCATAAAAGAATACAGTGAAACCAACAGCTCTCAAATTATTCAATTTTGAATTATCATTTTCCCAATATAAACAAGCGCGCAAAAGCTTCTGACTTTACGTCAGTGCTTTTTCAAATTTTATTTGTTTTTGGTCACCTATAAATAAACTATAAATAACGTCCATAAGTAAATAATGTGGTTAAATGAAAAACTCCATTGGTTTTAACATCCAAATATACGCCATTTTATTATAGCTCTAACCAAATCTCAAAAGTATAATACAAAATTCTATAAGTACAAGTTATACACAATCAAGTCGTTACTAAAATAAAAAGGTTCAATTAACTAGGGTTTGTTTGTATTGCTATTTAGTATATTACAAATAGATAATTAGTGTATTCGCGTAGATTCTTCAGGTCAACTTGGACACCGTTATTGTGCCATCAAAATTAAGGATAACTAGCGCTCGTGAAGAATGGTGCTATGAATAAGTTCACTCCAATAAATTTCTTAACTGGTGTAATCACATATGACCTAAGCCAACGCAAGGAAAAGTTTCATTATACACCCACTTGCAGAAAACGCAACAAGTTGATATTTGCTGAAATTTGAGATCGCATAGTCCTCAATTTTAGCTAAATTTTCAAAATTTTTGTAGTAAATTGTAGATAAAATTATGGTTCCAACTAGAAAATTGAGTTTTTTGTTAGAAGCTTGCTTATTTATTAGTACTTGCCAGTTAAAAGATTTCTCTTAAACTACATTCATTTTAATTGGTCTTATAACGGGTGTTTTTTCTCGAGGTATAGAACTTTAAGTTGGCGATTTAACAGCTGTCAAGTGATTTATTCTCAGTTTGGTTTGGAAATTCATCATGAATAGACTCACGCGTGAACAACGCTTGCAAATAGTGCAGTTTTATTTCGAAAATAATGGTTCTGTGCGTAATACGTATCGCGCACTACGTTCATTTTATCGTCGACAAATTCGTCCATCAGAGCAGTTAATTCGATTAACCATGGAACGTTTTCGCACCACGTTTAGTTCTATTGATAACTCGCATCCCCAGAGACGCCGTACAGAAGAAGCTATTGCTACTGTAGAGCGTAGCATTGAGGAAGACCCGAATGAGTCCATCCGCCAGCACAGGAATTGGATCTGTGTCCATCCACTTTATGGAAGATTTTGCGGAAGGATCTTGGTTTGCGTGCTTACAAAATCCAAATCGTGCAAGAATTGAAGCCAAACGATCATCAAGCAAGGCGTAGATTCGTCGAATGAGCCCAAAACGAGATTGCCGTTGTTCCCGATTTTCATAAGCGAATTTTGTTTAGCGATGAAGCGCAATTCTGGTTGAATGGCTACGTCAATAAACAAAACTGCCACATTTGGAGTGAAGCTAATCCTCAAGTGTATGTCGAAACACCGTTACACCCAGAAAAACTTACTTTTGGTGCGCTTTATGGTATGGTATAATTATGGGTCCGTACTTCTTCAAAAACGATGATGGCCAGAACGTTAAAGTCAATGGTGATCGGTATAGAGCCATGATTACTAACTCTGCTTTCATTCCTGAATTGAACAACCATGATGTCCAGGAGCTGTGGTTTCAACAAGACGGCGCAACAGGTCAGACAGCTCGTGCCACAATCGATTTATTGAAAGACACGTTTGGTGACCGCCTAATTTCACGTTTTGGACCTGTGAATTGGCCTCCAAGATCTTGTGATTTAACATAGCTGGACAACTTCCTGTGGGGCTATGTAAGTCATTGGTCTATACGGATAAACCACAAACCCTTGACTATTTGGAAAGACAACATTCGCCGTGTTATTGCCGGTCACAAATGTTGGGAAAAGTCATCGAAAATTGGACGTCCAGATTGGACTACATCCGAGCCAGCCGTGGCAGTCATATGACAGAAATCATATTTAAAATGTAATGCCACAAGATTATCTTTAGCATAAATAAAATTCATGTCAATCGAATAATCCATCGTTGTTTTATTGCAATTTAAAGTTCTATACCTCTAAAAAACACCCTTTACATTCGCTTAAAAATCTGAATTCTAAAGTTGAAACAAATAAATGTATCTATAGTTTATTTGAAACATTTTGAAAATGTAACAGAAAATAACAAAACTAGGAGACCTCAAATTTCATCAAATCAAAACTTGTTTCAATTATTGTATGAGAGTTAGATACATCAGTTTTGGAGTGAGTTATTCTGTTTTGTTTTATTCTTGATATACTTTGAGAAAGTTTCGGATGAATGGTACAACTGCATAATTTTATTATTGTTATGGAATGATATGTGCTGGTTTTAGACTCTTGGATATTGTGTTCTATTTTTCACGGAAGATGTTAAGAAGTTAAGTTAAAAATATAATATGACTGAATTTTCATACGAATTATTTTTTATCCACGACTATTGTAAAATCCGCCCATTGTACGACTCTGTACTCGGCCTTAATAATACCCATTAATCACAAGGGAATAATGAGATTATAAATCACTGCTGTCAGATGCTTCATAGATTTAGCTTTGATATAATATTCTTTAAATTGGTATTTCTTCAGTATTCTAAAGTACTCCAACTAACAAATATAGGCATACCTTGTCAATCGAGGGTCAAATCTACTTTCATTATATCAATTAAAGCTTTTTTTATTACAAAATATACAATGACCAGTTCTCCAAAAATTTCTCATGTGTCAACTTGACTTTTTCCACGCTTGTCATGAAAGGGTCTTGTCGCGGTCGCCAAATGTTAAAATCTTCAAGAAATATATTCAGTAGTCGTGGATAAAGTATAGTATGCTACTCGCGTATAATGGCTGTTATTCACTCGGTGATTTGGAACACTCGCCTACGGCTCGTGGCCTAAACTTCACCTCATGAATAATAGCTATCATTATACGCTCGTTGCATAATATACTATTAATCTGCACTTGTGGTATTGTTTTCTATTATTTTTCTAGTGTGAAATTAATTCTTCATTCACCTGCTTCAGATTTGAGATATTGGAGTAAGTACTTATTTAAAGTTAATGTTTTAATATGAACTTACTGTTAATTCCTAGGATTCAGATTTAAAATTCACTCAATATCCACGTTCAGTTAAACTAGTTATAATGATGAATATCAGAAGTGGAATATTTTTTTTATAACCAATCCTTGAATCCTTTCTCAAAGCATATCCAACAAATGATGAACTCAAACTTGGCCAGGCACGGATAAAATGTAAACGATATCAAATTCCTTATATACCTTTGGTATACATTCGAGAACAATATCAGAATTGCTCTATAATTCATATAATATCACAGATCTTAGTGAAACATCAACTACAAAAAAATGATATATAAGACAAGAATTATTTGAATAGTTATCATTTTAATCTACCGACCTTAAAAAAAACTAATCTATCGATACATATCGTTCTAAGTCATTGTTTTAAAAGGATATTATTTCATTCAGTGATTCAATCATACCCTTTCGCGATATATAGAGTGCCAAAAAAGTAACGTAGGTAACTGGTCAATAATTCTCGTACGAAGAAGTAAGTATAAATTTCTTTCTAAATTAAAAATCGACGGGTGTAAAGATTTTTCTTAATAATTCTTTGTACGAGAATTATTGACGAGTTACGTTACCTTTTTGGCCGCTGTAAGTACCGGGTTTTTCAGTATAATTTGACCCCCCCTTTAACTTTGTTACTAAAGGAGATACAAAAAAATGTTTCGTATAAAAGTTTCACGAAATCAACTGAGGTTTTTTGATATGACTCCACAAACTGAAATATATACAGGGTGGCCAAATATTGATGGCAACTTCATTTTTTCAAATGGAATAGCCTGTATATTTTTCCATATTGGGTTAGCTCTTTTTCCCCTGATTTCGAATATGTAACATATGTTGGTCTATCCTTCTTATTCTGAGCACCACAGAGTTTCAAATTTCAAGAACCATCTGGCATAGCGTTTTGGAAGTTCGTGAATATTTAAGTGGCTAATTTGATCTTTGGATTAGTAATGGCGCACCCATTTTATGGCCACCAAATAGTCCCGATTTAGCACCGTTGGACACGTTTTTATAGCCGTTCCTGAAGGAAAAAATTTACTTCAGCAATAATGATAATATAATCAATGAAAGCGGAGAATAATATTAATGATATAAAATCAACCAATTTTTGTACCCATAATTCGGAACTAATCCCGACAACGTACAAAGAATAATGATAATATTGTAATGATTAAAAACAAATTTTGAAGTTTTAATTTCTGACTTGAATCAGAGCCATAATAATGCTATCAAAAATAGTCTAAACAACTTGAGACAACGATATAAACTATGTTTATTGAATGAAGGTGGTCATTTCGAGCAATTTCTTTAGTTGATGTTATTCTTACCATACTACCATGGTTTATTATTTTTCATTGGTTAAGTAATTGTTAAGTATTCATTCTAAAATAATACTTTTAAGTAGATTGTTTGGATATAAAGAATTTCGTAGGTATTTCACATATTTTTTTATTCGGTGTCATCATTTCAAAACTTTGAAACTCTGAAAATTGAAGAGACACATCCACATACGCATTTATATTCGAGATCAAGAGGAAATAGCCTATCAAAAAAAGGAAGAATATACAGGACAGGGTGTCCCATTTGAAAAAATATAGTTGCATTCAACGTTGTTCACTCTGTATATCTTCCCATTGACGTTATTATAACTCCAAAAATGAGCATTTTCAGTAAAAGCACTCTGCCACTTGTAAAATGATTACAGATCTTGGCAGGTGGTTCTTAAAATTTGAAACTCTGTGGTTCTCAGAATAAAAGAGATAGACCAACATATGTTACATATTCGAAATCAGGGGAAAAAGAGCTAGCCAAACATGGAAAAATATACAGGGTGTTCCATTTGAAAAAATGAAGTTGCCATCAATATGTTGGCCACCCTGTATATATTTCAGTTTCTGGACCCATATCGAAAGACCTCAGTTGATTTCGTGAAACTTTTATACGAAATATTTTTTTGTATCTCCTTTAGTAACAAAGTTAAAGGAGGGGGTCAAATTATAGTGAAAAACCCGGTACATCTTATATTACTTGGTTAATTTCGAAGCTTTTTCTTTATGATCACACTTGACAGTTAATTGTTTTGCTGTTGGTTGTTTTGAGCAAATTTTTTCGTTTCTTTTTCCGTTTGTGTCTTTTATGTGTCTGCTATTCTAGGTATCACTCACACATTAATCGCTGACCGTTAATAATAGCTCTTCTACTTACATAGCTCTTCTACAAACTCTATTGTGACTTTTCTATTGCTATAATATTTGAAGCTTTGATTCTGTAAACAGATTAATATGATATGGTTCAAATTTGATATATCTTTTTTGGAACTCGTGTCACTTTCGAAGTTCTGTCACATTCTAGAATTCCGACTCACCACAGAATGAAGTAGATGATATTGCTTCTTTAAACAGTCTTAATATAACAGAAAGTATTTCAGCAGTTATTGAATGATTTGAATTTAAATTCGACTGTAAGTTTTCAGCATTCTCCTTGGCTAATATCACTTCAAAGGCTTTGTGACTGCTTCCTTACGCCAATATAGGAACAGTATTGTAAACTGTTACCAACAACGATATCAAACTTGTTGATAGAGTCAGAGATGAGTGCCTTCTTGTGTTTGTAGAAGCTATCTTCACTTAACGAGAACGTTCAGAATAATGTAAAGCTGAACTAAATAAGAAACGAATATTTTTCGATTTCTACAAACTGAAGGATATCAATTATTTTTCAAATTTAAATATCAGGATGAAGTATCCAAACATGTTGAAATGACAATAGACGAATACAAGAAAGCTGAATAATTTTTCTACCGAAAGATGTTAAATGAAATCTGATATTAGTGTTCACTTTATTTTCTGTTTTTATTCTTTTTATATTATATATTCATAATCACTTTTCCTGTGGTCTTGAATTGCATATTCTCAAAATCATATCCTCCATTTCATTTTGTGTAGTCGTTTTACCATCTCACATTCAAATTCTAATTGACAATTTTGTATTGTTTTTACTCCCAAATTAATATCGCATCTAACTGCATCTTAGCCATTTTCAACGTCGCATTGTTTAAAGAAAGCAGGAATAGTAAGTTTACAATAATAGAAAGTATACAGTGTGTTTGGTCATGGCTTAGCGATAATTTAAGGGCATCAAATATACCTAATATTATCGACAAAAACACCCACATTAGGAAGTTTACCTTCTTAGTTTTGGAGTAGCCCCCATTTTGAATTTACTTCTTTATTTTCGTTGACCCTTCAAAATAATATCGATTTCTTTGGACATAAAGGTCCTACGGATGTGAAAAAAATGTTTTTTAGAAAGATGATACTACAACCTTTCATTGAAGTAGAACAATATGAAAACATCCAACTTGAAAATGCCATAAAAAAAATCTTCAAAAAAATGTACTGATTTTCTTAGTAAATCCGCAATAGTACAAGAACTAGCACATTGAAGTATATTTTTTTTCAATGATTTAACACGCAAAGATATTAGCTACAAAACAACACCTACATCATTTCTGTAAGTTATATAATTTGAGAGTTATTGCTATTCAAACATGACCACTACGCGAGCGCATCAAACTTTTTTTGTTGCTACAGGTAGTCATGAGGGCCACTGCTTGTCTGCAGAGCAGAGGCGGCCATTTTGAGCAATTTTTATGTTTAATTTGTTTGTTGGATCATTGAAAATTAGCGAAAGTAAAGTACAGAGTTTTATTTTATTTTATCAATTTTCATAAGGGTCATATTCGAACAGTAATTACTTTCTAATTATTTAACTTGCAGAAATTATGTTGGTATCGTTTTGTAGCTAATATCCTTGCGTGTTAGCTCATTGAAAGAAATACTTCAATGCGCTAGTTCTTGTACTATTGTGGATTTATTGAGAAAATCAGTACATTTTCTACTAAAATTTTGTTTAAAGAATTATTTTATGACATTTCTAAGTTAAATATTTCATATTGTTCCATTTCAATAAAAGGTGGTAGTATCATCTTTCAAAAAACATTTTTTTACATCTGTAGAACCTTTATGTCCAAAGAAATCTAAATTATTTGGAAGGGTCAACTAAAATAAAAGAGTAAATTTAATATGGGGGCCACTCCCAAACTGAGGGGGTAAACTCCTCAATGTGGGTGTTGTTGTCGATAAAATTAGGTATATTTGGTGCCCTTGAATTATCGCTAAGTCATGACCAAACACACTGTATACTTAAATCAAAAACAACTGAACCAGCTCATTATTATAAGCCGAATTATGTACAAGTGGAAATTATAGTCGAAAAAAAACATTATAGTCTACACAGCAATATTGTACAAGTATCCAAGGAAAAAAACGAATACGAACTTATAAAAATAATATAATAATAACGATCCGTGCCTGTTGAACATATAAAGCACTAGTTTTCAAGATATAACATTAATTACATAGTGTCGGGTCTATACGAGATCTAACAATTGAATATGATGTCCATAAAAAATTCAAACATGTAACAGTGAACAGTTGATGGTGAAAATTGATTTGGATAAAAATCCCGCAGTTAAATTTTACAAGGGTACATGTTTTTGGGGAAGTTCGAAGTTTTCGATTGTGCTGTATATTTACTTTTCAATATCGTTTCGGAACTCACAGAGTACACAATAGACGCAACAACTAAATCTTGTTAAGGTTGAATGAATTATTGTATTTTGTTTTATCAATCCAAATTTCATATACAGTGTGTTCCACCTCAGACGAGTCACTCCGTATATTTCTTATCCCATAGTTATAGGAAAAATTTCCCGAAACACGTCGAATGATTTTGTTAGGGGCGACATCTTTTGACGTATATTTGAGGCGTGAATGAGCAACCCCCTGAGAGGGATGCTTCAACCCCTGAAATTGAATAGAAAAGAGAGGTTGAGTGGTCTACTTCATTTCTTCTAACCCTTTTCACAACGGTGTATCAAAAAAGTAATTCTGATGAACCGTTTTCGCCAAATATATTTTTTTAGCTAACTGAACCACCTTAAATATTTTGGTTGTATTAAAAAATTAATTTTCATTATGGTGATACAAGCTAAACAGCTCAACACGTTCTTGTAATGTGTACCCCATAATCATTTTTTGAAATTTTAAATAAATCAAAGTAGTAACTTAACAGATTCATTTATAATAAACTAGCGACCCGCCCCGGCTTCGCAAAAATAACAGCACTTCTCCACTATTTAATGGATGTTATTATACATATAAACCTTTCTCTTGAATCACTCTATCTATTAAAAAAAACGCATCAAAATCCGTTGCGTAGTTTCAAAGATTTAAGCATACAAGGGGACATAGGGACAGAGAAAGCGACTTTGTTTTATACTATGTAGTGATGATCGAAGAAACTTATTATAACCAGATAAACTCCAAAGAACAAGAAATTAAGGCGACACAAGAAAATGTTCTGATCGTTTTATTCATTGTTTGAAAAAATTTTCTCAATAAAAAAAGTGGCTCAAATGAGCCACCTTGAATGTTCTGTTTATCTAGAAAAAAACTGAATTGCAATTTTTTTTAGATGAAAAGAACATTCAAGGTGGCTCATTTGAGATAAAATATTCATTTTTGGCGAAAACGGTTCATCAAAATTACGTTTATCCACGACTATTGTATAATCCCCCCATTATATGTCAGTTTGGCCGGCCATAATAAAACCTATCAATCACAAGTGAATAATGAGTTATTATTCACTGCTGTCAGATGCTTCATTATCTTTAATATAATATTCTAAATAACAGATATGGGTATACCTTGTCAATAAAGGACCAAATCTACTTTTATTACATCATTTGATGCAATTTTTATTACAAAATATACAATGACAAGTTCTCCAAAAATTTCCCATGTGTCAACTTGACTTTTTCCACACTTGTAATAGAAGGATCTTGTCACTGTCGCCAAATGTTGAAATCTTCAAGAAATATATGCAGTGGCCGTGGATAAAGTATAGTATGCTACTCGCGTATAATGGTTGTTATACGCTAGGTGACTCAGGTCACTAGCCTACAGCACGTAGCATAAACTTCACCTCGTGAATAACAGCTCATTATACGCTCGTTGCATAATATACTATTTCCACACACCGTTGTAAAAAGTCTTTCAAGATCTGTCAAATAAAGTATCACTAAATCCCTTTTTTCTATTCAATTTTGAGGGGTTGAAGCGTCTCCTCTTAGGGGGTTGTTCGTTCAAGCCTCAACTATACGTCAAAAGATATCCCCCAAACAAAATCTTTCGGCAAAATTTTTCAATCACTATGAGATAAGAAATATATGGTGGCTCGTCTGAACTCTGAAATGGAACTCGGTATATGAACGTTAAATAAAGAGATCCTGCATGGAGTTCGTAAAAAATCAGCATTCGTGTTGATAATATCAAAATTTCAAATTTGCCAATATATTGATTTTTTGCAATTCTTGTAACTTACACCAATAGGAACATTTATAGTTTAGTTTCACATTCGTACCTATGCCATGCAAAAAATTTCCTTGATTTAAAACTTAGATTTGACCTCTTTACTCCTCATGGTCATTATTCAATACCAATAGACCATTTGCTAGATAACAATGATCATGATGGTTATATTCTCACATATGTCTTCGAAGTTTTCCAAAAACATGTACCAATATAGAGTCAGTTTGCTATGAGCATGATTTGCAACAATTCGAAAGATTCATATCTTTAAATTACAATCGAAGAATGGGCAATGTCTGTAAAGTGAAACCATGCTATTCCCATCACATAACAGACAAAGGTTAGGCAAGAATTCAACGCGTCGAATTCCAATTTCAACAAAAAAAGATGCAGATAATTCCACTTCGATTTGTGCATTTATATTCACAGACGATGCCCATTTACTTTTTTCCTATACAATCTTTGTAATCTCATCATCAGTCCACAGTTTTTGGCTCGGAGTCTCTCTTTCTTTTAACCGTCCTAACACTTACACGTACCACTCTTTGATATCTTTGCTATCTCGTTTCTTCGGTTTTTGCGCAAACTGTGCTTGCTTGTCGCCATTCCTCAACGCGCCATTTAAGTGGTACTGGCTCTGATTGCCATTTGTGGAACTTTGACTACCCAGGAGTGCCGCGTTGGGGCCCTGTTGGTACCCCTTGCTATCGTCTATTTTGAAGGATCGATCACTACGCGATTTAAACTTGAGGATCACTAGGATGATTAGAATTACAGCTATAAGAGCTCCTGCGATAATGCCTATTATCAAAGCTACGATCTCCGAGGTTTCTGAAGTTACCCTCTCATGATGCTTGTTCGTGTGTCTTGGATAATAGTCATTGATCTGTGGTATGTGTTCCACGTAAGGTGGTTGGTGGAAATTTGGGGGCTCTATGTATCTTCCTGGTGTGGTTTGGACCGATTGGGTTGTTTCTATCTCGATTATTGCTACAGTTGTGGTTTCTCTGGTGACTTGGGATGTTGAAACTGGTACGAAGTCGTCTTTCTTCTCGGTGGTTACTGTTGATGATTGTACATTGGTAACTGGTCCGGGGCTTGTGGTTGGTTCTTCTGGTTTTGGCGTGGCTGCTTCAGATGCTGTTGTTTGTGCTGTAGTTACTTCTGTTGAAAAAGGGAATGTTAAGTTTAAATGGAAAAGACATTGTTTTTCTGACTAAAATGCCAAAAACCTACTGAATGTTTTTCGCTCATTTTTGACGCCATATTTGTCGAACTGTTTGTAGTTACAAAGTTTGCCAACCGTCTGACAAAAGCTGTGCGTGCTATAGTTCTGTTCTGCATACATGTCTGTAAGTTTTGAATTTGAATCGAAAAGGACTGATGAAGCTCCACTCAATTACTTTCATCAAGATGGTTACCTGATGATTCTGAACCCAAAAGATCTTAAAGTCGAGGTGTTGCCTACGTACTGCCAAGGCCTCTGCTGACCTGGGAGTGCCGTAACACCATAAAGCAAATGGCAAGATAAAATGAAGTTACTCAACTATGGGTGCCTGCGTACAAAGGTGTATCGCGTTCGATCTGTGCTCGATTTAAAAACAATGTAGACTTCTTGAACTGAATTGCTACTATGGATGGTACATTTGTACGATCCAGAAACAGAGCAACAATCGATGGTATGGTGACGCTCTGGTTGTCTAAGACTTAAGAAGTTTCGTGTTCAAAAATCTGCTGGAAAAGTTCTTGCTTCAGTTTTTTTGCGATTGCCATGGAGTAATCATGATTGATTTTTTTGGTAAGGGTAGAAAAAGGATTGGAAATTTCTATTCGACATTACTGACCACTCTACCGAAAAAAATTTGAGAGAAAAGACGCAGAAAAGTATCCAAAGGTGTTTTGTTTTTGCAGGACAACGCCCCAGCACATAAATCTCATGTTGCCATACGAAACATTTGTGATTTACTGAAAAAAGTCTAGAGACGTTGCAGGCTAGCTGTAATGAATCTGAATGGCTTTCCAATAAGAGGTGTTATTTTGAAATTCAAAGAAAAATGCCATTTTTCAATATGAATGATAGAATGTTTATTTCATCATAAAGAAGAAGCTATGCCGTTAATAGTGGAAAATAACATCAGGCAAATGACCACCACGACCACGCTAACAGGACCATATCCTTTTGATGAAATTTTTCATAACCAAATCGCAAAGTGACTGTCCTCACGAATTCCATCTTGGTCTTGAATCGACGCTAGGCTGTTGGCGTAGACCTGCTCTTTCACGTGACGCCAAAGGAAGAAGTCGCAAGGTGTTAAATCACAAGATCTCGGTGGCCAATTGTGATCACCTTTTCGAGGGATAACACGGTCCGGAAAATTTTCCCGCAAAACATCAATGGCTTCGTTGCTTGTGTGGCACGTAGCGTCGTCTTGTTGAAATGAAACGTTGTCCAGATCAATACTATCCCATTATTCCAATTTCGGCCATAAAAAATCATTAATCATCTCTCGATAGCGCAATCCATTCACCGTAACTGTTGCTCCAGCCTCATTTTCGAAAAAGTAAGGTCCAATGACTCCGCCGGACCATAAACCGCACTAAACAGTCACACGTTGAGGATAGAGAGGCTTTTCAACAATAACTCTTGGGTTTTCCGAGCTCCAGATGCGACAATTTTGCTTGTTGACGAAGCCACCGAGATGGAAATGGGCCTCATCACTCAAGATGATTTTTCGATGGAATTCCAGATCATTTTCATGCATTTCAACGACCCAATCAGCAAAGACACGACGTTGTTGATGATCGGCCAGCTTAAGTTCTTGTGTTAACTGAACTTTATAAGCCTTAAATCCCAAATCTTTATGCGAAATACGGTGTAATGACGTTTGTGGAATGCTTAATTCCAAAAAAACCACGAGGAATGGACAAACCTGGGTTTGTATTCCAATTTCGGCCATACAAAATCATTAATCACTGTATGTTGCTCCAGCCTCATTTTCAAAAAAGTAAGGTCCAATGACTCCGCCGGACCATAATTTATTCTTCATATCACTAACTTGTCCCAACAGTTCGAATTTTTCCACCAATTTCTTTATTGCGGTCCGACAAGGTGCTTCACGACGAACCAAAAACGTTCGAGTTTTACGAACCGTCTCTGCCAAATTTTACCAATTTTATAGTAAATTTTAATAATTTCAATGCGTTCTTGAAGCGTGTATCGTTCCATTTTTATTAATGGCGCAGTTTCTACTTGTCAAATGTCAAAAAATGACAGCTTCAAACGTGACATCTACCGAAATAGCGGGCTATTCAAAATAACACCTCTTATTGGAAAACCCTTTATCCGATTAAAAGGAAAATATGTTGAGTAATGGAATATTTTGAGATTGAAATTTTGTTTGCTTATTGAGGAGGCTAAAGTCGGGTTTCACAAAAAACCCGATCACGTTGATTGATGAAGTGTCATTATTTCTGTGCAAATTTCAGTTCAATTTTGACGTAAACCATCGAACTTTTCGAAAAATCAACGATTTGATTGCCAATCAAGCTTTGTGAAACCCGCTGTAAGAATTTTTCAATAAATCCTCGTAATCTGATTGGATTGTAGAAGTTACTGCCAAAACTCGCCCTTTTATGTTGCCTATTTGCTAATCACCTACCATCTGAACTATATTCGACAAGACAATTCGCAAAAACATGGAAAAATCACCTGGTGCTGCAGACGTTGCATTGGTAGTATCCTCTGTGACTTCACCGCCACCTGATCCAGTGAAACAATCTTCATCGTCACAAGATGGAGGTGGTGCTTTTGTCTTCAAAGTTGGAGGCGGCCTAGTTGGAGGAATGTAAACTGGAGTTATGAGATCATCATCGCCAGAACCGGATTCTGGCAAAGGAGGACATTCATCTTCATCGTCACCGTTACATCCAGAACCGGCTCCACTGAACACCAGGTCATCTTCAAGGTTGGGAAAATCAGAAGCAGGTGTCTGGAAATGATTAGGATATATTTCAGTATAAATATTTCAAATACTTTTCAACAGTAGGTATTCCAAATAATTTACAGAGGGCAATATACAGTGCACGTCAAAATTATCGAACAAATAATTTTCTCACAAGAAAAATACAATGGAACTTCCCTATAACGAAAGCGCTAAATCCGAAAAAAAACGTTATAAAGAATTTTCGTTATACAGAAAATTTGTTTCGATAGTCGGCAATGTCGCGGTCGACTTCACTGATAAATTTAAGTTTATCATTCAAACTTAAGCATTTCCTTTTAAACATTTCCGCACAACTTCTGACACTAGCGTAATGGTTAGATTGATACCAAACAGCCAGAGGTGTATTTAAAACTGTTTCAGAAGGATCTCATTGCCTGCCGTAATGATTTAGTTTAAGGTCGGGATTAATTACGTACGTCCGGAAAAATTTCGGAAAAAACCCACCTTTATACCTTCTTAACAATACCCATTCAAAGAGTGATGTTCTTTGGATATTTCGTTATATAGAGAATTTACTTCGTTTAGAGGGTGTTTTTAACATGGAATTTGGATTTAAGGTGCAATGTCTTGTACGAAATTCGTTATACAGAGAAATTCGTTATAGGGAAGTTCCACTGTATCTGGCAACAAAATCCTGAAACAGGTCAATTTTTGTTTCACTTTCAATACATATGAAAATGTGACCATGAGTATATCTGAAGCATGTGTGTTTGAATAAACAAAACTAGGGAACTAACCTGTTGCATTTTCTGGAGATGATCTTGCCTATCATGTATTCCAGTGATAAGCTGTACATCCCCTCTTATAGAGACGTGACTATCCTTTTCGGCAGCCAAATCCAACACTCTGAGTCCATTTACAACTACTCCAGATACGATACCATTAAATGGTCTCTCAATTCTCGATTTACCTTTACTCCATTTTCCTCCAATCTGTATCTGGGATTGACTGTTAAAAACTTGAAGTTGATGACCTGAAACATCAGCGATATGGGTTTTATTAATCCTGTACTTAATGCGGCCCATACACAAGCTACTTTCTCGGCGTTTTGGCAGCTAGCGTTTTGCGAGCGTCCTAGACGCTCGTGCAATTTTCGCCATACACAAGCGTCTCAGTAGCTCATCGATCGCTGACGATAAAGGTTTAAAATGTCATCCGTACTTGCACCCGACTTTTCCGTAGCTCGTAACTTTTTGTATTCTTTACGGAATGAACTCGGATGCTTTTCATTTTTTTCTTTACGAAATCAATATCGTATTCATCGTTATATTGTTTACATAAAGCTAACAATTCTTCGTAGGCTTTATTCTTTAGTGTTCTGTTCGAATATTTTTTGCTTTTAATCACCCACCAATACTTATTCTTTTCAAATAGTTCTATAAAATTCGTAAGGAATTCTTCTGAATGTGGAAATCTTGCATGATGACGCATAATGCGGCCCATACACAAGCTACTTTCTCGGCGTTTTGGCAGCTAGCGTCGCCGCAAGCGACCAAAACGCCCAAAAGTAGCCCGAAAAACGCCTGTGTATGTCCATCCGCTGCCACGCTGGCGAGTCGCCGAGCTGGACGCAACGCCGGACGCCAAGATCAAACGTGTTTGATTTTAGCGTCAAGATAGCCGGCGAAACGCTTGAAAAATGCTTGTGTGTGTGTGAGAGCGTCTAGAATGGCAGAGAATCATGCAAGAATTGCACATTCAGAAGAATTTATTACAAATTTTATAGAACTATTTGAAAAGAATAAGTATTGGTGGGTGATTAAGAGCAAAGAATATTCGAACAGAACACTAAAGAATAAAGCCTACGAAGAATTGTTAGCTTTATGTAAACAATAGAATGATGAATGCGATATTGATTTCGTAAAGAAAAAAATGAAAAGCCTCCGAGACTCATTCCGTAAAGAATACAAAAAGTTACGAGCTACGGAAAAGTCGGTTGCAAATACGGATGACATTTTAAACCTTTATCGTCAGCGATCGATGAGCTACTGAGACGCTTGTGTGTAGTGAAAATTACACGAGCGTCTAGGACGCTCGCAAAACGCTAGCGACCAAAACGCCCAAAAGTAGCCCGAAAAACGCCTGTGTATGTCCATCCGCTGCCACGCTGGCGAGTCGCCGAGCTGGACGCAACGCCGGACGCCAAGATCAAACGTGTTTGATTTTAGCGTCAAGATAGCCGGCGAAACGCACGAAAAACGCTTGTGTGTGTGAGAGAGCGTCTAGAATGGCAGAGAATCATGCAAGATTTCCACATTCAGAAGAATTCCTTACGAATTTTATAGAACTATTTAAAAAGAATAAGTGTTTGTGGATGATCAAGAGCAAAGAATATTCGAACATAACACTAGAGAATAAATCCTACGAAGAATTGTAAGCTTCATGTAAACAATATAACGATGAATGCGATATTGGTTCAGTAAAGAAAAAAATAAAAAGCCTCCGAGACTCATTCCGTAAAGAATACAAAAAGTTACGAGCTACAGAAAAGTCGGGTGCAAAAAGAGTTCAATCGTTTGGCCACCGGGAGGTTTCATTTCCTAAAATCGACCTGTAAGCGAACACTCTGTTAAGATCGATGAATAACATAAAGAATGTTTGAAATTACGTGTCTTTTTTGAGAATATATAAAACACCTAATTTGCATTCATTTTCAAAAACTTTTTATTGTTAATTGAAATATCAATTGTGACATTTATGTACGAAAAATAATGCCAAATGGCTTCCTCTAGCTCTAGATACGTTGCTGTTTCTAAACATTAACATAACTTATAAAGGTTCTACGCCATCAATAAAAATGGAACGATACATGCTTCAAGAACGCATTGAAATTATTGAAATTCACTATAAAAATGGTGAAAATTCGGCAGAGACTGATCGTATAACTCGATCTCTCGTCAGCGATCGGTGAGCTACTGAAACGCTTGTGTGTGGTCAAAATTGCACGAGCGTCTAGGACGCTCGCAAAACGCTAGCTGCCAGAACGCCGAGAAAGTAGCTTGTGTATGGGCCGCATAAGAACATATTTTCCGTCGACCTCAAAATGCAAGGTGAGTTAGATGTATACAGGGTCCGACAGTTGAAGTGTTATCTATTCAAAAGGGCATAAATTGGGTTAGGAAAATGATTTTTATCCATTTTAATGTACAGAACATGTAAAAATAATCAAATTTTCATAATCAATTCACTTTGGCTCGATATGATTACCCTTCACTGTTTCTATTGCCTTGAGACGTTCAAAAAACGAATCGCAAGTTTCCCGAACGTAACTTGCCGGTATTTTAGCCCACTCACAGACAATGGCTTTCTTCAGCGTCTCGAGACTATTATATTTTTAGTTCGGACCTTGCTTTCTGAAATGGCTCAGAGAGAATAATCCATTTGATTCACGTCTGGTCAATTTGAAAGCCACTGTGTGATCGAAATGAAGTTCACAAGATTTTTTTAAACCACTCTTGTTCACACACGCTTTGTGAGCCGGTGCAGAGTCTTGTTGAAACGTCTATGGTCTGCGACCGAAACGTTTGTCTGCCCACGGCTTCGGAGCTGCCTCAAGAACACTTCTCGATAAAATGTCGCATTAACTTCACACCAGACTCAATGAAAACGATTTGGGAGCGTCCACTTGCGGTAACAGCGTCCAGACCATTATTTGTGGCGGGTGCTGATTGCTGGTAGCCAATCCGATGATTCAGATCCTCATATGAACGGTTTATGAGGTGAAATTTATCGTTTTGGAAGTTTACAAATTGCTCAAGTGGAAAAATTTTCTCGTCAGAAAACACGATGTTCGGAATTCACCGCTCTCGGCCAAACAGAGCAAATCCTTCGCTCTCTCAATTCTTATAAATTTTTTTTGAATTAACTTTTCGTAAAATGATTTTTTAAGCTTGTAAACAATAAAAATTTATAAATAGCTAATGTTACTATGGCAGGTACGCTGTAGCTTGAAACAGGTTATACTTCGAATACCGGACCCCGTACAAAATTGAACAATAATGACCCACTTGAATGTTCAATTTATGCTATTTAATGTTCAATTGTTATGGGTAACCACACACAAAATATTCAGAAGCAATACGAGTAATATCACAACATTACTGAAATATAGAAACAGAAATTTATATTATGTCTAATGTATGTCTTTTGCAAAATAAGGATGTATTTCAATCAAGAATTTACACCCAATTCATAATGTTTATTAATCTATCGATTAATGGTCTCGAACTATTATCGTTGTCATTAATAAACTAGTTGATTAAATAACTATTATTACCTAGGGGATGGCTAGTTTGAACGTTGTAGTCGTCTATTGAAGGGTAGAGTTGTGTCCAAATCTATGAAACCTAACGATGTGATAGTTATTGTCGTTAACCTTGACAGAAATTTCTCCTAATGGGTGGTCGTTAGTTCCGAGGTTGTATACTACGAAGACGTTTCCCTCCACCTGAAAAAAAGTGAAGCTCTTCATAATATAATTCAAGCACAGCAAACTATAGTTTCCTATGTAATCGATTATTTTGAGGGTTTTATCCAGTCGGAAAACAAATTCACGTGTATTTTCGATAATCTCGAAAACAAGAACTGAATATTTTTGATAAATGCTACTCATAGGTTCTAATGATATAATGTGAAGGGTTTTCCAATAAGAGGTGTTATTTTGCTATTCAAAGAAAAATGCCATTTTTCAATATCAATGATCGGATGTTCATCTAAACTAATATTATAAAGAGGAAAGATTTGTATGTTTGTGGGTTTGTGGATTTGTGGGTTTGATACGAGTTAACTCATAAGCTTCTGGACCGATTTCAATAATTCTTTTACCCTTAGAATGCTACACTATCCCTGAGTAACATATGCTACACTTTTTACCCGAGAAAATTAAGGAAACCTACTATAACATCAATGATAATAAATATGAGTACCAAAATCATCTATTTTCAGGTGCGCTGCAAAAACCGTAAGACGTACATAGCAACAATGTATGACAATGTAGAACGAAATTGTCTTTTACATCATTCAATTATGATGAATACATCAAAAGATATGGCAGGTTGAAGATGAAATCGCACCAAAATGCGTCTCCGAGGTAGGCACTAGGCACTATGGTTTCGTTGCTTGTTGATGATCGGCAGGCTTGAGTTCTTGTGTTAACTAAACTTTATATGTCGTAAGAACCAAATCGTTATGCAAAATACGGTTTAATGACGTTTGTGGAATGCCCAATTCCAAAGAAAGACGAGGAATGGACAAACCTGGTTTTTCTTCAACACTTTCGGCTACAGCAGAAATATTCTCGGCTGTTCTTGAGCGACGTGCACGGGTTTTATTCTTCACATCAATAACTTGTCCCAACAGCTCGAATTTTCTCACCAATTTCTTTATTGCGGTCCGACAAAGTGCTTCACGACGACCCAAAAATGTTCGAGTTTTAAGAACCGTCTCTGCAAAATTTTCACCATTTTTATAGCTAATTTTAATAACTTCAATGCGTTCTTGA
Source organism: Propylea japonica (assembly GCA_013421045.1). Classification (NCBI taxonomy): domain Eukaryota; kingdom Metazoa; phylum Arthropoda; class Insecta; order Coleoptera; family Coccinellidae; genus Propylea; species Propylea japonica. The sequence continues at coordinate 85,086,166 of CM024240.1, read as the reverse complement.
AGCGTGTATCGTTCCATTTTTATTAATGGCGTAGTTTCTACTTGTCAAATATTAAAAAATGACAGCTACAAACGTGATATCTACGGGATATTCAAAATAACACCTCTTATTGGAAATTCCTTTATAACAGAACACAAGGCCAAGGGCCAGAACTTCACCAGAAAATACATGGTATCTGTTTTTCTTAAAAAAAATAATGTTTAAATAAACAGGCTTTATTATTCGAACTGAAATCCACGTATAACGAAAAACCGTCTAGTATTAGCACCGAAAAAGATGTGAATATGCATACTAGTATGTAATCAATTTCAATGTGAATTATCCTTGAGATTTACTCACAATCTCTATTTCAATATAATCGTTGGATGTTCCACTCACAACCCTGAGTAACACAGCATCTGATTGGTAGTCATGAATCCAACAGCCACAGAATCTTCTTGCATTTCCGGTCGATTATCTTCTGGGTAGGTGTAAGTTATGATGCCTCTGTTTGGTCCAAATTCGTAGGATACAGATTCTGCAAATAATATGAATATTATAAAGCCGTGGAATCTTACAGAGGCCGTAGTACAGGGTCTATATGAATAATTGTAACAGCGCAGTTGGCTTTGGATTATTTTCATTTTGCTGCTTCCTATGCAGACTCAAAACATTTATCAAATCTTTCTCTATATTTATCTGTATCTATCTTTGACATTGATAATTCTAGCCATATAATTCGACCACCTAACCTGCATAACAGCGTAAAATGAATAAATAAATAATCCAAAGCCAACTGCGCTGTTACATTCATTCAAAAAGACCATGTATGTTTCTTACCATCTGAGCAAGTTGGACCTGTGAATGTGGTTAGATCACATTCGCAAGTGTAAGAATGCCATTGTTGTACACAAAGACCACCGTTTGCACATACGTTGTGGTTGCATTTCGCAGATTGTCCTGAAAAAAATATAGACATTACAAAAATAGATCGAAGTCACTGAAAATCGATAAGTATTCGATAATATCGAAAATGCTACAAAAATTCGACATCCTAAATTCTATTGGTTTCATTTTATTCGATTGAGAAATTGACTTTCCTTTCCTATACAGGGTGTTACATAATAGTATGTCACAACTTGAGGGGGGGAGTTTACATATTTTTTAAGAAAAAAAGTGTGTCACGTTACGGAACTGCAGGATGTTGAAATTTCAAAGAAAAATTGTTTTTTTCTTCATAACTCCTGCAGTTTTTGAGATATTCAGTCCAAATTTGGAATGCAAGCTATTTTCAACAGTCTCCATCATTGCACCTCCCGAACCTCAACTAGAATCTACAGGGTGTTTTGTATTCCGGAGCCTTCTCTCTTTTTTGCAGTACGCCACTGATCAGTGTAAAATAAATTTTGATATCTTCGTTCAATTTAAAAACTTTTTTGACTCCTGTGGTTTTTTCGCACCTCTAACCGTTTTCGAGTAAAAAATTATTGATTATTATTGATGTTGAGAGGGAAAAAGGAAACATGGCTCCGGAAAAGAAACACTCTGTAGATTCTAGTCAATATGCGGGGCGTGCAATGAAGGGGACTGTTGAAAATAGCTCGCATTCCAAATTTGGACTGAATATCTCAAAAACTGCAGAAGTCATAAAGAAAAAAACAATTTTTCTTGGAAATTTCAACACCCTGTAGCTCCGTAACGAAGCTTTTGTGGACCCATGTTTATATAGACTTTTTTTCTTGAAATTATACATAGATTCATACCCTTAAGTTACCAAATTCTAAATTGAGGAATAAACAGAATCCAGATTTGCAATTCAATCAAAGAACAAATTTTAATAATTCGTGGACACTTACCTTCGCAACCCGCAGTAACCAAAGAACTATGTACCACAGCGTCCTCCATAATATTCGGCGATTCACCATTGAGATCTAAGCCTGCTATGCATCCTTCGAAGCCATGTCTTGACTTCACCTCCGTTTGGGGTAACTGACTATAGAGATCCTTGTGTACACCTCCCAGATACAGGATACCATCTAGCTCCAGATTTCCTGTACCAGGATTCGTTGCCACGACAATGTCGTCGTCGATCATCAAAGTATGTTGCTTGGCAGAAGGTCTTCTTATGCCGACTGTATGCCATCGGTTGTCGTTCAGGTGTGATCTTTAACACGATTAAAAACATCAGATGCCTGAATGTATAGTGAATGAATTTCAAATTATTATAATTCACCTACATCGTGTCTACTCCGTTCGGAAATTATTGAGTACAAAGTAGGCCTCTGTTTATTTATCTGAGGTTGGCAGTATTTACTGTCATAACGTGAAATAAAGTCAACGTTGCCGAATCTACCCGGCCTCGTCCGACGAGCTTTCGAGATAAGAGAACTTTGGTTTGAAGAAAAATAAATTGAGGTTATTAAGGGTTTTCCCATAAGAGGTGTTATTTTGACATTTGACAAGTAGAAACTACGCCATTAATAAAAATGGAACGATACACGCTTCAAGAACGCATTGAAATTATTAAAATTCCCTATAAAAATGATGAAAATTTGGCAGAGACGGTCCGTAAAACTTGAAAATTTTTGGGTCGTGAAGCACCTTGTCGGACCGCAATAAAGAAATTTGTGGAAAAATTCGAGCTGTTGGGACAAGTTCGTGAAGAATAAAACCCGTGCACGTCACTCAAGAACACCGGGAATATTGCTGATGTAACCGAAAGTGTTGAAGAAAACCCAGGTTTGTCCATTCCTCGTCGTTCTTTGGAATAAGGAATTCCACAACGTCATTACACCGTATTTTGCATAAAGATTTGGGTCTTAAGGCTTATAAAGTTCAGTGCTACGCTACGTGCCACACAAGCAACGAAACCATAGATCTTTTGCGGGAAAAGTTTACAGACCGTGTTATCTCTCGAAGAGGTGATCACAATTGGCCACCGAGATCTTGTGATTTAACTCCTTGCGACTTCTTCCTTTGGGGCCACGTGAAAAAGAAGGTCTACGCCAATAGCCCAGCGTCGTTTCAAGACCTCAAAGATTTAATTCGTGAAGCTATCGAGGAAATGGTCAGCCATTTTGCGATTTGGTTATGGAAAATTTCATTAAAAGGATATGGTCCTGTAAGCGTGGTCGTGGTGGTCATTTGACTGATGTTATTTTCCACTATTAACGGCATAGCTTCTTCTTTATAATGAAATAAACATTCGATCATTTATATTGAAGAACGGCATTTTTTTCGAATATCGAAATAACACCTCTTATTGAAAAACCCTTTACTATTGTTTATAAATTATATGTTTGTCAAATATTCAACTCTGTCCGTGGGGCCGTCCGGCCGGCCGTGAGCACGATATCTTTCGAAGGGATTGTCCTAGAGACTCGTAATTTTCAGGGTGAGTCAGGTTCCCGAAGGGCTCGGTTAAGTTTATTAATCAGCCAAATCGTACAGGATGTTTAATAAAATATGACCATTCAAAATTTTTGTACCTCCATATCTCCAATTGAAATGAAACTTTGCGGCCACATGTATGATTGTCATGATAAGCCTCATACAGAAGTTTGTGACCATAGTGTTAACAGAACCATAGAAAATTCAATTGGAATGTTGAAAAGAAGAACCTTCAGATTTTTATAACAAGATATCCGATTCGAGTGAAATTTATTTTGCTAATGAACATTGATATACTTGATGTTCGTGCAAATTTTCAAGAGGAACGCATCATTAGAACCATAGAATCTAATTTGTTAGTTACTGATTTTTTGCATATTTCATTTTTTGAATAATTTCCAGAATATAATTCCGATAGTGGTGAGATTTTGCATCCATATATTTTGAGGTACATAATAGCATCATTGATCCACCAATTAACGAGTGCACCTGCTCGGGGCTTTTCTTAAATTTTTGTAATCAGTAATCATGTTCGTTTTATTGAACGCTTCCGATATAATTCGAGCGCCAGTTTGTGTCACTTCGATATAAACATACCTAGAAGTATCTCTTAGAGTCACCGTTCCATCACCAACATTTACGATATAATTGATGTGACCATCTACCAGTTCAACAGCAACATAGTCCTCTTTTCTGCCACCATTGAACATTATCAGTCCGTTAGCTTCTCTGGTTCGGAACATGAAGTCAATGTGTATACTGGAGTAGGCTCTCAGCATAGGCAGTCCAATGAATGTATGCTTCGACCTGGAAGATTAATAATATCTGGAAGCCTTTGTAGTATGTACTAGTGCGAACAGCCTGTATGATTTTCATACGTAGTACAGCACGGCCTGTATAACCTTACGTCATCTTAAAAACGTGTCTTAGATAGATAGAACTGATATTGAGATAACACGTAATCTATAGTCCATTAACGAAAGGTTGAGCACATAGTAGGCGTTGGTTTATTTATCTGAAGTTGGCAGTATTTGCTGTCATAACGTAAAATAAAGTCAACGTTGCCGAATGTACCCGGCCTCGTCCGACGAGCTTGCGAGTTATCAGACAACTCTATGCAATATTGACAACATTGCGTATCAATCTGACAAGAAATAAATAACATAACCTTAAATTTTGATATACACAGTGGAATATGCCAAATTTCCATGGCCAACCGTCGGCTCAACCTTTCGCGAACGGACTATATTTGTTGATATTTGTATACACACAATAATTATTAAACATGTATAAATGACAGATGCTATGACAGTAAGGATTAATATCGATTGAAATAGTTATAACCTGGGAGGATTCGGCATTTCTAGAAAACTTGTAGGTTTTCACTCCCAGAATTGAATAATTTGTTTGATTAAATCAATAAAAATGAACCTACTATTAAATGTACGATGGAATTAGAACAAAATAATCAAATTTCTTTTCTAGATGTTCTAGTAAGAAAATTTATAGAAGTGTATTTCGAAAACAAACTCACACAAGTAGATATTTAAAGTTTTATTTTAATTATCAATTTACTATTGAAACAGGTATAATAAAACACTTTATCATAGGCCCGTTTTGATTTCATCTACACCTGAAATCAGAAATAATGAAATTACCTTCATCAAAGAGTTTCTACCAGATAATTAATACCTACCAAATTTTATAGGAAGAACAATTTCAAATTTAGAACGCAAAATATTTAATCAAAATTCTTGTGATAATCAGGTACAAACAGAAAACCGTCAAGACCAACCAAATTTGTTGAATCATTCCTTATATTCCTGGCCTTTCAGAAAAAATAAGAAAAACTGGTTCCAAATTCAACATAAGAACTGTTTTCAAAACACAAAATGATTCGAGAACCAATATTCCCTGTACCTATATGTGGAAAATTTTATACAGGAGGGACATCAATACCTTTAGTTAGAGATAAGTAAACGCGAACATAAGAACAACATCAAAAATAGAGACATTACAAGATCACAAATCGCTGATCATGTATGTTCAAATAGCGGAGATCATATGATGAACTGTAACAAACACAAAGATTCTAATGACGGAACCTGATAATTATAAAAGGAAAATTAAGGAATACACATGTATTTTGTTAGATGAAGTAGATTATTTGGCTAATTGTTCTGTTGGAATAGATCGTATTTGGATTGATTTATTGAAGAAAGAAATGACATCAGGAAATTTCAAAATTAAATAAATCAACATCTCTATGTGTTGACAACTTTCAATGTCAATTAGACTGCAAACGAAAAAATACACAATTCCAAAGATTTTACAAGTTTGTCTGAAGTAGGAGTCTGATATAGACACCAAAACGTTACATTATCCTTTTCATTTATTTCCTTTTTAGTTTTACTGTTAGGCAACAATTTTTTCAAAACCAATTTGCTCCTGACAAATTAGTGCAAAGATTTAAGCAGGAGCATTTCATCTTAATTAAAAATTTTTTTAATTATTTATTTTTCACAGACTGGGAGTGAAATCCTAAAAAGTTTCTAGAAAAAGAAGAATGGAATTACATGAATGATGTAATAACCCTACAAAATAGTGTGTATATTGTACAAAGTCAGTCTTAATTTCTGAATCATCTTGTAGATAATTACCTGAATGTGACGGGTCTGTGGAGATTATCGGTGGCATGTTTAACGAATCTGGCAGCTACTCTGATACCTGGAAACCCAGCAATGGATTGCTCCCCTCTAGAGGCCCTGGCGAGCTCGATATACGGAATATTGTTGAAATAAAATTGTTGAATTTCTCCAATGAAATTAGGAACTGTAGTGGTCATACTGATCTCTTCCTCGAGATGGTAGAGGCCTCCTATGTGTATTGTGCGCCACTGTAATGTATTGTGCTTTCCTTGAGTTTCAGCTGAAAAGATATGAAAACTTGTGATGATTTCGATAAATCGTACAAAGAGGAGGGTTCTCCAATCAGAAAAGGATTTTCATGTGAATTTCTTGAATAAGAACTGAACAAGAAAATAAATGAACAATAAAGAATTTATATACGACGGCAGTTCAAATATAAACAAGACTTTTCGATTTTCAGGCACAATAGTGGGGGGGAACATTTTTGATTTTGTTGTTGTTAGGTCGGTTGTCAGGAGTAAGGGAAGCACGTCGGATTGCCTCATTGACCCTCTCGGTGTCCACTGTGACGATGTTCCTCCGTCAATTGCGCAACGTATTGTCCTCTCCACTCCTTACTCGCTTGTTTGGACTCTTGGGTGTAGTGGTGCACCCATGTTTCATCATAGGTGATAATGTGAGTGAGAAATTGGTCTCCTTGTTCCTGAGATCGTGCAAGAAGACGCCCACACACCTGAAAACGATGCCATTCTGGTCAGCTGTGAGAAGGCGAGGAAACCACCTGGCGCAACCCTCACGGTACCCTTGCTCCTCTGTGAGTATGGAGTAGGTGCTCCCATAACTTATCCCGACTTAATTTGCAATTTCAGAAGTGGTACGACGTCTGTCGTCTTCAATAAGCTGTCGAACACTACTGATGTTATTCGCTGCGGTCATAACGCTCATTTTGAACACAATCACGACCCTCCACGAACTGTTTATGCCATGCAAACACTCTGACTCGCGACAGTGTCTCTTCTCCGAACACCGGCAGTCAATCTCCTCAAGAAGTCTTCCAGTTTTACGCCTTCTGCGGCGAGAAACTTGATTACAACACGTTGCGCAATTGAAGGAGGAACCTCATGCTCAAACATTGTCACAATGGACATCTAGAGGGTTGATGAGGCAATCCGACGTGCTTCACTTACTCCTGACAAACCTACCCAATAACGAAAAATCAGGAATGTTCTCCCCCCACTATTGTGCTTGAAAATCGAAAAGTCTCGTTTTTAGTTGAACTGCCCTCGTATAGTAGTACTCGAAACTTAAATGAGGAAGAAAACGAAATGAAAATACATATACAGGGTGTCCGGGAAATAACTGGACATACTCTCATCAGAGATAGAGTTGGACTAGCTACTACTGATTGACTATAAAAAAATAAATTTCTGGATTTCCCTAGAAAGCTACAGGGTGATTTTTCCAATTCCATGGAAATACTTAGACCATCATAAAATCCAAACTCATTGACTGATATTATATTATTGAAACTTGGGAGGTTATTGGAACATGCTGACGTCGAGTCAGAAAGATATCCATTATTTCATTATTCCAGACTCATTAATCTTCATTTGAAGTGTTCAGGGTAAAAAAACACTTTGTATTTCGAATTACAAATAATTGATTCGCTTTCAAGAAAAGAGCTAAATCATGCATCAATTTGTGGTATCGTTCAAAGTTGTCACATCAACAATTATTTTCTTATGAATCTTTGAATTCGGATAAAGTTCGAGAAATTGAATTTATTCACCTGGACAGGACTTATAGTTCGTTCACGAAAGTTTGAGCACATAGTAGGCGTTTGTTTATTTATCTAAAGTTGACAGTGTTTGCTGTCATAACCAAAATAAAGTCAACGTTGCCGAAAGTACCCTGCCTCGTCCGACGAGCTTGCGAGTTATCAGAGAACTCTATGTAATATTGACAACATTGTGTATCAATCTGACAAGAAAATAAACAACATAACCTAAAATTTCAATATACACAATGGAATATGCCAAATTTCCATGGCCAACCGACGCGTCGGCTCAAACTTTCGTGAACGGACTATACTCATCTTGTGGAGGTCGAAAATAAATAATATATTTTTTTAAAAAGTCACCGAAGGTGAGGAAGATTTAAATTTTTTGTTGATATAGGTACTGGGTGGCCACCTCAGTCGCGGATCTCATTGCGATGGAGTAAATGAAGGAGTATTTCGAAAAACAAATTGGTAATGTGTATAGAGTAGAGTACCGGGTGTTCGACAACAAAGATATAGACCAAAGTGACATTTCCTCCAATGAACACCCGGTATACATACGAATAATTTTGAAATATGCATCCTACCGTTATCCAAGAACGATAACAGGTAGTTTAAAGGGCACTTTACAGACCAGATGTCGGACGAAAACACTTCCAGATATTAGCTGAGATTGGCTATACAAACCAACAAACATATTATGCCAATGCAACGTTTCGTTGCAAACCAGGCATTAAGCCGACTGCAGTGCATTACTTAACGAAGCTTTATCTCTTAATCCTGGGATTAGGTCATTATTGTTTCATACTGTGCCGTTATTTTCAATTACTGGTTTTCACTATTAAATCCCTACTATACGTACATCTCCAATATAAAAACATATTATTGATACATATTTCTGAGTTGAATTCTTCATTTTGTTGAAGGGTTTTTTCAAAATTTCTACATTTGTCAATAGAATTGGATTTATGGAAATTGTGGGAAGATGTCTAATTTGATCAATAATAGTTATTCAATAAACTAGGTTGAATAATAACAGAGTTGATTACAAGATTTTTTCGATGATCTCAATATGAATTGTGAATGAATTCTTGATTGAAATACATTATCATTTTGCACAAGACTTGCATTTGACAAAATAAAATGTCTATGTATTTATAGTCCGTTCACGAAAGTTTGAGCGCATAGTAGGCATTTGTATATTTATCTGAAGTTAAAATCAACGTTGCCTTATGTACCCGGCCTCGTCCGACGAGCTTGCTAGTTATCAGAGAACTCTATGCAATATTGACAACATTGCGTATCAATCTGACAAAAAAATAAACAAAATAACCTAAAATTTCAATATACACAGTGGAATATGCCAAATTTCCATGACCAACCGACGGCTCAACCTTTCCTGAACGGACTATATGTTCCAGTAGAGTTTTGAGATTTCTCATAGTGCTTCTGAATATGTACTTTGTGAACGGTTGCCATGAGAATTGCACATTAAAACAGCAGAAATTGAGCATTAAAATAGGTCATTAATGATCGGTTTTGTACACATTGAAATCATTTTTTATTTTGAGATAAACGGAAAAATTATTTTCGATATCAGGTAAGAGTAAAATTCTTATTCATTGAAGGGTTCAGAAAGACAAATAATGTATGCCTTATTTATGGATTAAGAGTTAAAGCTTCGAGAACGAATACGTTAAGTTAAATTTGCATTATAGCCCTTCAATCGGCAATTTTGTTCTACGCTTGCTTCTACCTACTCATACTGTTGAACAAAACCCCACTTGACTAACAAGTGTAGCGAAAACTCGTCTAAAAAGCAGACAAACCCTGTTACGGGAGATTTTGCAACGATTCAATTAGTATTCAGAATATTATGACATTAATTGACAATTATCTCCAGAGAGGCCTCATAACTTCTAACATAAAACGAGAAAACGTTTTGTTGATGATTAACTGTACCATTCACGAAGCTTCTCAATTAACTTCCTGAATGAGAACCTCTAAATTGCCCATTTTTAATTTTTCAGCTCGCAAAAAAGAGGGAGTAATGTGAAACCGAGGAAAAAATGCGGAAGATGTACGTGAAATAAGAGTGGTGGAGCACAACAACAAATCAGTTGAAAACATTACTTCTAATTGACAAGTGGTTATCGAACTGCAGCTTCACGCCTGGAGAAGCGCATCGTATGCCATTCGTTATTTAAACCTTACCACACTTTCTTCTATGATCCCTTATTTTGTGTCAAGGTCATCGTTCTTTGTCCCTTACTAGGCACTTGAAAATCCATACCAAGAGCTCTCATGAGACCTTCTTTTTTCGAATACCTCCGCAAAAAATTAAGCACATTCTGAAAATCTCAATTTTAATGAAAGTTAACTCTACACTGACTTCAAAACTTATTTTTTATGTTCTCCCGGGCAGGTTTTGAACGAAACAAGACACATTAAATGGAAGAAAAATTCAGTATCTCACCGAATCTTATGTGAAAGAAGAGAAATAAACAACTTTCAAAATACTGGAATGCTAATAAGTGATTTAATACTTTTTATTTCCACCCCATGCGTTAATTACAGCTCTGCAACGACGGTTCATACTCAAAATGAGTGATCTTAAAATGTTCTGATCTAATCCTTCCCAGATTTCTCTGAGTTGGATTCCTAAGTCATTAATAGTAGCTGGATGATTTTCTGCACTTCTCAGCCTTCTGTTGAGGTTGTCCCAAACCTGCTCAATCGGATTATGATCTGGACTTCTTGTTGGCCATTCCATTCGAGAGACTTCAACCTCTTCAAGGTAGTCCTGAACGATGCGCGCACGATGGGGTCTGGCATTATCGTCCATAAAAATGAAATTTTCACCAATGTATGGGGCAAATGCACTTCATGCTCTTCAAAATGTTCCTTATATACCTATCAGAATTCATAGCTCCATTATCAACCTCCACTAGGTTTGTGCGAGCAGTCAAAGATATTCCACCCCATACCATAATCGATCCTCCCCCGAAACCAGTAGTATTCAGGAAATTGCACTGAGCATATCTTTCATGTGGACGTCTATATACAAGGAACGTCGATCACAATGGTAGAGGTAGAATCTAGACTCATCTGTGAAAAGAACTCTTTCCCAATCAGCCTCTTCCCAATGGATATGCTCTCTCGCAACATCCAAACGCGCCCTTCGATGGGCTGGGGTAAGAGCTGGGCCTCTTGCCGCGACACGAGGCACATTCCTCTTGGGTCAAATTGCGTGTTTCGCGTTGCATAGCGATCGAGTGTAGAAAATCAAACGAAAGAAAAACTATTGATCACTAGAATTGATCGAGAACAACTGATTTCAGAATGGAGCCAATACATTCAAAATCTGATAATCTCATCTTTTTTTATTCCTGCTAGGAACGAACATTTGTATTGAAGAAAAACGTTGAAAGTGGATAACATATATGCATAGTTCTGATAAAAATAATTATCATTGAGAACACCTTCAATTGTAGAATAAATTTGAGATTTCCATAATGTACGTTAATTTTTTTGCGCAGTGTATGTGTCTAGCGCAGTGAGATCCAAAACAACTCCTATTGCAGTTGCAGGAGTTGAATATGTAGCTGTAATACATGTAATACCTAGACAAGCTAGCGTCTGAAGTTTATACAACCTCTGAAAAACTTGTTCTTTCTTCGGTTTTGGCCCATCAAACTGAAGAAGCACATGTGGTTATAGGTATATACTCTATATTCAGTGGATCATACGAGGTTCCAGATCCCAAAATTTTGCCATTCAATTTACGGCATCAAAACGCATGCCGTCACATGAAATTTTACGCGCATATGCCCCAAGTATCATTCACGCGTCAGACGACTCGCCTCTTCTCTTCGCGTCGCCTAGATGTGCGGGTCACCATTTGATTCAATGCTAACTTCTTCGGGGGCAAATCACGCTTCGTCTCTTGACGCACCTCTTCGCCCCAGAGAGTGTCAACCTTTAGAGTCCTTCAATAGATGATTTCATTCTTTTCTCTTGCTTCTACTTACTCTGCCTCTTGGCTATTTCTGAACAAAAACCCATAAACCCACTAAAGTAACAAGTGTAGCAAAAACTATTTTAAGAATTAGATGCTTCCCATGAATTACATGAAATCGGTTAAGAATTACATTGCAACCATTCTGTATTCACAAATATAATAACATTAATTGACAATTATCTTCCGAGAAGCCTCATAACTTCTAACATAAAACAAGGAAACGTTTTGCAGATGATTAACTGTACCATTCACGAAGCTTCTTAATTAACTTCCCGAATGAGAACCTCTAAATTGCCCATTTTTTAATTTTTCAGCTCGGGAGTAATGTGAAACCGAGGAGAATAATGTGGAAGATGAACGTGAATCAAGAGTGCCAGCAGCATCTGAGCACAACAACAAATCAGTAAAAAACATTACCTCTAATTGGCAAGTGGTTATCGAGCTGCAGCTTCAGATTGGCTCCACGCCTGGAGAAGCGCATCGTGTGTCATTCGTTATTTAAACCTTACCACACTTTCTCCTATGATCACTTCGTAATTTGCGTTGAGGTCATACTCGATTGGCGAAGAATCTTTCGGTAGTGGCGTAAGTTTACCACCGACTGATTCTAAAATTGTTCCTTACAATGAACTTTAAAATCCATTCTAAGAGCACTCATCAGACCTTTTTTTTACATATGTGTGTAGCTGAGTGAGATCCAAAAGAACCTCTATTGAAGTTGTAGGAGTTGAATATATAGCTCCTGTAATACCTAGACAAGCCAGCCTCTGAAGTTTATACAACCTCTGAAAAATTGGGCCCACCAAACTGAAGAGAGAGGTCCTACTACTGTAGTCTAGATCCAGTGGATTATATGAGGTTCCAGACTTCATGACTTACCAAACAATTTATGCTATTAAAAGCCGCTTCGTATTCGGTAATCACTTCATTCAGATGCGGGTTCTAATCAAGCTTTTTTATGACCCCCAGATACTCAACCTCATCGGAATACTGTAGTTTCATTCCTTTCAAGACCAGTGCTGCAACATCCTGCGACATGTGAACGTAACAAAGACCGTCTTGATTCGATTGACGTTGAAGCCCTACTTCTGACACCATAGATTGATGATTTTGTCAGGTTTTGGGTTCATTTTGAAGTTGTTCTCCCGAAAATTCTCCCGACTACGACAGCTAAATCATCGGCGTTTTTGAAAAAGCTATAACATTTTTGCATTAAGGTTGACGCTAACTTGGACGAAGAGGTGCGACAGGAATCGAAGCACTTGGAAGAGACATTTGAAGCGCACATGCCCCAAGTATCATTCACGCGTCAAAAGGCTAACTTCTTCGCGCTGCCTAGATGAGCGGGAGTCCATTTGATTCAATGCAAACTTCTCCGACGGAAAACGACCCACCTTCCGAACGCTTCGCTTCTTCCAAATGCGCGTTCAATCTGTCCGCGTCTAACGATTCGCCTCTTCCCTTCGCGTCGCCTAGATATGCGGGTCTCCATTTGATTCAATGCTAACTTCTTCGGCGGCAAATCACGCTTCGTCTCTTGACGTGCCTCTGCGCCTAAGTTAGTGTCAACCTTTAGAGTTATTCAATTAACAATTTAATTCTTTGCTTGCATACTATTGCTGAAAAAAAACCCTATAACCCCACTAGAGTAACAAGTGTAGCAAAAACTAGGTTAAGAATTGAATTGTTCACAAGAATTATATGGTATCAGTTGAGAATTACATTGTAACCATTCTGTATTCACGAATATAATGACATTAATTGACAATTATCTTCCTAGAGACCTCATAACTTCTAACATAAAACAAGAAAATGTTTTGCTGATGATTAACTGTACCATTCACGAAGCTTCTTAATTAACTTCCCGAATGAAAACCTCTAAATTGCCCATTTTTTAATTTTCAGCTCGGGAGTAATGTGAAACCGAGGAAAATAATGTGGAAGATGAACGTGAATCAAGAGTGCCAGCGGCATCTGAGCACAACAACAAATCAGTAAAAAACATTACCTCTAATTGGCAAGTGGTTATCGAGCTGCAACTTCAGATTGGCTCCACGCCTGGAGAAGCGCATCGTGTGCCATTCGTTATCGTTCACATTCTGTCCGGCTAGCAGGATCTGAAAAACGACACCGTTGAAACGATTGTGGGAAATGGAACGGGATTTTTCCTGCTACGAGGTTAGACGTAGGGTTTGAAGGTCACAGTTTGAATTTTGGGGTCAGAATAATACAGGTTGTTTTCTTTGAGAAGAAGCTGAAGTCAAGGAAAGATAGAACAATATATTTAAAACAGAAAATCTCATAAAAACATGGTCGAATTGACATAATCTTAATTTCACGAAATTTTCAAAGTTTTTCCACAAAATTACTTTTATTTCATAAATCCGTGCACCCTTAACAAATTTAGCCACGTAGGTACCTAGAAACGACAAAAATTTGCTACTGGAGTCTATTGGAAAATATTATTGATATTAAAATAGTGAAAGCAGAGAATTAATCGATTGAAATCAACCAATATTAAATTCATACTTGGAGCTAATATCGTCCCCGTTCAAGACAAAATGCATGGAAGTAGTATCAAACAGAGCACCTATGGATGGCCATTTCGTTCTTATCAGGACTCATCAGCACAGGACAGCTCTGAATGATACAAGGTATTTCTTGAAAGTTATAGCGAAATGGCATCTTCTTTGAGGAATAAATATACCGAAGACGCCATCTCTAGTTGCATACGAAAACCTTCTTCCATAGCATCAACCTTGAATGAAGTTGCGAGATGTTTACCATTTGTCGCATTGACTGAAGCGTTCTTGCATTTCGCAAATTTTACGTCCTCAGTCCACGACGCGGTGCGCTTAGGGTAACACAGGATAACGCCAGTTGACACCGTAGTAAATAATAAGAAGTGGTTTAACGCGTAACATCGCCATGAATATGTCCTGTGCTGATGAGTCCTAACAAGGACGAAATGACCATCCATAGGTGGTCTGTTTGATACCACTTCCTTGTATATTGTCTTGAACGAGGACGAGATTAGCTCCAAACATACTTCGGAGCTAACCTTTAATATTGGTTGATTACAATCGATTAATATTATTCTTTGCTTTCACTATTATTGATATTGTTCACCTACTATTATTATTCGAACTGGGGTCGTTATGACTAAGTAAGCCGTCTGGTAACTGCGACCGTGTAGATCTCTCGTTCTTTACCCATTTCATTCATGGAAACCAAAGAGGTCGTCAATGGTGTTGCCGACAATCTGTTTAGCATTCTTGGCCGTTATCTCTTGGGTGTCCAGGATCGGTTTTTTTCAAATGAATTGTTCTTAGGCTAGCCGGCTCTGGATGTGGATGTGTTAAACTGTTCTCACTTCAGATGCACAGAGCTTTTCCATACTGATCCATGCTCCGTCAGCAGTCCCTCCAACATCCGAAGCTCAGCTCGTGACAGCTTCAGGAGCTGGAGAAGGTATATGAAATCGTCACGATTCTTTATCACAGAGTAGGTCGAGAACTACTTTTCCAGAGGATTATTCGGTTATCAAACTCCCATGCTGAGTCGCTGCCTTGTATTGGTGTTATCCAAGCCCATAGAAAGGCTCAGGTCCAGCAGGTCTTGATGCACCTTTTGCAAATTCATTGGTTTTTTCATTTTCTTCAAACACCACAATGCCCTGGTACCCATAGTAGTGTCACTTTTCGTCTTTTGTCAGTGTTACGGCACTCCCAGATCAGCACAGACCCCTGGCAGTGTGATTCCAGAATTTCCAGGGATCTCAGCGTGACCTGACTGTCGGTAGTGATTTAAACATGCGACCCCTTGAGGTTCATCTTAGGACACCCCTGAGCGCATATATAGACGAAATGAATGAAATAATTAAAAAAAATATGATAATGAATCGTGATATTTATCTCCTTACCACGATCACAATATCGCAATAAGAATTGTTTGACACATCACATTTTATTTTGAAAAACTTCAATGAGTTTTCAGATATGTGGTCAAATTTTAGGAGGCTATAAATACAGGGTGTCCCTGAAAATGTGGGAAATCTCACTGATGCAGATATAACATAAAAAATTAAGATGACAAGTTCCCATAATTTTCTTTCCTAGCGGCCCTCCCTACGAAGATACGACCTCCTAAATGACGCCACTGGAAATCCATTTTAGTGGAATAAGTTTCAAACTACTCTATATAATTTGATGAAAATTTGATATGATTAATAGTATTAAGGACCTCTTAAATCACCTCACTCAAATTTCAATTAGCAGTTTACCAGGGGCGGACTTGGTTGTACATTTTAATGCTTACATTTTTAACACCCTGTATGATAAGGTGCAAAAAAAACAAATTTGGATACCTTGAATATTAAGCTAAAGAAAAGGTACTCTTGTTCGGTGTCGTTAAAATGAACCGTTTTCAAAAAAAAAAAAAAATAATGAAAGAAGTAAGTAATTGAAATGTATTCCACTAAAATGAATTTCCAGTGGCGTCATTTTGGAGGTCGTATCTTTGTAGGGAGGGCCGCTAGGAAAAAAAAATTATGGGAACTTGTCATCTTCATTTTTTATGTTCTATCCGAATCAGAGAGATTTCCCATATTTTCCGGGACACCCTGTATAGATGAAATGAATTAAATCATTAAAAAATATGATGATGAATCGTGATATGCATCTCTTTAGCACGATCGCAATAAGAATTGTTTGACACATAACATTTTATTTTGAAAAACTTCAATTAGCTATCAGATATGTGTTCAACTTTGAAGAGGGTACAAATATAAGTGATCATGAAAAAAACCTGAAATAATTCGTGAAATCAAAAAATGTGAAAATGATATTTCTACCATCTGCTATATGATATCTTCATGGCACATCGCCAAATTCTGCGTCCCAAAATATTTAAAAAGGAGGTTCGGTGAATTTTGAGAGCTTCCATTTCAATGCAAATTATTGTCAACTTGAAATTCATGATGACCTGTTTGATATACATGAAGTTTAATTTGAAGGTATGACGTAGTTTCACGTTTTCAAGCGTCAGTGCTAGACTGTGCTCATTTTGAATTTGAATGGAATTGCACACTATTGTTATATTAGTTACATATTGACTGGAGCTGATTGATTAAATTTAGAATTTTACTACAATTATTTCGTAGAGTGAGATTCGATGTATTAGGCGATCCATAGATTTCACCTATGTATTATTTTCCACCATTTATCAGACAATTTCATTAATTTCACACAATTGTTAGTTGGTTATTTGGAAGGTATCTGTCCTCTGTATGAATAAATCCACTTCAGCAATTTGACAAGGGTTTTAATATTTTTTTCATCCGATTAGATACCAGCAAAAGTAACCACCGATGCCGATTTTTCGATTCGAAACGGTTTGAATTCAAATTTTCACCAATAAAATAATGAAAAAATCAACTACAGTGGAACTTCCTCAAATCGAAAGCGCTAAATCCACAAAAAAATTCCCTATACAGAAAATTTGTTTCTATAGTCGGTAAGGTCGCGGTCAAATTCACTGATAAAGTTAAGGTTATCATTCAAACTTCAGCACTTGCTTTTAGACATTTTCGCACAACTTCTCACACTAGCGTATGTTTAGATTAAAACCAAACAGCCAGGGGAGTATTTAGAACTGTTTCAGAAGGATCTCTCTGCCCGCCGTAATGATTTAGTTTAAGGTCCGGATTTATTACGTACGTCCGGAAAAATTTCGGAAAAACCCACCCTTATACCTTCTTACCAATACCCATTCAAAAAATATTTCCTTATAGAAAGAATTGACTTCGTTTTAGAGGGTGTTTTTAACATAGAATTTGGATTCAAGGTGCAATGTCT
Organism: Propylea japonica; assembly: GCA_013421045.1. NCBI lineage: Eukaryota > Metazoa > Arthropoda > Insecta > Coleoptera > Coccinellidae > Propylea > Propylea japonica. The sequence continues at coordinate 85,068,493 of CM024240.1, read as the reverse complement.
TGTACGAAAATCGCTATACAGACGTTTTTTATAGGGAAGTTCCTTATTTTTGAATTATTCATTCAATTTGTTATGAAAACTCTCACAAGCGTTTTTTTTCGTGTGGGGTTCCATTTTAATGTAAAATAAAACATTTTGACGTAGTATCTCTACTACATAATGTGTTAAAGTAATGACAAATATGCGTTAAGATATTCAGTCTTCTTGAATGAAAACGGCACCCACACGGACACAAAAAGAAAGCAGATGAGATTTTTTTATCACGAATTGAACGAAGAATTCAAAATATAATTGTAAGTTTAAAATATCTCAGTGGCAAAGCATTTTCAGTCAGTTTTTAAGTAAAACTTCAACACCCTGTATCTTGGAAACAATGCATTTCCGGAACTACATTTATAGGAACTTTCTTTCATAAAATATTCTAAGAAATCATTCCCTTAAATCTAAACCAAACGGAAATTCCTGCGCAGTCTAGCATTGATGCTGGAAAAGTTTAATAACGTCAAACCATTCAGTCATCAGACTCATCACTCATTTTCTAATCTTCAAGACAAATCAAGATGTTTCAATAACTCATGCATCAAGTGCATAACAATTAACACTCCTCGTGTGAGGGCTTTCAATCCATCTCGGTACAGAAAATGCACCGACTGATCCCTTTTACCTTATCCTTCTCCTTGTCCTCTTCCTTCTTGTCCTTGACGCCGAGCCTGAGGGCCATCCTTATCCTTCCAGCAGCCACAGCAAGCTCGATGCGATCCCGGTCTCAACAGTGCTCGTGATCAAAAGCAATCCTAGGGGCTTACTTGTTCTGAATCTGAGAACAATATCTTCTGTCTGAGTTACTTGTTCCGAGTCCATGTTCACCTGGAATCAACATATTAACTTGTGTACCTTGTGACGAGGGTTTTGACAGTTTTACTTTCCTCCGGAGAAATTGCCAAGAAATTCAAGAGGGTGATGTACTCGTATATTTCATATCTTTCATGCGTTTTTTGCGTGCTTTTTCCTATGGTTAAGTAGGTTCGTTGGGATGTTTTCAGGATATTGTGAGGCTTAGAGTTGTAAAGAAAAGTTTGGGTTTCGACTTCATATGCCTTTGAGGCGGCATCTTACATTTTAGGGGTCTTTATAAATGATTGTAACATCGTAGGTAGCTCTGGAAATTTTTCACAAATAGGGATGTTGACTCATGTTACGAATTCATATAAATTGAGGTTTTCCTCATAGAAGGAAATTTTTGCAATCCTAAAAAACAATTTTAGTGATCTTATTATTCTCGTTGAATTTAATAAAGCTGATTTAAATTATGTTATTTATTATCAACTATCACGTGACTGCGAACGCCAATAAGAGGTAATCCGTATAGTGACGTCAAACTATCCGTATTGTCATTGCAAATTCGAATGTTCGGTGCTCAGATCAACAAAATACATTCATAGGCCGGGTTCCACAAAACTCCAATCACCTTGATTATTGAAATGTCATCATTTCTCTGCAATTTTCAGTTCATTTTTGACATAAACCATCGACTTACTTCAATATAAACGATTTGATTGCCAATCAAGCTTTGTGAAACCCACGGTTCTGTGACTTGAACCATAGTAAATATATAATATATCATATCTATGATTCGAACTTACGAAGTTGAAAGCTGAAAGAGAACAGAATACCTAGTTCGTTACAAGAACGATAATCTACAATTTTCTTTATAATGGAGATAGGATTCATCGAGGGTAATAGTAATAACTTTTACCGAAGATAAATTCCCTTATGGTCGCAAGTTTCTTTGCTGAAAACAAGGATTTTTGTGCAGCGGAGCTTAAAAACGTGAAATTGTCTTTGTAAGTAGCAGACTTTTAACTCATATTTATTATTACAAATAAAAAAGCACCTCACTCAGCATTTACAGACCGACCTATTTATTTTGAAGGCTTAGATTGAACTTTTCCACAAGGGATCGGGCAAAATCAGTTCGCTTTGACAGAAGTAAAAGTATGTTCACTGTATTATGACGTAATCATCAGAACGTGACAAAATTGAGCATTTCCGCGGGAATTTTGAATTGTCTTTTCATTTACTCATTTTTATTGGCAACAACTATATTTTTAAGGAAAAAGTAATTTTTTCGTGTTTGTATAGGGTTCATCTTTAAAATAAAATTAATTCCAAAAAGTAGTCAACATCCCTATCCCTACAAATTTATAATTCCAGTCAAATTATTCAATTTCTTTCGCAATTACCAGCATAAACTCACAGTTTCGCGTGTTTAAATTAAGTTCACCCCAGAATATAAATATTTATAATAGTCCAACGCCAACTGCGTTGTTATAATCATTTATAGAGACCCTGTATTTCCTGTATGAGCGTCTTTCAAGCGGAAATCTCAGCTATTGAAAGATGTCTGGATATAAATCTAGAAAGAAACGATCAGAAGTGCGATATAACCATACACTCAGATAGTCAAGCTGCTTTTGAAGCACTGAGCTCTTACGTCATCGGCTCAAAGATAATCTGGGAGTGCCGGAACAAACTCATGAGGTAGGCAAGAAAGGTCTCTATAATCTGGGTTCCCGGCCATTCGGGAATCAAAGGAAACGAATGGATCATTTCACTAAGTTCTTTCGGAACTTTGAAACAGCAAGATCCAAATGATATCTGGATCTTGGTAAGAAACAATTACACCTCACTGGCTTTCTTACAGGACCTGTCTTCTCAGGAAGCACCTATTGAGGATGGGATTATCGGACACTGACGAGTGGAGGTTCTGTGGGGAGGAGTAAGAAACCCCCATTCACCTAGCCAGGGATGCTTTGCCATTGCGAGACTAGAAGAGAATGCCTTGGGCGAGAAACTTGTGAGAGTGAGGAACTAGCCTCGTTGAATCCTTCACAGATATTGGATTTCATCAGATCTCTGGAACTGGAAGACGAGTTGCGAAAGGAGTGGTCAGAATGGCTCTGTGAGGGGGCCAAATATACCTTGAGGTCGCAGTGAACTGTAACTCCTTTTTGAACTATAACTACATTTTAGGTACAACAAGTTGGATTTTTATAATCACTCAACGGTCAGTTAGACTTAGATTTGCTTAACGCATTATTATATGAATAATAGAAAAATTGTAAACAATATAAACTATCTGGTTGTACTGGTTGTAAATGAAGAAACAGACAATAAACATTTCACTGGAACTGTGTCCATAGGAAGAAAGAACTGCTCTTGTTCTTTGTGTTCAGTTTGGTTATCGTTACAATTTCAATATAATCATTATTTTTGTTCAATTCGCAAATAAATTGAGTTTCTACGTATAGTGTATAGGGTATAGGAACAATAGATTAGATTAACAAATAAAATGTATATAAAGCTCAAGCGGACTGAGTACGTATTCCAGAGGTAGGACTGGCGCCACTTAGACTCTGTTAAAACTGGGAAACTTCTTGTACCAAAGGGGTTCTGTTAAAAATTAGAGCTTCGACGTTGAATTGAAATTTTTGCAAGAGTTATTGGCACTGATAATTCTTGGAATTCACCACATGTCATGTGATGATGATCACACGGCGAATCCTACTGATACAAGTCCCTACCACTGCGCTCAAATCGTCCTGGGAGTGGACTGCAGACCTAGACGAGATAGATGTTGAAATGAGTTAGTTGAGAGATGAAAATCGGTCGAAGTTCAGAGATAGAGTCGACAGATTTGAGTTGTAGGCAGCAATACCTAGTATCCTTTAAAGAGTTGAGGAGTTCAGTAGCTGTGAATGCGTAACCGTATATTTCGAGCTGGTGTGTAAATAAACTGTAAATAGTATTACAGTGTTTTACAAAGACTAATTTTCCAATAAGATCCATTCAGACAAAATTGAATTATAAAAATCCAACATTATTATTATTTCTACGTTCAATGTGAGTGGTCTCACAGGAATTTGAACAAATTTTGGTTTTCTATCATTTATTCAAATATCTCTAACGCTTCGTAGTAGTGTACTCATTTTCAAGGTTTGTTTTTAGATACGATTCAATATTGTTTTATTACTTAGAATTCGAGATTTTGTTTTTTTCGAGAGAATTATTATTTCTCTTACCTCCATATGTTGGGTACCATTAAAACTCAGTGTGGCAGCTTCTTTTCCACAAGTTGGACCAGTGAAAATTGTATTGGTACAGTCACATATGAATCTATTCCATCCCTCGTTGCATACCCCTCCGTTGAGACATGGTTGTGAGACACACTGTGGAGGCTGAGTATGACATAGAGTTCGAATGGAAGCTGTAAAGGAAATTTAAAATCAGTAAATGTTACTGACTTCACTAAGGCCCAGTTTACATGAGTTGCAAAGTCATCGTAAAGCAGAGAGAACTTTCCGTTGTGACGTTTTATTGCCTTACGGGTGGTAATGCTAATGAGAAATACGGACGTTTCGTCAGTTGTTGATCAAATCACCTTACGACTATACTCAATAAAAATTACACGTTGAAGCCGGCGGATTCACATTGGTAGAAAAACTGGTAGAAATCTCACTATTTCCTACTACACTCACCGGCAAAATAATTGATCCACTCAAAAAATAGATGAGTTTGTTAATTCATAAGTATGTTAGTTCAAGTATGATTCGAATGATTTTTTTTTCAATTGTAGGTGCGGTCATCCTTAATCAATCACCATTTTGAATTACAAGAAAACTCGGCGTACGTCATTTTATTCAGGGTGAAACGAAATCTGTTTTTTTACCCTAACTTTAGAACCACCCCTGGTGTGTTGCAGTTGTCCCGCCGTGTGATTTCTAATTTCATCATCAAGACACATCTTCTCTTGACAATTTCATTCTTCATTTATAACAATAGCTCAACTTTTGTTGAAGTTAAACATTAAATTTCACTCTGGCTACAACAGTACTTCAACAAATTCAACCTAAAATTCTGACCTAATAAAAATAAACTGAACTAAATAAATGAACTAAGTCAAAAACATAATGTGTTTTCCACCCAGATGCTGATAACAGGTGCAATTCGTCTCGGTATGTCCTCATTTAGGTTTTGAATCAATTAGAGCATCACTGAGCTGCTGAAAATTTTCAGGAGTTGGTACGCGAGATCGAATTTTCCTCCCAAGAGCATCCAAACATGTCCAATTGGGTTCAAATCTGGGCTTAGAGCAGGCCAGTTGAATTCTTGGATATCAACCTCTGCTAAATACTCTCTGGCAATCCTAGCCACATGCGGTCGGGCATTATAAAGCATTAGTACGAAATCGTCTCCAATAAACGGTGCATACCGAACAACATGCCGCATTAAAACTGCTCTTGTTTTATGTTTTCTCTCAGTTTTCAGTTCATTTCCATAAAACCTGGCTTACACACGGTCAATATTATTGAAGCAATATTATTGACGGCAATACATTTTATTCTATTTATTGTTTCAATGCACTCCTTATACGTTCAGTATATTGATCAATATTCGTTATTGCTTCAATATTATTGATGCAATATATGGTGAAAAACGGCAGCCCTCACACGATTCAATGATATTGTCCAATAAAGTGTCAGTTTCAAGTGTGAAGTCAGGGAGCATGGATCTATCGTTTTTAATGGGATCTGCTTTGGTTCTGAATAAAAGAAAAAAGAGGAGGCCGAGAAAAGTGTGGTTGGAAAATGGTTAAAAAAACGATGCAGTTCATTTTCCATAGAACTGACATGAACTAATATAACTAAAACAGTCATTATTGAAAATTATACCACCTGAATGATTACTAGTATGCGCCCATATCTACGTTGTTGGTAGATTCGCCTTTTTCGCCCAGATCGCGCCCGCGGCTCTCGCCAGCTCGATGTAAACACACCACTCACCTCTATACACATTAAAATAAATTTTATTTCTCATCTTTTTTATTTGTGAACACTTTCGCTTCTTTTCACTATCAGTTTCCATCTCGAAAGGGGGGAAAAAGACAATTTAAGCAAACACCCTCCACGGCGTCTCCAGAATTACTGAAATTTTATTGCACATTATTCTGTTTACCCCTCACACGGTTTCGATAATATTGACGGCGCCTCAATATATTGGCGGAACTGCAATAAATATCAAATCGATTTGATTCTTCTCAATATTATTGTTTCAATGCACTCCTTTACGTTCAATATTTTGATCAATAACGATATTGCTTCAATAATATTGACCGTGTAAGGTGGCCTTAACGTTCGGATTTAAGGTTAAATCTGTGAAAGTACTTTCATAGCCATAGCGAAATTGTGGAGTTAATGTTGCTCTGAAAACCCTGCATCTTCAACAAATATTTAGCTATTGTTATAAATGAAGCATAAAATTGCCAAAAGAAGATGTGCCTTGATGATGAACTGAGAAATCATACGGTGGAAGAAATGGAACACACTAGGGGTAGTTCTGAAGTTATGTTAAAAAAACCGATTTTGGTTTCACCCTGTATAATAAATAATATCGTGAGATATGAATCGCAAAGAAGTTGAAATTCATCGATGAAAAGTTGTTTTTTGTACCATGTGTACAAATACCTAAAGACAGAAACAGCTGTCTGTAGCTTCTACGATGTCATAACCTTCTTGAACGTCCTCTGATGTACATATGATCAACTCCGAAATATCAGTTTGATGTTTGTGGATATATATCGGGGAATTTCATTCTCCACATAATCCATGTAAGTTTAATGATGAATGGAAAACGAACCTTGACAAGGAAAATGACAGATCACCTCCGAGCCATATATTTCCCATTCCGTTCAAAATACGTTCGTCACAGGTTATATATTGAATAGGTCGACCTTGAAAAGGTTGACAAACAATGTCCTAGCTGGCCTGCTATGCTTGGCGTGCATTTAATAAAACGGTTCGTGCAACTGTGTGCCTGTCAATTATTATAATTTGGTCTCGATCGTGAAAAATGGCCGTCACAATTAAGTGATTAGGCTGTGCATGTGTTTCTTGCGGTTAATGGTATGCCATAACCTTGTTATTCAATTCTTCGATCAGAAATCGTGTGATTTTATGTCTGTGTCGCATGAATCCATTATCAATTATGGAAACGGGGTTTTGTTGGTTTATTTGATTGAGTATTGTTATAATTCAGGGTTTTTAATCAAAAACACGAAGTTCTGAAGATTTATCCTCAATCATGAAATGAATTGTGTTTCATATGAACAAATTCGAGAAATAATGTTTGACACAGACCACAAACAACTTTTGGAAACAGTTCAATAGTGCATAACTGCTCTCAGTTTCTGATTTCTCGACAGAGCTCTATTCACATTTTTTGAGTTTATATACAGGGTGTTCCTAAATTGAACGAACAAACGAAAAGGGAGATTCCTTAAGTGAGTCCAGAAAAAAAGTTTAAAATTTTTTTTCTCGAAATCGTTGGTAGATACGACAAAACTACAAGAGACCGAAAAGTTTAGTATAAGAACAAAGCTTCTTTTTACATTTTTTTTCAAATTAACAGTTGCCCACCAAAAAAATGTTCTGCAGAAAACAGGTGGCAGTGTTCCAGAAAATTGCCATGTCACGTGGTGAGAACTCTCAATGTAATATCTATGTCAAATTTCAGTGAATATCTTGTGAAGTGTAGATACTATGAGAAAAAAACTTGAAAAAATTCAACTTCAATACTCTGTATCTCGAAAACGAAACGTTTTGGACTTTTTCTCTTAAACTCACTTGAGGAATCTCCCCCTTTCGTTTGTACGTTCAATTTAGGAACATCCTGTATATTAAGGTCATATTCTTCGTGAAGATGCAGCTAGGAATGTATTTCTGCCAATAACTATGCAATCTATAAAAATGGTCTATATATTGGGTGTTTTTTTCGAGGTATATAACTTTAAGTTGGCATTACTGTTCAGGACGGCGACTGATTTGATAGCTGTCAAGTGATTAATTCCTTAGTTTGGTTTGGCAATTCATCATGAATAGACTCACACCTGAACAACGCTTGAAAATAGTGCAATTTTATTTCGAAAATAATGGCTCTGTGAGGAATACGTATCACGCACTACGTCAATTTTATCGTCGACGAAATCGTCCATCAGAGCAGTTAATTCGATAACAATGCAACGTTTTCGCACCACGTTTACTCTTATTGATAACTCGCATACCCAGAGACGCCATAAGGTGCGTACAGAAAAGATATTGCTACTGTAGAGCGTAGCATTGAGGAAGACCCGAATGAGTCCATCCGCCATCGAGCACAGGAATGGATCTGTGTCCATCCACTTTATGGAAGAGTTTGCGGAACGACCTTGGTTTTAGTGCTTACAAAATCCAAATCGTGCAAGAATTGAAGACCAAACGATCATCAAGCAAGGCGTAGATTCGTCGAATGGGCCCAAAACGAGACTGCCGTTGTTCCCCATTTTCATAAGCGAATTTGTTCGGCGATGAAGCGCACTTCTGGTTGAATGGCTCCGTCAACAAAGAAAACTGACACATTTGGAGTGAAGCTTATCCTCAAGTGTATTTCGAAACACCGTTACATCCAGAAAAACTGACTGTTTGGTGCGCTTTATGAGCTGGTGGAATCATTGGTCCCGTACTTTTTCAAAAACGATGATGGCCAGAACGTTACAGTCAATAGTGATCGGTATAGAGCCTTTATTAACTACTAACTTTTTCATTCCTCATTGAAACAACCATGATGTACAGGAGTTGTGGTTCAAACAAAACGGCGCAACATGTCACCAGCTCGTGCCACAATCAATTTATTGAAAGACACGTTTGATGACCACCTTATTTTAACGTTTTGGACCTGTTAATTGCCCCCAAGATCTTTTTGGTTTAATACTACTTTCTGTGAGGCCTAGGTAAAGTCATTGGTCTATGCGGATAAGCCACAACTCTGCACACGCTGCACCATTTGAAAGACAACATTCGCCGTGTTATGGCCGATATACTGCCACAAATGTTGGAAAAGTCATCTAAAATTGGACGTCCAGCCGTGGCGGTCATTTGCCAGAACTCATATTTCGAAGTTTTAGCACTACCAAATTTTAAACTAGAGGAGATAGACAAAATCTGATACCCAATTCACGATCTCTATTTCTGAGAAACTAACAAGAGTAGTATTCATTTTTGGCTACCTTCTTCTGTTTTCGAGTTATAAGCGAAAATGGAAAAGTGGCGATATCGAAGAAAATTCATATCTCCGCTAATACTGATGATGGAGCTCTGAAATTAAAACTTATACAACAGCATTGGGGGTTTTTTTACGGTGATTCCAGTGGCGTGCTCGTCTTTTCGCACCATTTATAATTACGAAGCTATGACCTAAAGTTTTGTTTCTTTAGATGGAAAAACTAGAATTTTCGTGCCATTTCTTGAAATCTTAATTATTTTTATTCCTAAATACATAACATTGTATGGTTTGTATCAAAAGTAGTATTGAAAATAGTCAAAAACCTATTTTTTTCTGAGTCTCAATATTTTCTATGGTTTCAACTGTTGACGAGCACAGAAAAATGGAGCTTCCTATGATTACCACAATCTCTTTCCAGTGGTCTTTTCATTTCTCTGCTCTATACTCAATTTCTCCAAGATTGAAGAATAATGGATCGAAGAATACTGACTTATTTTTGTAATCACTATTAGGTATTGAAAAATTTTTTTCCTTCGTTTCTTTTCTAATTAAATTGATAACTTAAATCATATCTCTATGCGTTATTTCATATGCGATTTGAAATAGATTGGCACTATAACTAAGTATATCGATTGAAACGGAGGATCATGTGGATATTTTCGTTATTTCGTAATCCATTTTAAGATATAAGAGTTTATGAAATACATCAATGTTCGAATTTTGTAAAAATTAGTTGAAAGTATAGAAATAATGAGATTGCCGGAAGGAGAATGCTCTTGTTATAGGAAGCTCCATTTTTCTGTGATCGTCAACAGTTGAAACCATAGAAAATATTCAGACTCAGAAAAAAATATAACTATAACTTTGGGTCATAGCTTCGTAATCAGAAATGTTGCAAAAAAGACGAGCATGCCCCTGGAATCACCGTAAAAAAGTGCCTGTATAATGTATAAATTTCAGAGCTCTATCATCAGTATTAGCGGAGATGTGAATTTTTTTCGATATCGCCACTTTTCCAATTTTCGCTTATAACTCGAAAACAGAAGAAGGTGGCCAAAAATGAATACTACTCTTGTTAGTTCTCAGAAAAAGAGATCGAGAAGTGGTAATCAGATTTTGTCTATCTCCTCTGGTTTAAAAGTTGTAGTGCTAAAACATCGAAATATGCCCAGCCTGTACTGACCATAAAAGAGTCGAAATCGATATAGAATATAACAGTAAAGCGCCGCCTCTGGAACGCAGGTGAGCTGAATATTAAAATATGTGGCGTCAGATATTCTTTAGCTGGAGCGGTGGTATCCTCACATAATATTGCGTGATGGCAGGCTTTTTATCTGACAGCTTAAACTGTCAAATATCGATTTAGCTGGCGGTTAATTCGCACGTATTGGACTCGACCAACTTCGCGCCGTCATTTTAGAAATAACGGCCTAAAAGAGAACACAAGGAAAAGTTCTTAACTTTGCAGCGTTTTTCCACTTATAGTTCTTTCCTCAGTTGTGGGTACATGAACTTTACAATAGGCTACTAACTCTCGTCGAATGAAATTCTTTTTGTTGTCGGTGCCTCAAATGAGGTTCTTGTACGAAAATGAAAAACACAGTTGAAATTACAGAAAAAATCTGTGTTTCAGCAGCTCTCAGATATTGCCTCATCATCTTGTCTAGTAAAGGGTTTTCCAATAAGAGGTATTATTTTTGATATTCAAAGAAAAATGCCATTTTTATTTAAATGATCGTATGTTTATTTCATTATAAAAAAGAAGCTTTGCCGTTATAATGGAAAATAACATCAGGCAAATGACCACCACGACCACGCTTACAGGACCATATCCTTTTAATGAAATTTTCCATAACCAAATCGCAAAGTGGCTGCCCTATGTCCTCGATAGCCTCACGAATTCCATCTTTGAGGTCTTGAATCGACGCTGGGCTATTGGCGTAGACCTTCTCTTTCACGGGGCCCCAAAGGAAGCAGTCGCAAGGTGTTAAATCACAAGATCTCGGTGGCCAATTGTGATCACCTCTTCGAGAGATAACACGGTCCGGAAACTTTTTCCGCAAAAGATCAATGGTTTCGTTGCTTGTGTGGCACGTAGTGCAGCACTGAATTTCATAAGCCTTAAGATTCAAGTCTTTATGCAAAATACAGTGTATTGACGTTTATGGAATGCCTTATTCCAAAGAACGACGACGAATGGACAAACCTGGGTTTTCTTCAACACTTTCGACTACAGCAGCGATATTCTCGGCTGTTCTTGAGCGAATGTCGAGTTTTTCGAACCGTCTCTGCCAAATTTTCACCATTTTATAGTGATTTTTAATAATTCAATGCGTTCTTGAAGCGTGTATCGTTCCATCTTTATTATTGGCGTAGTTTCTACTTATCAAATGTTTAAAAATGACAGCTTCAAACGTGACATCTACCGAAAGAGCGGGCTATTCAAGATAACACGAGTTGCAGCTATGACAGAACTATGTTCGAACGAAAAGCCGACAAGAATCGATTTGAGACATTTAAGGCGATACAAAACATTTCATATGTTTTCGAAACGAGAAGAAAATGTAAGAAAAGCCCTGAGCAGAAGATTTCGAGCGCTCGTTGTTTGGTGGAGCAATAAGAATTTTACCTCAAAAATTTTTATGTATTCAAAAAAACACCTCTTATTGGAAAACCCTTTACTACAGTTTTTGAGAGAGTTCAATTCAAAAATTGATATATTGTATCAATTCTTGGATAAAACTTCATCAAATCTTCAACCTACCCTGAGAATTTCAAAAATTGAATAGAAACGTTGAAACAATAAATGAATACAGTGAAATCAATAGCTCTCAAGATATTTGAATTTGGATGATCGTTTTCCCCCGATATGAAAAAGCTTTCACGTCAGGGTTTTATTCATATCAAGTATATTAATACTTAACTCAAATAAATTAAAAAAAACTCTGAGCAGGAGCTTTGAGTGCTCGTTTTTTGGTGGAGCAATGAGATTATTACCTAAAAATTTTAAATGGGATTTGAGATCGATACCAAAAATATATAAATTCAGAATCTCGGCTCGATAGGAATTATATTCTAGAAATCTTTCAAAAAATGAAATATGTAAGAATTCAATTCTATAGTTTTGATGATGCGATACTCTTAAAATTTTGCCTGAACATTCAGTAAATAAGTATATCAGTTTTGGTTCAGAAATCAATTTCACTTGAATCGGTTATCCTGTTATGGAAATATAGAGATTCTTCTTTTCAATATTCCAATAGGATGTTGACTCATGTTACGAATTCATATAAATTGAGGTTTTCCTCATAGAAGGAAATTTTTGCAATCCTAAAAACCATTTTAGTGATCTTATTATTCTCGGTGAATTAAATGAAGCTGATTCAAATATGTTATTTACTTTCAACTATCACGTGACTGCGAACGCCCAATCAGAGGTAATTGACGTCACTATGTCGTATTGTCATTGCAAATTCGAATGTTCGGTGCTCAGATCAACAAAATACATTCATAGGCGGGTTCCACAAAACTCCAATCACCTTGATTATTGAAATGTCATCATTTCTCTGCAATTTTCAGTTCATTTTTGACTTAAACCATCGACTTACTTCAAAACGAACGATTTGATTGCCCAATCAAGCTTGTGAAACCCACGGTTTTGTGACTTGAACCATAGTAAATATATAGAATATCATATCTATGTTTCGAAATTAAGAAGTTGAAAGCTGAAAGAGAACGGAGTTCGATTATTCGTTACAAGAACAATAATCAACAATTTCTTTATAATGGAGATAGGATTCATCAAGGGTAATAGTAGTACTTAACGAAGATTGATTCCCTGATGGTCGCAAGTTTCCTTGCTGAAACAAAGATTTTTGTGCAGTGGAGCTTAAAACGTAGAATTGTCTCTGTAAGTAGCAAACTTTTAACTCATATTTATTATTATATAACAAATGAAAGAAACACCTCATTCAGCTTTTATAGACCGACATATTCATTTTGAAGGCTTAAATTGAACTTTTCCACAGGAATCAGGCAAAATCAGTTCGCTTTGACAGAAGTCAAAGTATGTTTACCATAGACAAACTGACAAACTAAAAATTTAGTTAGTCTATGATGTCTACCGACTATTGACGTAATCATCATAACGTGCCGTTTCCGCGGGAAAATTAATTCTCTTTTCTTCAACGTATTTTTTATTGGCAAATACTATATTTTTAAGAAAAAAGTAATATTTTCGTGTTTGTATAGGGTTTATCTACAAAATAAAATGAATTCCAAAAAATAGTCTACATCCCTATTGAATTTTCCATAGTTCTGTTCACACTATGGCTACAAAATTTTGCATGAAGCTTATGATGATCATGGGTTTCGTTTTGTCTGAGAGTCTCCAGCAGGATGATTTTCCATTTAACATTTTTTCAAATGAATGGGCGAAAAATGTAAACAATAAATGGTCAGTATGTATGAAGATATATGCTTCCTTAGCCTTCTTTACTGTCAAATAAGGAAAGATAGCGTGTTTATACTGGACTAATCGATAGTCGTCTTTCAGTTTAGTCGACCTCCTAACCAGAACGCAGAAATCTGGAGGGTTGGGGTGAGGGACACCAGAAAGTCTGTTGAGATATCTATCTCCCTAAAATGGAGGAAAACATGAATCATTATCTTTCATGTTTGCGATTCTCATTCCATCCGTTTTTGCCATAACATAATTCGGTTTGAAAATATGAAACTCAGAGTACCTAAAAAGTGAAAAAAAGGTTTACTCGGAGGTTTTGAACTCATTTCAAATCTTTCCTAATTGGTTTGAAATTTACGTGATACTCCAAACTGTTTGATTTCAGTGAAGTTCTTTTTATTTGTACGACGGCCTATCAGTGCCATCACAATGAAGTAAAAATCTGTCAATTTACACTCTTTATTTTTCCATAACAAGATATTCGATTCGAGTGAAATTCATTTTGTTCGAATGGAGTGCTATATCGTTTTGCCAAATGTATGTATGTATGTATATCGGGTGTCCCAAGGTGAGTGGCCTATTAGATTATTATGGAAAGTATTTTTGATTTTTTTTTTTGGTTCATCCTGTATAACTGAAAACTATAATTCAAAAGCAGTGACATAGATCAGATCAATATCTAATGACGTGCTAAATTTCTGACTTAAATCTCAAATATTGAGCGAACTACAGTCATTTTAGTAACACACCAATTTGATCTAATAGGCCACTCACCTTGGGACACCTGATATATGTATTATTTTTGAATTTTGAGCCGAAAATTGTCTCAAACGATTGGTTTTACTTCCTGATGACGAATTCATGGTCAAATTAAATTCTGTTCATGAGGTCGTCCAGCCGTTAGCCCAATAACTTTCGAAGGGATTGTCCTAGAGACTTGAGGGTGAGTTCGGTTCCCAAAACGGCTCTGTTAAGTTCGTTAACCATCCAAATCGTACAGGGTGTTCCATGAAATATGGTCATTCAAAATTTTTGTTCCACAATATCCCAGACAAAAGAAAACCAATCGAAATTAAATTTTCCGGTCACATGCAGGATAATTTTGTGACCAATATGTTGGCAGAACCATAAAAAATTCAGTAGAAATATTAAAAAAAAATCCTTTTATAAGATATTCCACTGATATTTTGAGGGTTAAGATTTTGACACTGAATGCTCATGAACAATTTCAAGAAGATCGCATGATCACAACACGAAATCCATACTAATATTATAAATGCGAAAGTAACTCTGTCTGTCTGTCTGTTACTCTTTCACGCCTAAACGGCTGAACGGATTCAAATGAAATTTGGTATGGTGATAGATGATAACCTAGAAATGGTCATAGGTTATAAATAATCACGCCATCGTTCTTAGGGGGTAGGCAGCAGGCAGATAACTAAATTGAGTTATTGATTTTTAGTCGTTTTTGTGGGACTTTTGCTCTTTCACGTCTAAACGGCTGAAACAGATTTGATGAAATTTAGTAAGGTAATAGATGGTTACCTAAAAACGGATATAAGATCACAATGATCACGTCATCGTACTTAGGGGGTAGGAAGTAGGCAGAAATCTGAATTGAGTTAGTGATTTTTTTATGGTTTTTGCTGGGAGTTTGGCTCTATCATGCCTAAACGGCTGAACGGATTTTGATGAAATTTAGTTAGGTGATAGATAGTAACCTAGAAAAGGATATGGGCTATTAATATTTATGCTATCGTATTTAAGGCGTAGGCAGTAGGCAGAAAACTAATTAAGTTAGTGATTTTCAATCGTTTGTTTTAAAAGTTTACCTCATTCACGCCTTAACGTCTGAACGGATTTTATAAGACTTGGTTAATATAAAGATAGGATCCTAGGCACGGACACAGGCTACTTTTTACGGCGGGAAAATACCTCATTCCCGCGGAAATCTAGCGCGATCATGTCAAGAAGCGCATGACGCCAAAGCTACTGAAATGATTTTGATTTTTTTTTAACTGAGTGTTACTAAGACTTCAAGTTAGTATTTGATCACTTTTCTAACTTAGAGGGTCGGTAGGCGCCATAATTTAGGGAATTTATGATAAAATTTTGATGCTACTGTCTTTATTTAACAGTTTTACTTGGATCGAAACTTAACGACATCCATCACACTACTTAACTTATAGGGTAGGAAGGTACCAAAATTCAGACTATTCAGACGTATGATTTCAGTGAATATTTTGGAAGATATTACCGTGCAAAGCCGGGGCGGGTCGCTAGTGTTTGATATAAATATTTCATCTCAAGAATATTGACGTCAGCAGCAGAAAAGTTCATATATTAGCGTCAAAATAATCCTCCGATACAGGATGGAACGAATATGAATAATGGCTTGTGATAATGATCATGCCAAGGTTCATAATTTTCTTTCTATTTTACGCCCTGCACCGGCATTCTCTGTATCGATGCTATCAACTAATAGCTCCCGTTTAATTCACACGTTCCTGTCAAAGGAAAACGAATACAATTTGCTCAAAATGATTTATATGTCGAAGACATAACATCCGTTGGATATAACGATGATGCATTTTATGGTTCTGCCTGAAAGCTTTTATTCCTTCATTAGTGTGGTTTAGTGAAATTTCTTTCATGAAATATTTCAATCGAATACTGGATGAATTATGTTCAGTTTCATATTCACCTCAGTTATTGAAGTTGAAATTTATCATAACAATATTTGAATTTGAAGATACATTACGTTTTTGAGCGCTCGTTCTACTAAAACGAGCTAGTGCTATATCGTTTTGCCCAAATGTCTGTAATTTTTTTTTGAGCCGAAAATGGTCTCAAACGATAGGGTTAGACTCCCTGATGCCGAATTCGTAATCAAAATCAATTCTGTCCGTTGGGCCGTCTTTTAGGACAATTACTTTCGATTGGGATTGTCTTAGGGACTTGAAATTTTCAGGAGGAGTTCGGGTCCCAAATGGCTCGGTTAAGTTCGTTAACCAGCCAAATCGTACAGGTCGTTCCATAAAATATGGCCATTCAAAATTGTTGTTCCTCAAAATCTTAGAAAATACAAAACCAATCAGAATGAAATGTTACGGCCAAATGCAAGACGCTGATAGGAAGCCTCATGCAAAATTTTGTGGCCATAGTGTGAACAGAACCATAGAAAATTCAATTGGAATATTGAAAAAAAGAAACTCCATATTTCCATATTCGATTCGAGTGAAATTTATTTTTTTAGTGGAGATCGATATTCTGAATGTTCATCCAGAATTTCGTGGCCATAGTTTTAACAGAACTATAAAAAATTCAATTGGAATATTGAAGAGATATCCGATTCCAGTGATTTTTTTCTGTGAATAAAAATTGATATACTGAATCTTCATGCAAATTTTTGTGGCTATAGTGTGAACAGAACCATAGAAAATTCAATTGGAATATTGAAAGAAGAATCTTCATATGTCCATAACAGAATATTCGATTCGAGTAATATTTATTTTGAGAATGAAAACTACTATACTGAATGTTTATGCAAAATTTCAAGAGGATCGCATCATCAGAAACATAGAATTTATTTTTTGTAAATATTTATTTTTTACATATTTTATTTTTCGAATAATTTTCAGAATATAATTCCGACTGTGCTGAGATTCTGCATTTATATATTTGGTATCGATCTCAAATCACGTATAAAATTCGAGGAAATAGTCTAATTGCTCCACCAGAGAACGAGCGCTCAACAGCTACTGCTCAGGGTTTTCTTAAATTTTTTCAATAAAGTCAATTTTCCGATCAGTGTTATGAAGAAAAATTATAATTATAATCCTTACTCTAAAAACTGAATCGCGAAAAGCTACTCTCATTAATTTTGTGGCGAATCTGTTCATTTTGGCACGTCTTCTATCATTTTGTACAAATATCTGTATTTTTCTAATTTTAGACCGGGAGCGTTTGAAATTATTGCCAAAATTCAAATATACTTTTTTGTACCACTGTCAAAAAAACTCTACTTTTCTTCATCACTATGGATGCGTAAATGATCACTTTTTTTCACCGTTGAAAAAAAGTAAATTTCTATTGTAACGACAGAGAAAGATTACTGGATGCATATAAATATTGTATTTGAAGCATTATCTTAAATATTTCAGACGAAGTAAATTCACATTCACAGTTGTACAAAAAATGTTGTTTGTATTTCGTGCGTATAAAATTCGTCTTTTATGGCACATTTGAGTGAATTTTTTGGTCTCGACCAACAATTGACACTGTCATGTGCCATGAAAAAAACACTCATGTTACGCACTTAATACAAAAATAACTATTTATGCCAACTTATTGCAAAATGGCGAATGCGCAGGTATCGCTTCGTTCAAGAACGACATCTTCCAAAGGGGAAGAGTCAGTTTGTTCTCTTTGAAAATCTGCATCCGGTCTATTTCATTTCTATGAATGAATTTATTGTCTCCTGAATTGATTGACTTCCAAAATACCATTTTATTATTGGGACTGAACATAAATTAATTTTTAAACTAACGCAGAACACGTTTGCATTGCGAATGATTCCTTAGCGCACGCAGGTCGAGATTCCCGACAGATCCCCACTACCACTTGTCAGCGGCCGTTCGCGATGTCCAAATTATTATTTGATATGACATCGCACTCTTATTTCGATTCTTTCACTGTTCCATTGGAACCAGAGCGACTTGATTTGCAAGTTAAATCCCATGTTTCCGAGTGAATTTTCCAAACCTGTATATCCTACAATTCTTTTCTCTCAATTTATCACCTACCTGAGTCCTGTTCCCTGGCATAACTGGCCACATCAACCGGTTCATTGTTCATCGTGAGGTCCTTGAAGCACCCCACGAAACCCTGCTGCAATACGGCTGTCCACAGACCGACCGAAATGGGAATTTCGGAGAAGGGAGGCCCTAAGCCACCCACGTACATGTTGCCGTCCAATTCCAGACTGGTTGACCCTTCTGGAACAAAGCAGGAATTCAGATTCATGCACTGCTATGTGCGGTTTGTCGTTACAATGCTGGAGAATACAAGGTGTGAATTCTGGTATTTTTCCAACATAAAGGTAGGTATTTGATGTTTTAAGGATTGGTAGATATGATTAGTATATCTTAGAATAATTATTTTATTTTAATTGAATTCGTTAATTTTGGGGTGTAATAGTTATTCAATCAACTGCAGTGGAACTTTCCTATAACGAATGCGCCAAATCCGCAAAAAAATTCGTTATAAAGAAATTTCGTTATACAGAATATTTGTTTCTGTAATCGGCAATGTCGCGGTCGACTTCACTGATAAATTTAAGTTTTTCATTCAAACTTAAGCACTTCCTTTTAGGCATTTCGCACAACTTTCACACTAGCGTAATGGTTAGATTGAAACCAAACAGCCAGGAGTGTATTTAAAACTTTTTCAGAAGGATCTCTCTGCCCGCCGTAATGATTTAGTTTTAGGTTGGGATTTATTACGTACTTCTGGAAAAATTTCGGAAAAAACCCACCCTTATAGCTTCTCACAAATACCCATTCAAAGAATGATGTTCTTGGAATACTTCGTTATAACGAAAATTCACTTCGTTTCAGAGGGGGTTTTTAATATGGAATTTGGATTCAGGGTGCAATGTCTGGTCCGAAATTTGGTATATAGAGAAATTCGTTATACAGACGTTCGTTATAGGGAAGTTCCCCTGTATTCCATTAATCAATAGATTAAAAAACGAATCTAACACGATATTTTCAGTCGGCCACTTTATAAATACATTCTTGATTGAAATATATTTTTATTTCGCATAAGAAATACATTTGACATAATATAAATTCCTATATTCCAGTAGAGTTGTAATATTACTTGTATTGCTTTGAATACTTTATGTTCGGTTGACAATTGCACATCAGAATAATAGAAATTGAGCAATGAAATAGATCATTATTGACTGTGACATATCCACTTAGTTTTAAATTGACACCTTATTCAATCCAATCGTTTGCAATATTAAGAAATAATAAGTTTTTCATTATGTTTCGAGGTGTTTTTTGTTATGGTGTTTCATTCATTGTCTGAATTGAATACTTTGGGTTATAAAAAATATTTCAACATACATCTCAAAATGGCGAATGCGCAATCATTTATAGCTATTATTTTCAAGCGTTGAATTCACTTAAAATGAAAATAATTTGTTTTAACATATTGAGCGCTCGTTCTACTTAAACGAGTGCTTTATTGTTTTGCCCAAATGTCTGCAATTTTCTAATTTTGAGCTGAAAATGATCTCAAACGATAGCGTTCGACTCCCTGATGATGAATTGATGAATACAATGCCAAATTCAATTCTGTTCGTGGGGCCGGTCGTCCGTTAGCAAGAGAACTTTCGAAAGGATTGTCCTAGAGACTTGAGATTTTCAGGGTGCGCTCGGTTTCCAAATGCCTCGGTTAAGTTCGATAACCAGACAAATCGTATAGGGTGTTCCATAAAATATTGCCATTCAAAATTTTGTTCCTCAATAGCTCAGACAATACAAAACTAATCAAAATGAAATTTTGCAGCTAAATGCAAACCCTAGAAAATTCAATTGAAATATTGAAAACAAGAAACTTCATATTTCCATAACGGGATATCCCATTCTAGTGAAATTCATTTTGTGGATAAAGATTAATATAGGTACTGGATGTTCGTGCAGAATTTTAAGGCGATTGCATCATCAAAACCATAGAATAATTTAATCTTATGAATTTTTTGATAATTCACATCCTTAGTATGAAGTCTTATACAAATTTTTTTCTATCAATTTAGTTTCTCGTATTCAACGTTTCGGCAAACATTCGTGAGTTATCGTTAAAAAAACACTTGAAAATGGAAAATTTCAGAAAAGTAACTTTTTCAAGGTTTGACATTGTCATTCTTGACAGATGCGAAATTTTGTGGCCATAGTGTCAACAGAAACATAGGAAATCAATTGGAATATTGAGAAGAACAATCCCTATATTTCTATAACAGGATAACCGATTCAAGTGAAATTTATTTTGTGAATCAAAACTGATATACTAAATATTTATGCAGAATTTCAAGAGGATCGCATCATCAGAACGATAGAATTTAATTTTCGTAATTATTTATTTCTCACATATTTTATTTTTTAAATAATTTTCAGAATACAATTCCGATTGTGCTCTGATTTTGCATTTATATATTTGATATCAATCTCAAATCCCATATAAAATTCTGAAGTAATAGTCTTATTGCTTCACCAAAGAGCGAGCGCTCAAAAGCTCCTGCTCAGGGCTTTTCCTAATTTCTTCATGTTGGATCTTATAATTAAATCCCATCAATCCTATTGATTTCATTTTCTTTATTGAACCAATTTTTTATGTTCTTCGAATCATGCTTTCTCCAATAAAGGCTTCACCACATTCACATGTTAGTTTGTATATGCAAATAATGCTGAGTTGATTTTCAACAGTCATTCTTGCAAACAAAAATCCAAATCCAACTTTCATATGACGATCATTTCTAATAACCCCATAGTAGATGAACACCAGATATCGATAATGTGGTGTGAATTATTTGTAGAGGCACAATTCAGTTTACAAATATTCAATTCAGTTCGATCCTCTGCATACTTGGCCCAATGATATATGGAATCTTTGTTGAATTTGAATAATTGAGCACATTTGACCCGAATTGAAATTCAAACCACCGATGGAAATTGATATTCGAGATATTCATGGCGTTTCTGGATTCCACTGTTTTAATAACCTCCCACATTATTCAGATTCGGTAAATACACTTAAATTACAAATATTATGATGTCTAATGTACGAGCTGATTCATGAATAAAATAATCGTTCGTATGGCATAGCAACCACAAGGCACAAAACCAGTGAAAGATATTCTTTGTAAGGATTATCATATAAAAACATATTTTTCTTTCAAACATAACTCCTCCACATATCCGCAGGTTGGCCATAAATTTGAATATTTGGAACAGATTTGATTTCTCTACAAATTCATTTCAAATACTCTCCTTCATTCTAAATAACAAGATTATCCGATGAAAATCACGTAAACCTTTTGGTCCAATAATTTTCTGACCACAACTGAAAGCGTTCAAGCAATTTGGCGATAATGGCTGTTATTCACTCGGTGATTTGTGCCAATCGCTTACGGTTTCTAGCCTAAACTTCACCTCGTGAATAATAGCTATCATTATACGCTCGTTGCATAATACAGGGTATCCGGGGAATAACTGTACATACTCTTTCCAGAGATAGAGTCGCACTAGCTGACTACTGATTGACTATAAAAATTAATTTCTGGGTTTCCCTAGAAAACTACAGGGTGTTTTTCCAACTTCATGGAAATACTTAGACCATCATAAAATCCAAACTTATTGACGGATATTATTGAAACTTGGGGGGTTATTGGCACATGCTAAGGTCGAATCAGAAATATATCATTTATTCCAGGGCCGGACTCATTAATCTTCATTCAAAGTGTTCAGGGTAAAAAAAACACTTTGTATTCGAATTACGAATAATTGATTCACTTTTTAGAAAGAAGCTAAATTATGCTTCAATTTGTGGTATCGCTTAAAGTTGTCACATCAACAATTATTTTTTTATGAATTTTTGAATTTGGAAAAAGTTCGAAAAATTACATTTATTTATCTGAACAGGACTTAGTCATCTTGTGGAGGTCGAAAATAAATAAAAAATTTTCTTTAAAAAGTCACTGAAGGTGAGGAAGACTATAATAATTTGTTGATATACTGAGTGGCCACCCTAGACGCGGATCTCATTGCGATGAAGTGAATGAAGGTATATTGCGAAAAAAAAAATTATCGACACGTATTCAATACATATTTCAAAATTATTCGTATGTATAACGGGTGTTCATTGGAAGAAGTGTCACTTTGATCTATATCTTTGTTGTCGAACACCCGGTATACATACGAATAATTTGAAATGTGCTTATGTATAGCCTATACATGTCGCCAATAATTTTTTTTTCGCAATATACCGTTATTCACTTCATCGCAATGAGATCCGCGTCTAGGGTGGCCACCCAGTATATCAACAAATTATTATAGTCTTTCTCACTTTCAGTGACTTTTTAAAGAAAATTTATTATTTATTTTCGACCTCCACAAGGTGACTAAGTCCTGTTCAGGTAAATAAATTGAATTTTTCGAACTTTTTCCAAATTCAAAAATTCATAAAAAATAATTGTTGATGTGACAACTTTAAGCGATACCACAAATTAATGCATAATTAAGCTTCTTTCTAAAAAGTGAATCAATTATTCGTAATTCGAAATACAAAGTGTTTTTTTACAATGAACACTTTAAATGAAGAATAATGTGTCCGGCCCTGGAATAATGAAATAATTGATGTATTTCTGATTCGACCTTAGCATGTGCCAATAACCCCTCAAGTTTCAATAATATCCGTCAATAAGTTCGGATTTTATGATGGTCTAAGAATTTCCATGAAGTTGGAAAAACACCCTGTAGTTTTCTAGGAAAACCCAGAAATTAATTTTTTATAGTCAATCACTAGTCAGCTAGTGCAACTCTATCTCTGGTAAGAGTATGTACAGTTATTTGCCGGACAGCCTGTATATTATTATCTCAGAAAGTATTCGTCGGTGGAAAACCCAAGTTACCATTCTACCCTGAATTATTCGGCGATTACGAAAAAAATGTTGGATTAAAAAATAATTTGCGTACAATTTTTGTCACTAAATTGAAAAGACTCGTCAATTTTGAATTTTGGCTTTTCAGGCGTAGTCAGAATTTATTTCCTTATGATGGATATAAAGATGAACATTTAAGTCTAGTTGAATATAATTCGCTATAAATCATCAAAACGTAGGTCATAGAACCGAAAACCTTTGCAAACATCGTCATATAGGAGGAATGAACTGAGCATCACGGAAATAACTGAAGCCTTTTGCGTAGGAGAGCTAAATAGCACCTGGAATTCCTTTTTCGATTAGTACTTACGCTGGAACATAATCATCAAAGGGGCTGGCATCAGATTGAGCTTCACTCAAAGAGGAAAATTAGAAGGATATGCTTACGAACTTGATGAAACATATGAAAACGTAAATGGTTCAGGTTTTCCAGTTTGCAAACTTATCTAGGATGCTTTCAGGTTATAATTATATTGCCTCGAGGCAAGAAACTATGTATTTCGAATATTTGAGCGTTTGCTTCGAATAGAGCAGCTTGCTATGGTTTTGGCTTAATGTTTGAGATTTTAAAATGACTTGGTTGCATTCACTGACGAATAATATGGGTGAAAAGCAAACCTGACCTTATGTTCATAAACACTATAATTGACCGCTCGTTCTACTTAAACGAGTGCTATATCTATCGATTGAAATATAATCTGGAAGAATTCTGCATTTTTTTTTGGTTTTTACTCCCAGTCTCTGAAACAGAAATAATTAAAAAATTTTCAATCGAGATGAAATTCTCCTGCTTAAAACTTTGCACTAATTTGCCAGGAGCAAATTGGTTTGAGCATTTCATCTTAACTAAAAAAATTTTAATTATTTCTGTTTTAGAGACTGGGAGTGATAATCTAAAAAAATTTTCTAGAGTGCTACATCGTTTTGCCCAAGTCCATATGTCTGAAATTGACTCCCTGATGACGAATCCGTGGTCAAATTCAATTCTGTCCGTGGGGACGTCCGGCCGTAAGCACGATAATTTTCGAAGAGATTGCCATAGAGATTTTCAGGGTGAGTTCGGTTCCCAGATGCTGCGGTTAGGTTCGTAACCAGCCAAATCGTACAGGGTGTTCCATAAAATATGGCCATTCAAAATTTGTTCATCAATATCTCAGACAAAACGAAACCAATCGAAATGCAATTTTGCGTCCATGTGCAAGATGCTCATATTAAGCCTAATGCAAAAATAGTGTAAAGGGAACCATAGAAATTCGATTGAAATATTGAAAATAAGAAACTTCATATATCGATTGAAATATAATCTGGAGGATTTTGCATTTCTAGAAAACTTTTAAGGTTTTCACTTCCAGTCTCTGAAACAGAAATAATTAAAAATTTAACTAAGATGAAGTGCTCCTGCGAAAATCTTTGTACTGATTTGTCTGGAGCAATTTGGTTTTGAAAAAATTGTTGCCTAACAGTTAAACTAAGAAATAAAATAAATGAAAAGGATTATGTAACGTTTCGGTGTCTATATCAGACACCTTCTTCGGACAAACTTGTAAAATCTTCGGAATTGTGTATTTTTCGTTTTCAGTCTCATTGACATTGAAAGTTTTGAACTTATGAGAGATGTTGATTTATTTAATTTTGAAATTTCCTGATGTCACTTCTTTCTTCAATAAATCAAACCAAATACGATCTATTCCAACAGAACAGAATTAGCCAAATTATCCACTTCATCCAACAAAATAGAAGTGGATTCCTTAATTTTCCCTTTATAGTTATCATTTTATTATTTTGTTGAAGAAAGTGGATAATTTGGCTAATTGTTCTGTTGGAATAGATCGTATTTGGTTTGATTTATTGAAGAAAGAAATGACATCTGGAAATTTCAAAATTAAATAAATCAACATCTCTATGTGTTCACAACTTTCAATGTCAATTAGACTGCAAACGAAAAAATACGCAATTCCGAAAATTTTACAAGTTTGTCTGAAGGAAGTGTCTGATGTAGACACCGAAACGTAACATTATCCTTCTCATTTTTTTCTTTTTAGTTTTGGTAAATTAAAAAAAAAAAATTCTGTTTCAGAGACTGGGAGTAAAAACCTCAAAAGTTTTGTAGGAAAAAAACATAGATACAATGTTTTTCAATTATTGATCTTTTACTCATATTATTTTTCGATTAATTTTCAGAATATTATTCCGATCGTGCAGAGATTTGAATTCATATACTTGAATTTCAAGTCTCAAGTTTTTTTTCAATATAATGAGCTAGAAAATCTTGAAATTCTCAGAATATGAGTACTCGGTATGAACTAATAATTCAGAATATTCGAATTTGAATGACTTCGACTGACGTCAGTGCTTCTTCAAATTGCTAATACGGAGACTTATGATGTCTAAGAAGATGATTAAATGTTTGCGAGCTTGATAATAATTAC
Organism: Propylea japonica; assembly: GCA_013421045.1. Classification (NCBI taxonomy): domain Eukaryota; kingdom Metazoa; phylum Arthropoda; class Insecta; order Coleoptera; family Coccinellidae; genus Propylea; species Propylea japonica. The sequence goes on along the minus strand of CM024240.1, from coordinate 85,042,779 downwards.
CCAATATTGATAGAGCGCATTCGTATTGTTTACTTAACGTTATGGCGCATACAAATAGTTACATTTCGTGAATCTGTAGACAACTATTGACGTGAAATTCTTGAAGAGTAAACATTTATTATTTCCATCATTTTTGAGCGCTCGTTCTACTCAAACGAGTGCTATACCTATCGATTTGACCGAATGCCTTTAATTTTCGAATTTTGAACTGAAAATTTGCGTCAGTACGATAACTTTCGGGATCAGAATAAAATTTTTCGGCCACATACAAGATGCTCATAATAAGCCTCATGCAGAATTTTGTGGTAGTGTTAACAGAACCATTGAAAATTCAATTGGAATATTGAAACGAAGAATCTTTATATTCCATAATATGATATCCGATTCTAGTGGAATTTAGTTTGTGAATGAAGATTGATATACTGAATGTTCGTGCAAAATTTTGAGAGAATCCGTCCATCGGAACCATGGAAAATTGGAGGAATAACAAGAAGATCCTTTATCTTTCCATATAGATATCCGATTAAACTAAAATTTATTTGTGAATGAAGATTGATATAGTGAATGCTCATGCAAAAATTTCAAGGACCACATCCTCGAAAACCATAGAATTCAATTTTTGTCATTGATTTTTCACATGTATTTAATTTTTTGAACAATTACCAGAATATTAGTCCGATCGGGCTGAGATTTTGCTCAAGTCTTTTCTCAAACTTTTCATCATAATAGTAGTGTTCTTTCGTACTGATTGAACTGATGGAACTTATTCCGCGATTAGAATAATCACTTGCAATCACTTTAGAGTTGTGGAAGGGGGAACTGATTGAAAACGAAAGAACGATCGCTTCAACTGATCTTTCTGATTGAAGTTATATAAATCACTTCGTTCAGTTCGAAAGAACATCACTATTATAGCTTGATAGATTAAATAAAAACAATATACCCATCAGTGAGATATTCAGGGTCCAAAACCGTCCAATAGAGAAACTACAGAAAATATCAGAAAGCGTTGAACGCTCACTCGGAAAAATATTGTTTTCCTACGAGGACTGACAACTTGGTCATAGATTATCCTCTCTGCGGTCATTGGTCAATAAATTCAATGAGAAAAAAAGAGGCATATGTAGGTAGAATAACCCAAAAAATGTCATTTTCCGCTGACCCAGAAATAAGAGGTAATTTTAATGTTCGAAATTGAGCATTGACTCATTTTAATGCCCAATTTATGCTGAATATCAATGTACAATCCTCATGGCAACCGCACACAAAGTATTCAGAAGCACTAACAGAAATGTCAAGACACTACTAGAACATAGAAACATAGAAATTCCATTATGTCGAATGTGTATCTTCTGCAACACACAACACGCGTTAAAATATCTTGACCATTAGTCGCTGTCTTTAATAACCTGGTTGATAAAATAACTATTTGCGCCGACTTCGAAATAAAAAGTGATTTTGATGTGTACTAAATTGAGCATTAATGACCCATTTTAAAGCTCAATTTTTTAGTCATTTTATTGTGCAATCCTCATGGTAACCGTACACAAAGTATTCAGAACCACTACGAGAAATGTCAAAGCTCTACTGGAACTTAAAAACATAGAAATTCCATTATGTCAAATGTATGTCTTGTACAAGATGTGAATGTATTTCAATTAAGAATTTATAGACTATTCATGTTGGGATCAGCGAAAAAATCTTGTAATCAACTCGGTTTTTAATCGAGTGACCAACGGTCTCGAACTATTAACGCGTTCGGTCCGCTCACGCGTTATATACCTTGACCATTAGTTGCTGTCTTTTATAACCTAGTTGATTAAATAACTATTTCCGTCGACCTCAAAAAAAGGCGATTTCAATTTGTACGAAATTGAACATTAATGGCCGATTTTAATGTTCAATTTTTCATTTTAATAATCATCGAGCTTCGAAGTAAAATTTGAAGACGTCGCATTCTAAACATTCGTACCTAGACATCAAATTGTCATTGAAAGAGCGAACGCACATTAAAATTCGTCTTCTAAACGTTCTCATTACTTCTGTCCGGTTCAATTTCGTAGAAAGGAATGATGTGAATTATTAAATGCGTACACAACACATGCCTAATTAACGACGAATGGGATTGAGAGCGAACTCCACTTGAATATGAATATCTTCCTGAAAGTAATTAATTCACTTTGTTGGAGCTTCACTTTGTTTTCGAGATAATTGGGTAATTTGAGGTTATGTGTGAATGTGCTGTGAAGATATGTTGTCATTAATGGAAATATGTTTGTCGGGTGTAGATACGCAATTCCTACATGTTGCAGGAACAAAACAGTCATATCTAATGCAATGGAAAATATTCGATATGAGATATATAGCCCGTTCACGAAATTTGAGCCGTCGGTTGGCCATGGAAATTTGGCATATTCCACTGTGTATATTGAAATTTTAGGTTATGTTGTTCATTTTATTGTCAGATTGATATACGCAACGTTGTCGATATTGCATAGAGTTCTCTGATAACTCGCAAGCTCGTCGACGAGGCCGGGTACATTCGGCAATGTTGACTTTATTTTACGTTATGACAGCAAATACTGCCAACTTCAGATGAATGAACAAACGCCTACTATGCGCTCGAACTACTATATAAAACGGACTATATATAGTCCGTTCACGAAAGTTTGAGCGCATAGTAGGCGTTTGTTTATTTATCTGAAATTGGCAATATTTGCTGTCATAACGTATAACAAAGTCAACGTTGCCGAATGTACCCGGCCTCGTCCGATAAGCTTGCGAGTTATCAGAGAACTTTATGCAATATTGACAACGTTGCGTATCTATCTGACAAGAAAATAAACAACATAACCTAAAATTTTATTATACAGAGTGGAATATGCCAAATTTCCATGGCCAACCGACGGCTCAACCTTTCGTGAACGGTCTATACCTGGTGTTCCTGAATTAATACGAAAGATTTGAGGGGTGAACCTTAAGATCATTTCATAAAAAAAGTTTTCATAAATTTAGGTCCGGAATTCATTGTTTCGAAGATACAGGGTGTTGAAGTTTACATGAAAACTGAAAAAGTGAAAAGCCACTGCTTGTTTGTATTATTTTCAGTGTCTATGGATTACTATTTTTTTTTCAATAGTTGTATAAGTCCAGTTTGTATCATCTGCCAGGTGCAGGAATGTGTTTATTTTACTTCGGCTGAATTTTGTAGTTCTTGGAAACTTACTCATATAATCAGTTTCAAACTGTCGTAAGTATCCTTTTTGCAGAGATTGTTCAAAAACAAGTTATTTTTCTGTATGTTTCTTTTTAGTGGTATGTAATATGCATACTTTCTGCAAATAAAATTTACTTACTTACGATTTACTATATCTTAAACTAGAGCCAAGATCATATTCAAATACAGTGTGTTTGGTCACGAGTTAGCGATAATTTAAGGTCATCAAATATACCTAATATTATCGACAAAACACCCAAACTTGAAAGTTTACCCCCTTAATTTTGTAGTAGCCCCCATTTTAAATTCACTTTCTTATTTTCGTTGACCCTTCCAAATAATATCGATTGTGAAAAAAATGTTTTTTGAAAGATGATACTACCACCTTTCATTGAAGTATTACAATATAAGAACTTCAACTTGAAAACGCCATAAAAAATTCTTTAAAAAAGTTCATAGTAAAAATATGTACTGATTTTCTCAGTAAATTCGCAATAGTACAAGAACTAGCATATTGAAGTCTAATTTTTTTCAATGATTTAACACGCAAGGACACAAGCTACAAAACAACACTCACATCATTATGTAAGTTACATGATTTGAGAGTTATTGCTGTTCGAACATGACCCTTATGAAAATTGATTAAAATAAAAAAAACCTCAGTACTGTACTTTCGATAATTTTCAATGATAAAACAAACAAATTGATCATAAAAATTGTTCAAAATGGCCGCCTCTGCTCTGTAGACAGGCAGTGGCCTTCATGGCGACCTGTCGTGTGTCTATTGCACGCGTAGTGATCATGTTCGAGCAGCAATAACTCTCAAATTATGTAACTTACAGGTATGATGTGAGTGTTGTTTTGTAGCTAATATCCTTGCGCGTTAAATCACTGGAAAAAAAAAATCTTCTTCAATGTGCTAGTTCTTGTACTATTGTGGATTTATTAAGAAAATCCGTACATATTTTTACTGTGAACTTTTTTAGAGAATTTTTTTATGGCGTTTTCACGTTGTATGTTTTTATATTGTTATACTTCAATGAAAGGTCGTAGTATCATCTTTCAAAAAACATTTTTTTCTTATCTGTAGGACCTTTATGTCAAAAAAATCGATATTATTTGGAAGGGCCAACGCAAATAACAAAGTAAATTTAAAATGGGGGCTACTTCAAAACGTAAAACTAAGGGGGTAAACTTCCAAGTTTGGGTTTTTTGTCGATAATATTGAGTATATTTGATGACCTAACTCGCTAACTCGTGACCAAAAACACTCTATACATATAACAATCAGGTACGATAGGTTTTGCTTTAATAGGTTGAATATTTTGCAGAATAATGAGATGAATACTATTTTTGGCTAAGCCTGTTTGTATTCCTTCTAAGCTCAGAGAGAGAAGTTATAAACATAGAGATGTCCTCACGCGTGAATAGCACTTAATTGTAATCAACCAAGCTCTAGAGTGAGATGGAAAGCACTTTACTCCCGAACTAGTAAACAATAGGTAAGATTTTCATTTCTACACTTTATGATTATAATACAACATTTGCGTAATTTTGCCTTAGCTATAATTACTTGAATACCCTCAAGCATCAATAAACTGCCTCAAAATCAGTAAAATAATTCAGTTTATGAACGTCAAATCGATACGAATTTAAATACACTACATAGAGAAACTAAACACTAATAGACGATGTTGCCAAACTGACAGAATTGTCTGTAGGCAAACCGTTAGTATCAGCGTAGGGCAGCGGTAAACCCGCAATACGGAATAAACAGACGGCACGAGTTCGCAACGCCGGAATGTTGTTCGCGCATATAAACAGATTCTACTTGGCTGCATAACAAATGCATGAAGGCATCCTTAGGTTTACTTTTTACTCTGAGCTTGTAAGCTTTAAATAAGTGAATAAACTCACCGGGTGCTTTGAAATCGGTGTGAAATCCATCTACGGTAATTCTGGCGTCCCTTCCATTCCTTCTGAAAGAAACCTCATGCCATGAACCATCGTCAATTCTTCTTCTAGAACCCCTCTGTTTGACAGCACCAGAACCTAAATCCAGGTGGATGTAGATATGTCCATTGTAAATTTCGATAGAAAATAGGTCCACCTGAAAATCAGTTGAGAATACGTTGAAGACTTGTTATGTTATCAGATATACGTGTTCACTATCAGCCGTAAACATAATAACTTCCGATTTGGATTATGACAATTATTGATTAACGGTATGAGTTAGGTCTGTGCGAGTAGTCAAAGATATTCCACCCCATACCATAATCGATCCTCCCCCTAAACCAGTAGTATTCAGGAAATTGCACTGAGCATATCTTTCATGTGGACGTCTGTATACAAGGGAACGTCGATCACAATGGTAGAGGCAGAATCTAGACGCAGAAACGCGCCCTTCGATGGGCTGGGATAAGAGCTGGGCTTCTTGCCGCGACACGAGGCCTAAAATCATATTCTCTGAGGCGATTTCTTATTGTCTGAGTGCTAATTTGCATCCCATGAGTTTGCTCAAGCTGATTTTTAAGGTGACGAGCGGTTGCAAACCGTTGTCTCAACGAAGAAACTCTCAAGTAACATTCTTGAATGGCAGTTGTTACCTGTGGTCTACCCTGTCCTGGTCTTCGGACATTCATACCTGTCTCCCTGAATCACTGCAACATTCTGCACACACTTGTATGGGAAACTCCAAACCTTTCTGCAATTCTTGTGTATGTCCACCCTTCTTCTCGCAAAACTACCGCTTGGGCACATTCCTTTTGGGCCAAATTGCTTGTTTCGCGTTGCATAGCGATCGAGTGTAGAAAATCAAACGAAAGAAAAACTATTGATCACTAGAATTGATCGAGAACAACTGATTTCAGAATGGAGTCAAGAGTCAATAAATTCAAAATCTGATAATCTCATCTTTTTTTATTCCTGCTGGGAAAAAACATCTGTATTGAAGAAAAACCTTGAAAGTGGATAACATATGCGTGCATAATTCTGATAAAAAAAATTATGATTGAGAACACCTTCAGTTGTAAAATGATTTTGAGATTTCCATAATGTGCGTTAATTTTTTGCGCAGTGTATATCCTCATAAATTTTTCCGGTCGACTTTCATCCCCCAAATTCAATAATTCCGCAAGCCGCGTTCAATTTTTCGATTCGAACAGCAATAATTCATACAGAAATCAGGGTGCACTTACCCTTGGCGGCCTCACTCCACCATTAAACAAGATTAGACCATTAGCCTCGTTGGTCCGGAACTTGAAGGAAATATTTCCCGTCTTCTTGGCGTTCCATGGCGGCAAAATCTGCAATAAATACCTTCTGATGAATGTTTCTACTCAGAACGGCCATTTCTAGTGAGAGTTTTGTTCTCGGCCACACAAATGGCCTATTAATCATTTTGAATCGGCTCAGGTAGATCAGAATTGCGATTTAAGTATTTCAAGAGGACGTGTAATGTCAGTTTGAATGGATTTTGGGGATTTAATAGTGTTTGTAGGTTATATCTGCATGCTGACAATTTGAAAACTTGTCGTCGAATTATGTCAACTATATAGAGATAGTATAGAGTTACCCAAAGATTATTATACAGGGTCTCTATAAATGATTGTAACAGCGCAGTTGGCTTTGGATTGCAGAATACTAATCTCTAACCAATCAGAGCATAGCATGATCACATAATTCTGTGGTTTGCATAATCCAAAGCCAACTGAGCTGTTACAATCATTTATAGAGATCCTGTAGTATACTCTATAATCTATGGAGTTACCATCATTGAAATAAACGTGGTATCAGATCCGCCATATTACTACAACCTTAACGTCAAATTTGACAATCGTTGATGAATTTTCTGGAGGAATTGTGATTCTTGCGCCTGTTTCTAGTTAAATTGTGAATTTTCCTGCTTAATAATTTACAATAAAGTGATATCGTGTACTGTGAGGCTTTCTTCAAACAGAGAAGAGGCAGATGAAACGAAAATTAGAGGAAAAATTTTACTTGTAAATTCTTCTATTAGTGTGAGCATTATTGTATTAAGAAATGAAAACACACTAAATTTTAATTAATAGTCTATTGGCTATCGATTTCGGCCGTTGGCCATCATCAGGCCAGCTGAAAATATAAAACAAACGACATACAGAAAAATCTCACAAAAAAACAGTCAGATTGATAAAAAATGGCAGTAAATAGGTACATCTTTTTCCTGAACAATAAAACTCACCGTCATATTATGAAACAACAACAAAATAATAAAACGAGATACATCAGTAGGGTGTCTTAACAATTAATTGTAATTGTTAAGACACATCATAGTTCGATACCTTAAAAACCAAAGTCTGAAATTGACAAGGTACAGGGTTTTTCACTATAATTTGACCCCCCCCTTTAACTTTGTTACTAAAGAAGATACAAAAAAATGTTTCTTATAAAAGTTTCACGAAATCAACTGAGGTTTTTTGATATTAGTCCTGAAACTGAAATATATACAGGGTGACCAACATATTCATGGCAACTTCTTTTTTTCAAATGGAACATCCTGTATATTTTTCCATGTTTGGCTTGCTTTTTTTCCCCTGATTTCGAATATGTTACTAATGTTGGTCTATCTTTCTTATTCTGAGCACCACAGAGTTTCAAATTTCAATAACCATCTGGCAAAGCGTTTTGGAAGTTCGTGAATATTTAAGGGGCCGATTTGATCTTTGGATTGGTAATGTCGCACCTATTTTATGGCCACAAAATAGTCCCGATTTAACACCGTTGGACACGTTTTTATAGCCTCTCCAGAAGAAAAAAAATGACTTCAGCAAAAATGCCAATCACTGAAAGCGAAGAATAATAATAATAATAATAATAATAATAATGAAAACACCACACAGACGGATAGTGATAAAATTCAAAGATGGAGAGAAAAGCCCCTACATGGAAGACACCTGAACGAGGTCACCCAGGAACATGTCGACATTCCTGCGTCGAACTACTGGCTGACTTCTGGAAGATTGTTTCCTGAGACAGAAGGTTTCCTCCTTGCCATTCAAGATCAAGTAGTGCAAACTAAAAACTATCAGAAATATATCATAAAGGATAGGAGCCTCACCGACGATAGATGCCGCTACGGATGCCAAACGTCAGAAACAATCCAACATATTACAGGAGGCTGCCAAATGTTTGCTGGAAATGAATATAAGAGTCGACATGATGCAGTTTGTAAAATACTTCATCAGGAACTCGCCATCCAACTGAAGATTCTGCAGTCCGAAACAATTCCATATTATAAGTATCAGCCTGAAGTAATACTGGAGAACAACCTTCACAGGTTATACTGGGACCGCACAGTACTTACAAATTTAACAGTTGCTAATAACAGGCCAGATATAATCCTAGTGAAGAAAAAAGAGAAGAGAGCAATACTTATAGACGTAGCCATCCCGAACAACAACAATCTACGTCAAAAATATGCCGAAAAAATATCGAAATATCGAGAGCTTGAACTTCAGATTAAAAGGCAGTGGGGAATGTCTAGTACCAGAACCATTCCCATTCTCATATCAACCACAGGAATTATTCCTAAGAGCCTCAAGTCCAACCTCAAGGAGCTAGATTTGGATGAAAACCTGTTCAAAGTAATGCAAAAAGCAGTACTTCTTGGTACTGCTAGAACGGTAAGGAAGTTTGTAGGTCACGATGGACACCAGGAACAACCATGGAGGGAAACATTGCAAAACCAACTACCACGACATCAACCGAGAGATCCAGGACCAAGCAACGAAGGACGAACAACCCAGGACCCAGGAGAAGAAGAACACCGAAGACCTCAGAGCTCAATCCCCTGATACTTGCTATCCGGGATGAGTGAATGTTCCCCTTAGTAGGGAGTGTGATAGCCGATCGCTAGGGGGTGTGAAAAATCACACCCTTTTTACGCTAATAGGCTCAAGTCGATAATAATAATGTTTATTGATCCATTTAGACACACAGTGGTGTATAAGACAGGTCAGTATACAGAGAAAGAGAAAAAAAAATATTGAATTTAAATTAAAGACAAATTTATACAAAATTAGTATCACTGAAAAATTCCGCAACACTATAATACGCCTTATCTACTAACAGAGATCTTAACCTAGACCTGAACACAGAAAAACCAAGATGCCTCATTGCAACAGGTAAATGGTTGAACATTCTAATACCTTGGAAATGTGGAGAGGATTCATACTTAGATGTTCTGTGCTGAGGAATAAACAATGTTGTAACATTTCTTGTTTTGTATTTGAAATCACCAGAAAGCTTGGGAATATCGTTAATATTCTCTTTTATATATACTAGACATTTGTATATGTACAGGCATGTCACCGTCATAATCTTGTTTTTAATGAATATTGGTCTACACGATGTCTGATGATTCAATCCAAAAATCAGGCGAATGACCCGTTTCTGAGCAATCAATATTCGTGAGATATTCACAGAATTACCCTAAATTAACGTATTATAGTTCAAATGTGTATGAAAAAGACTATGGTAGATGGTTATCAAGGACTCAACAGGCAAATAACCTCTTAATCTGCTTAAAGCGTAGTAGGACGTGTTCAGCTTTTTGACTAGATATTCTAAGTGGTCGCACCATCTAAGTTGTTCATCTACAACTAAACCCAGAAATTTTATAGATGATTTAGATGTAATTGAGATGTCGTCATGGTTGAAAGTGAATGTTTCATTTTGATTCTTGAGGTTGAAAACAACCCACTCAGTTTTGTCGATATTAACTATCACAGAGTTTACTTTACACCATACGACAAATCTTTCCATCAATGAAGAACACTTTGATATTAGCTCCTCACGCGTTTTCGCAGAGATTGCAAACGAAACGTCATCGGCGAACATGACAAGCAATTCCGCTATTATGTGGTCAGGAAGGTCATTTATAAAAGTAGAAAGATAAGAGGACCTAGTACTGATCCTTGCGGGACTCCAAGAAGAATATTAAAATGGTCCGAAATATAATCATTGATTTTTACACTCATTATTCTGTCCATAAGAAAAGATTTAAGCCACTCGAGAAAAAACCCCCCGAAAGCCCAAATTATACATCTTTTTCAATATGAAATTGAAATTCAAACAATCAAACGCACGTGAGAGATCGAAAAACAGTCCAGAAACCCACAAACCGTCATCCAGGCATCTGTAAACATACTCTATGAAGGAGAGCGCGGCAGTCTGTGTGGAACGTCCTGAACGAAAGCCGTGCTGGTTATTCTTCAAAAGTTTGAATTTAGTCAGGTAGTTCACCATGCGGTCGTAAACCATTCTTTCGATAACCTTAGAAAAAATATTTATTAAGGAAATCGGTCTATAATTGCTTATATCGGTTGGATCATTTTTTTTCAAAACAGGTATGACTGTGGACAGCTTAAGGCATGAAGGGAATGTTCCGCAAGTAATAGAAAGGTTTACCAGATGGGTAAACGGTCCGGATATCAACTCATTTATTGTTTTTAAGACTCTAGCAGACACTAAATCGATACCAGTACACTTATTGTTTTTTAGATTATTGATAGTTTCAATGACTTCACGTTCGGTGATTGGAAAAAAATAAAATGAATTGTCGGACATTTTAGAGGTTGTACAATCCGTTGATAAAGTGGATCCGTAACTATTCATAAGGCTTCTGACACCGATACTTGAGAAATAGCTGCCAAAAGCAGCAGCAATGTCCTCGATATCCGAACAGAGAGATCCATCGATATTTAATGTATTCGGGTACTTTGAACGAGATTTCCTACCAGTAATATGATTGACCATGCTCCAGACTGATTTATTCAGATTAGAAGATCGTTTTAATATGGCTTGATTAAACTCATATTTAGCATTTTTCAGCAGTTGGTTGTAATCTTTTTTGAATTTTTTATATATTTCAAGAGATTCATTAGACTTCAGCTCTTTATGGAGCCAAAACAGATATTTAAGTTGTTGACTAGCTTGTCTGATTTGAGGCGTAATCCATCCAGAGTTTATATTATTGGTTGTCATTTTTTTTATTGGTCAACATTCTTCAATGGTGGAATTTATTATTTTCAAAAATTTATAGAAGCCATTTTCAACGTTTGTGGCACCACACACATCAGAAAAATCACTCTTAGATAACGCAAATCTAAGCTTGAGGAGGTTGGTGTTTGAATAGCTTCTTATCAATCTATAATCTTCATCCACAGAAATTGATGAATAGTGAGGTAATAATGTGATCGAGATGGTCTTGTGGTCACTAATATGAGGTTCGAACACCGTACTTGAATAATTATCAGAATTGAAATTTGTTAGGATGTAATCTAACATTGAAATTGAAGTATGGCCATTAATATTAGTGTATACCCTGGTAGGTTGAGAGCAAGTTACTTTAATATGGAAGCACATCATAATATCATCAAGTAACCTCTTTCTGTTACAACTTGGATTGAGGTAATCAACATTTAGATCGCCGCACACAAAGATATATTTTGCAACCTGAGAGCATCGCTCCAATGTACTAGTTAATTTATCTAAAAAGGTCTCAAAATTACCAGAAGGTGATCTATAAATACTAAGTATACACATATGTTCGTCATACAATTTTATCTTTATAGCACAACATTCAAAGTGAATATCTGAGCAGATATGAGTGAACTCCAAGTTTCTGAAAAGTAAATCACCTCTAACAAATATCAAGGAGCCACCATGTACCCTGCTCATACGACAATAGTGAGCAGCAAGAACATAACCAGGTAGTGTTATACTAGTAATACTTTCACTGTTGCACCAATGCTCAACAACACAAAGAATCATAGGAGATTGCTCTACGATCAAAACTTCTAACATATCCAATTTATTACTAATACCTTGAACATTAATATGGACCATCTTGAAATTCGATTCAACTGGAGTAGTATGCTCGTCTAACTTTTGCAATTTGTTTGGGGAGCTTCCATTGCTGGCTGAGCCTTGACTCCCCTTTTGTAGAAAAACTGGGATACACGAGCACCGCTTGGCCAAATGTCATTTCTCCATGCATCTTTTAGGTTGTCCTGGCTGATAGAAACCTTCATAGAAGTATAAATTTCAGGGTGTCTGGACTGCAGCGGTTCACAGACGACTTCAGGAAATGTCTCGACAAGAACGTTCCTCATTACATCAGCTCTTGTTTGGGGTGCCAATCGGGTGACATGTAGCGATACAAACTTTGGCACCGCTTGGACTTGTGTGATATCCTTATTATTCCCAACCACAAACCTCTGCTTACGTCTCTGGTTTACTTTCGTCCACCCCTGTTTATTTGGCCGGGATGAAATCGATGAATTATTTTCGTCTTTGTGCGGTGTTGGAGAAGTTAATTCAAATTTATCTCCTGATACTATGGTAGCCTTCTTCATTTTCTTCTTTTTGGTTACAGTGGTCCATTCATTAGACGTGGAAGATTTGTCGACTTGTTTATTTGGATTTCCGCATGTTTTCTCAGACGAATTTGTAATTATTAATGATACCGGATCACAGATGCGGGAAGTCTGCACAGGCATCCCAGCCACGGACGATGAGTCATCTGAGGTGTTCCGGTCTCGTCGATTCTCAGAGACGGTATCACAATATGTCATATTGATAACATTTTTATCAGACTTTAACGAATGTATTTCTTCCAGGAGTTTTTCTATCTGATAACCCTGTGTTGTTATAATTTTCTTCAACAAGTCAATTTCATTTACAAAAATTGAACTGATCTCAGAGACGATTTCGTTCTTCAAAGTCGACAAATTATCCATTGTGGGGTGATGTTCACTGATCAGTGGACTTTTAGATCCGGCCAAACTTTCGGTTTCGGTATACCGCGGTAGGCACGTCTCACATTAATGATATAAAATCAACCAATACCATAATTCGGAACTAATCCCGTCAACGCACAAAGATTAATGATAATATTGTAATGATTACATAGAAACAAATTTTCAGGCTTTAATTTCTGAATAATTACTGAAAAGTATTCATTCTAAAATAATACTTTTAAATAGATTGTTTGGATATAAATAATTTCGTAGGTATTTCACATATTTTTTCATAAGGCGTCATCATTTCAAAACTTTGAAGCTCTGAAAATTGAAGAGACACATCCGCATACGCATTTATATTCGAGATCAGGAGGAAATAGCCTATCAAAGAAGGAAGAATATACAGAACAGGGTGTCCCATTCGAAAAAATATAGTTGCATTCAATGTTGTTCACCTTGTATATCTTCCCATTGATGTTATTATAACTCCGAAAATGAGCATTTTCATCAAACGCGCTCTGCCACTTGTAAAATGATTACAGATCTTGGCAGGTGGTTCTTAAAATTTGAAACTCTGTGGTTCTCAGAATAAAAGAGATAGACCAACATATGTTACATATTCGAAATCAGGGGAAAAGGAGCTAGCCAAAAATGGCACCATATACAGGGTGTTCCATTTGAAAAAATGAAGTTGCCATCAATATGTTGGCCACCCTGTATATTTTTCAGTTTCTGGACTCATATCAAAAAACCTCAGTTGATTTCGTGAAACTTTTATGGAAAACATTTTTTTGTATCTCCTTTAGTAACAAAGTAAAAGGGGGGGTCAAATTATAGTGAAAAACCCGGTACACGTCGAATTACGATCATTGGCTCATAAATTCGCTCATACCAACCCCTTTTAGGAATAAAAACAAAGAAATAACCCTCTTGAGATATTCCTGTAAATTCTATCCATCCTCTTTCGGAACACGAACTCCAAGAATAACTACGGCATTGAACGAGGTCTCGTCATAACTCATTCCTTCAGGATATTTCGGAAAGGTCACCAGCCTTCTTGGCAATGCCTCTCCATGAATTTAAATGATAAATGACTCGCAATATCGTGTGGTCGTAAGTTGTGCAAATGAAGGTTTGTTCACCAGCTCTCTGGCAGCAGCAAGTTATATTTCATGCAGCTTAGCTTTGAATAAAGCCGAATTAGAAAATGGAAATGGCTGCTAGGTTCGACGTTTTGCTTCGATTGGCATTTCTACGGTTCTGGGAGAATACTTGGCGGAAATTTACTCGAGAAAATGCATCTGGATCTTTTCGTCACAGGATTGCAATCTCGTGCGTACAACTTTCCGCTCTAGTAAGAAAACAATTAAAGGGTTTTCCAATAAGAGGTGTTATTTTGATATTCAAAGAAAAATGCCATTTTTCAATATAAATGATCGGATGTTTATTTCATTATAAAGAAGAAGCTATGTCGTTAATAGTGGAAAATAACATCAGGCAAATGACCACCACGACCACGCTAACAGGACCATATCCTTTTTATGAAATTTTCCATAACCAAATCGCAAAGTGGCTGCCCTATGTCCTCGATAGCCTCACGAATTCCATCTTTGAGGTCTTGAATCGACGCTAGGCTATTGGCGTAGACCTTCTCTTTCACGTGGCCCCAAGGGAAGAAGTCGCAAGGTGTTCAATCACAAGATCTCGGTGACCAATTGTGATTCGAGAGATAACACGGTCCGGAAACTTTTCCCGCAAAAGATTAATGGTTTTGTTGCTTGTGTGGTACGTAGCGCCGTACGTAGTCTTCTTGAAAGTAAACGTTGTTCAGATCAATACTATCCAATTTTGACGTTTGTGGAATGCCTTATTCCAAAGAACGACTAGGAATGGACAAATCTGGGTTTTCTTCAACACCTTCGGCTACAGCTGCAAAATTCTCAGCTGTTCTTGAGCGACGTGCACGGGTTTTATTCTTCACATCACTAACTTGTCCCAACAGCTGGAATTTTTCCACCAATTTCTTTATTGCGGTCCGACAATGTGCTTCACGACTACCCAAAAATGTTCGAGTTTTATGATCCGTCTCTGCCAAGTTTTCACAATTTTTATGGCGAATTTTAATGATTTCAATGCGTTCTTGAAGCGTGTTTCGTTCCATTTTCATTAATGGCGTAGTTTCTACTTGTCAAATGTCAAAAAATGACAGATTCAAACGTGAAATCTACCGAAATAGCGGGCTATTCAAAATAGACACTTTTTATTGGAAAATCCTTCAGTGAGAAATTAACTATCTCCACCCTAGATTGCTTGCTTACGTTTGTTCATTCGTGAAATAGCAATGTCGTACAGAAAAACGCAACTTCATTTTTTTAAAAACTACAATTTTCAATAAATTCACACATTTACATGATCAGATGCTCTTTGCTCATCAACAAAATGACAACAACGACGATAACAATTACGTGAAAAATAATTAGTCAAATTGAACGGGAAAAGCGGAAAACAATAGCCGAACCGTCATTCATACATGCCAATATTTTCCGGCCCATTATACATTTCCAGTATGAATTGAAATCGTCTTCTGTTCAGTAAAAACGGCCCTATTGAATAGGAATTCGGAAGTGAACATTTGCCTGATTGAAATCCAGACGATTCATCCATCACGAACGGGCGAAAAAGGGGAAAAGGAAACAACCATTCATTTGAGTCTTAGCTGGTATAATTTGAAAGAAAGGCCAGCGAATTTACGCTGGTAGCCAGCAGTTAGCCGATCCTTAATAATGTGAGAAGACAATGTGTATACATTTATGGAATCGTCATTCGGAGAATCGAGAGTGGAAGGGAAAATTGGAGATAGTTGTTGTAGAAGCAAAAAACTGCCGCTGAAATAGTTTAAGTACTGCTTAGTAACGTTCAAAAAAAGGCAAATTGATTTAGTAGCGAAGCCCAAGAGGGAGGGTTTTGGTCGGTTATGAAATACAGGTTTTTTAACCAGAGCTATAGTCCGTTCACGACAGTTTGAGCCGTCGGTTGGCCATGGAAATTTGGCATATTTCACTGTGTATATTAAAATTTAAGGTTATGTTGTTTATTTTCCTGTCAGATTGATACACAATGTTGTCAATATTCCATACAGTTCTCTGATAACTCGCAAGCTCGTCGGAGGAGGCCGGGTATATTCAGCAGCGTAGACTTCATTATACGTTATGACAGCAAATACTGCCAACTGCAGATAAATAAACAAACGCCTACTATGCGCTCAAACTTTCGTAAACGGACATATACTCCGTTCATATATTACTTAGCGCAAAGTGGGCGTTTGTTTATTTATCTGAGATTGGCAGTAATTTGCTGTCATAACGATGAACAAAGTCGACGTTGTCGAATGTACCCGGCCTCGTCCGACGAGCTTCGAGTTATCAGAAAACTCTATGCAATATTGACAACATTGCGTATCAATCTGACCAGAAAATAAACAACATAACCTTAAATTTTAATATACACAGTGAAATATGCCAAATTGTCATGGCTAACCGATTCATCCATCACGAACGGGCGAAAAGGAAACAACCATTCATTTGAGTCTTAGCTTGTATAATTTGAAAGAAAGGCCAGCGAATTTACGCTGATAGCCAGCAGTTAGCCGATTCTTAATAATGTGAGAGGACATGTGTATACATTTATGGAATCGTCATTCGGAGAATCGAGAGTGGAAGGGAAAATTGGAGTTAGTTGTTGTTGAAGCAAAAAACAGGAATTTTTCATCTCTGAAAAGGTGCCAACTGGAATGGTTTAAGTATTGCTTAGTAACGTTCTAGAAGTGATAGATTGATTTAATAATTCAGTCGAATTGTACTTTTAGCGGGAAAGTTTTGGGGTAGTTTTGATATCTTCCATGTTTTATGTTTTTTGGTGTGCTGAATCCGAATCTGAGGTTTGCTAACAAAATTTCGTGACGGAACATAGAAAAAAATACAAAAAAAGATGAAAAATCTCATTCTTGGTCAGTTTTTGCTTATTGCTTGAAAACTATCAACTTTTCGTGAAAAACCTTTCCATGCAAAATGGAAGTACATAAAATTTCCTACAAATTGTACTACCACAGCTTATTCTGTGACAACCCGTTCTGGTACAAATGATAGTTGAAAATGAGATATATTCTATGATTCAATAAATGAAAAAAAATTAAATTCGTTGGCACCGATGATGCGATCCTCTTGAAATTTTGCATGAACATTCAGTATATCAGTCTCGATTCACAAGAAAAATTCCACTCGAATCGGATAGCTTGTTATGGAAATATAAATATACTTCTTTTCAATATTTCAATTGAATTTTCTATGGTTCTGTTCACACTATGGTCACAAAATTCTTCATGAGGCTAATTATGAGCATCTTACATGTGATCGCAAATTTTCATTTTGATTGGTTTCGTTTTGCCTGAGATAACGAGAAAGAAAAATTTTGAATGGCCATGTTTTATGAACATTAAATATGGCCATTCAAAATTTTTGTTCCTCAATATCTCAGACAAAACGAAACCCATCGAAATGAAATTTTGCGGCCATATGCAAGATGCTCATAATAAGCCTTATGCAAAATTTTGAGACCATAGTGTCAACAGAATCATAGAAAATACAATTAAAACATTAAAAAGAAGAATCTTTATATTTCCATAACAAGCTATCCGATTCGAGTGAAATTTTTTTTGTGAATCGAGACTGATATACTGAATGTTCATGCAAAATTTCAAGAGGATCGCATCATCGGTGCCAACGAATTAAATTTTTTTTTCATTTATTGAATCATAGAAAATATCTCATTTTCAGCTATAATTTGTGCCAGAACGGGTTGTCGCAGAACAAGCTGTAGTAGTGCAATTTGTAGGAATTTTTATGTACTTCCATTTTGCATGGAAAGGTTTTTCACGAAAAGTTGATAGTTTCCGAGTTATAAGCAGAAAACTGCCAAAGAATGAGATTTTTCTCTTTTTTTGTATTTTTTTCAATGTTCCCTCGCGAAATTTTGTTAGCAAACCTCAGATTCGGATTCAGCACCCCAAAAAACATAAAAAATCGAAAAAATCAAAACTACCCCAGAACTTTCCTACTAGGGGTTCTTTTGAGCACAAATTGACTGGACTATTAATAGGGAAGCCCAAGAGAAGGGGTTATGTCGGTTATGAAATATAAAAGACGTATTGATATCTAGTTAGCCCAGACAAGTTCCATGCATAAACAATAGTAAGTTTAGTTTGAAAAGGGGATACAGTTCACTGCGAGCTCAAGGTCTATTGTGCTCCCCTACAGAGCTGTTCTGACCACACCTTTCACATATCCCTTTATCCGATAATTCCATCCTCAACAGGTGCTTCTTGAAGCGACAGTGTCCTGTAAGAAAGCCAGTGAGGAGGTGTAATTGTTTCTTACCAAGATCCACATATTTTTTGGATCTTGCTGTATCAAAATTCCGAAGGATCTCAGTGGAATGATCCATCCCTGGGAGATTCCGCCAGAGTTTTTCCTTCTCGGCTTTCTCCTTCTCCAGAAAATTTTTTTTATAGGTACATTTACCTATACCACAGAAGGGTTATGGGCCAATTAGTGACATTCGTGTCCCTTTTTGGCAAATGTATTGGCTTCTTCGTTTCGTTTGATTCCCGAATGGCCGGAAACTAAGATTAAAAAGACCTTATTTTTCTTGCCTGGGTTTGTTTCGGCGCTCCCAGATCATCTTTGAGTCGATGACGTAGGAGTTCAGTGCTTTAATAGCAGCGTGACTATCTAAGTGTATGGCTATATCGCACTTCTGAAAGATTCTTTCTAGATTTATATGTAGACATATTTCAATAGCTAAGATTTCCGCTTGAAAGACGCTCATACAGGAACCTAACGACAGTGCACACTTGGTACTTGGCCTGTATATCCCAGCGCCAGCTCCTGTAGAAGTTTTGGAACCATCTGTACACTATTTTACGGTATTTCTTTGAATAATAACTTATTTTATGTGTCAGTGAAAAGTTTGACGTCAAAAAAGTTAACCAGAGCTGTACTCCGTTCACATATTATTGAGCGTAAAGTAGGCATTTGTTTATTTATCTGAGATTGGCAGTATTTGCTGTCATAACGATGAGCAAAGTCAAAGTTACCGAATGTATCCAGTTTTGTCCGACGAGCTTCCGAGTTATCAGAGAACTTTATGTTATATTGACAACATTGCATATCAATATGACAAGAAAATAAACAACATCACCTTAAATTTCAATATACACAGTGGAATATGCTAAATCATCATGGCCAACTGACAGCTCATAGAAATTTGGTTCGGTTCTATAGTAGGCTAATAATTTATCAATATGTATATCTTCATGATAGATTACATGGAAAAATTAAAAAAATTGAAAAGAGCTCTGATGGGAAACACAATAGATGTCAATGTCATATTGAAAAGCACCAATCTAGATTCTACGAAAGTATTCACTAATTTTCCATATCCATACCAGATGAATAATGAAACTCTAAAGTATAATTGTATTCCCTGATCATTGGGTCACAAGATCTATTCAAATTGCGTAATTAATTCGTCAATTTTTTGAAGTAAGAAAGTAAGAAATCAACTATTTCTACTAGCTTTCTGACAATATAACTATAGTATATTATGCAATAGCTCAAAAGTTTAGGCCACGAGTTGTAGGCTAGAGGCTCAAATCACCGAGTGAATAACAGCCATTATACGCGAGTAGCATACTATACTTTATTCACGACTTCTGAATATATTTCTTGAAGATTTTAACATTTGGCGACTACGACAAGACCCTTCTATGACAAGCGGGAAAAAAGTCAAGTTGACACATGAGAAATTTTGGAGAACTGATCATCGTATATTTTGTAATAAAAAAAGCTTTAATTGATATAATGAAAGTAGATTTGAAACTCGATTGACAAGGTATGCCTATATTTGTTAGTTGGACTGCTTTAGAGTACTGAAGAAATACCAATTTAAAGAATATTATATCAAAGCTAAATCTACGAAGCATCGGACAGCAGTGAATTATAATCTCAGTATTCCCTTGTGATTAATGAGTATTATTTAGGCCGAGCCCAGAGACGTACCTACAATGGACGGATTTTTCAATAGACGTGGATAAAGCAAATTATTGTGATACACCAAGGTGGAATGTATTAATATAACGAACTGTATGTGTCTTCCAGGACATTAAAATTTTTACTTAAATTTCCACATTCAATGTGCTGCTTCATCTATGTTGAATGCATCAGTCTGTCTTTTACACCCACCATTTAATTAAAAAAAATTATCACATAAACTTACCAAATGTGACTCCCTTGTGGTGAAGGTAATCGGATCGTGAGTTTCCCCTGCAGGACATTTGTAGTCCAACCGTCCCACCACGGAGATGAGGTGGCTTCCTGATCTTCCCAACTCTAGCAGATTCAGCCGCAAAGTGTCGGCCACAAATTCCACCTGGAAACAATTAATACACTCGATTATTGGAAGGAACGTATTCGGTTTCCGATACGGCATTAGCAATTTCAATATATCACATTTCTGCAGCTATTGGATAACTGACATTATGAGGATATTGTGAGATACCCAGACAGAGTTTCTGAGGGTTTTCGTCCAAATCTACAGAGCTCATATCATGCATGATAGGTTTAGATATCGATTGAAATACACTGCGCAAAAAAAATAACGCACATTATGGAAATCTCAAATTTATTCTACAACTGAAGGTGTTCTCAATGATAATTATTTTTATCAGAATTATGCATGCATATGTTATCTACTTTCAACGTTTTCTTCAATACAGATGTTTTCCCAGCAGGAATAAAAAAAGATTACATTATCAGATTTTGAATGTATTGGCTCCAACTGAAATCAGTTGTTCTCGATCAATTTTAGTGATCAATAGTTTTTCTTTCGTTTAATTTTCTACACTCGATCATTATGCAACGTGAAACACGCAATTTGACCCAAGAGGAGTGTGCCCAAGCGGTAGTTTTGCGAGAGAAGGGTGGACATACACAAGAATTGCAGAAAGGTTTGGAGTTTCCC
Organism: Propylea japonica; assembly: GCA_013421045.1. Classification (NCBI taxonomy): domain Eukaryota; kingdom Metazoa; phylum Arthropoda; class Insecta; order Coleoptera; family Coccinellidae; genus Propylea; species Propylea japonica. Next base: position 85,021,701 of record CM024240.1, on the reverse strand, counting down.
ATACAAGTGTGTCCAGAATGTTGCAGCGATTCAGGGAGACAGGTATGAATGTGGACAGGGTAGACGACGGGTAACAACTGCCATTCAAAAACGTTACTTGAGAGTTTCTCCGTTGAGACAACGGTTTGCAACCGCTCGCCTCCTTCAAAGTCAGCTTGAGCAAATTCCAAACATAGGGTGCAAATTAGCACTCAGACAATAAGAAATCGCCTCAGAGAATATGATTTAAGGCCTTGTGTCGTGTCCAACCCATCGAAGAGGGCGTTTGGATTTTGCGAGACAGCATATCAATTATGAAGTTGATTGGGAAATAATTTTCTTCACAGATGAGTCTAGATTCTGCCTCTAGCATTGTGATCGACGTTCCCTTGTATACAGACGTCCACATGAAAGATATGCTCAGTGCAATTCCTGAGTACTACTGGTTTCGGGGGAGGATCGATTATGGTATGGTTTGGAATATCTTTGACTGCTCACACAGACCTAGTGGTCATTGATAATGGAGCTATGAATGCTGATAAGTATATAAGGAACATTCTTTAAGTGCCATTTGCTCCATACATTTGTGAAAATTTCATTTTTATGGACGATAATGCCAGACCCCATCGTGTGCGCATCGTTCAGGAGTACCTTGAAGAGGTTGAAGTCTCTCGAATGGAATGGCCAGCAAGAAGTCCAGATCTCAATCCGATTGAGCAGGTTTGGGACAACCTCAATAGAAGGCTGAGAAGTTCAGAAAATCATCCAGCTACTCTTGATGTCTTAGGAATCCATTTCTTGTGTATGTCCACACTTCTTCTCGCAAAACTACCGCTTGGACACATACTTCTTGGATCAAATTGCGTGTTTCGCAGTGCATAGCGTAAAAGTGTAGAAAATGAAACGAAAAAAAACCTATTGATCACTAGAATTGATCGAGAACAACTGATTTCAGAATGGAGCCAATACATTCAAAATCTGATAATCTCATCCTTTTTTATTCCTGCTGGGAAAAAACATCTGTATTGAAGAAAAACGTTGAAAGTCGATAACATATGAATGCATAATTCTGATAAAAATAATTATCATTGAGAACAATTTCAGTTGTAGAATAAATTTGAGATTTCCATAATGTGCGTCAATTTTTTTGCGCAGTGTATTATCTGGGAGGATTCTACATTTCTAACAAACTCTTTTGGTTTCACTCCCAGTTTCCGAAACAGAAATAATTAGGCAAAAATTTGTTCGAAACCAATTTGCTCCTGACAAATCAGTGCAAAGATTTTCGCAGGAGCGCTTCATCTTAATTAAATTTTTTAATTATTTCTGTTTCAGAGACTGGGAGTGGAAACCTAAAAAGTTTTTTATAAATGATAGGTTGAATTTAGAGGTTGATCTCTGAGTAATTGTATACAGGGTGTATTGGAATAACTCTGAAAAAATAAAATAGGTGATTCCTCAGGTTGTTTTATGGAAAAAAATTCCCATAAATGTAGATCCGAAAATGCATTGTTTCCAAGATACAACGTGTTGAAGTTTTACTTGAAAACTGATATAAAAGTGGTACGCCACTGAAATTTTCCAAATAATAATTATTTTCGAATTCATCGTTCAAATCGTGGTGAAAATATCTTCTCGTATTTTTTTCGTGTGAGGAACCTTTTTTATGTAAGAATATGAAACATCCTAACGAGTATTCGAAACAGAAACAGAAACAGATGGTTGAAACATAGATAAATTGAAAAAAGTAATCATCGAAATGAATACAATCTTCAATATATAGGATCACAGAACCTTCTTCAGGCAGACTGGGATGATTATTTAAGATGCTGTCAATGAATTTTTTTTTGTCATTAATTCTTTATCTTAGAAACAGATTATATTTGAATGATTGATAGTTCGGAGAAAATTCTGACGAAACCTCATCGAAAACAAATCCATAGATATCCCACCTAATTTCCCGTCTTTTCCATCGGAAAGGGTTCAATATTGTATTGGGGAATTTTCCGTTTCAGTGAAATATTTTAAACTCATAATTATTTTCGAATTCATCGTTCAAATTGTGATGAAAATCTCTTCTGCCATTTTTCGTGTGGAGAACCGTTTTTATGTAAGAATATGAAACATCTTAACGCATATTCAAAATAAAAACAGATGGTATTTGAATGATTGATAGTTCGGAGAAAATTCTGACGAAACCTCATCGAAAACAAATCCATAGATATCCCACCTAATTTCCCGTCTTTTCCATCGGAAAGGGTTCAATATTGTATTGGGGAATTTTCCGTTTCAGTGCGCTCAATTGATCACTTTCCGGATTGACGCTAGAGGCTGTTGAGAATAACCCGGAAAAGTGGCGCTGAGAGCAATCTGCGAAGTTTGGGATTAGAAAGCACCGCGATCGTGTTCACGATGATTCGGAAGTTGAGAAAACATCCGAAAAATTATCGGACTTGGTAGCCGAAGGCAATCTCTGATAATTTTAGGTGTTCGAAATTTAATCACGATATCTGAGATCCACTTCAATTCTGATTTATAAATCAACTAGGTCATTCTAGAATTCATAACACGTAACTCATTTTAATTCTCTACAATTGCCCTTCTGACCACTTTCTTCTATAACCTACCGTTTTCGAATTTTTTCGAATAAATTTGGTAGCAAATGGAAAATACATTTTTCTACAAACGTCAAAAATGACAAGGTTCGCGCATTAGCAAGAGTATACGAGGTGACCCTTTTTTTCATTTTCCTTTGTTACTATGACACCGGGGGCGAAGTAGTGTGCGAAATACCTACTTCGCAGGCTGCTTGTTAACTATATGGGAATTTTATATTTCAACCTTTATGTTCCTCAATCAAGCAAAAATTCAAGAAATCATTTATTTATTGATGTATAACAATAATTATTGAGGCTTTCAAATTGTCAGAAAATTTAACACTACTAATTTTATTTATTACTAGCAGACCCAACAGACGTTGTTCTGTATACACAAAAATTCATTCAATTCGATCGAGCCGTTTAGTTGCAGAGTAGATGAATAACCTGAATAACGACTTCAGCGCAATCTGTTGATCTGATGTGTGGTCATAAACATACGGGCATAGGCAATCCAAAATACATTCATACAAAACATCTCTCACACTTCGGTACCTTCTCCTAGCCGCCTTGTGCCTACCTCGGAGACATTTTGATGCGATTTCATCTTCAACCTGCCATATCTTTTGATGTATTCATCATGGCTGATTTTGGTACTCATATTTATTATCATTGAAGTTATAGTAGGTTTCCTCAAATTTCTCGGGTGAAAAGTATAGCCTATGTTACTCAGGGATAGTGTAGCATTCTGAGGGTGAAATAATTATTGAAATCTCTAGTAGCTTATGAGTAAACTCGTATCAAACCCCCAACGCACAAACATACAAATCTGTCCTCTTTATAATATAGGTATAAGTATAATATTAGTAAAGATATAGATCAATTCTCTACAAAACGCCCTATTGACCACTTTTTTCTATAACCTATCGTTCTGAAAATATCTCGAATAAAGTTGGGAGGAGATGAAAAATTACATTTTTCTCCAACATCAAAAAATGTTGACATTTTTGTACTCTTTTCAGGTGCAAAAGTCATAGATTTTCTTACCGTACAAAAATTCACTCGTTACTTAGCACACTTTTAATCCTAGGATTAAAAACGCTACGTGTCATGATTCTGTGTTCAAATTCATAACCAAATTATGAACGATTTTCACTAAAACCAATTTTATTGTAATTTTGACTTGGTTGGAGAAAAAATAGTATATATTATTCGGATTAAAAGTGCCTATTTTAACTCGCAATTTGCATTCGCTCGGCTGCGCCTCGCAACTGCAAATATTGCTCGTAGAAAAAAGATGCACTTTTAATCCTTATAATATAATATACTATTTTTCATCTTCTAATGACAATAAATCGGTCTGTGCTCATTCGATCAGGACGATTGATACCTCATTTTATAGGTTAATTAATTCTCTACAAACGCTCTATTGACCACTTTTTCTAAAACCTACCGTTTTGAGCAGAATCCGTACCAACTTAAGACACCGGGATCTGAATAAGATCAGTTTTCAGAATATGAAGAAAAAAATGAACAAAAAACTTTCCAAATTCACGAATTATAAATGACATTCATAGAAATTTCCTGAATATGATAAAAATATTTTCATTTATCGAAGTTTTTAAATGAAACTTGAATAATTTATTCTCTATTAACAAATACTCGTAAATACTTAGCACTAACATCCATATTTATACAACTTCATTGATATATTCCAGGATCAACAAACAAAGACATCGAAGAAATTTCATTTAAAATAGTTAGTTGATTGCATTTTCAATGAAACTTGCGATTAATTGCATTATTCCAATCATTCCCTCGAGTTCTAACACTTCAATCCCGAAATGCAATGGAAATTCTCCGCTGTGACGTCACATCTCGATGGGCGTCGCCATACCAGTGTTTCTTATATCGTGCTCGGAGACGTAATTCGATTTTGGTGCGATTTCATCTTCAACCTGCCATATCTTTTGATGTATTCATCATAATTGAATGATGTAAAAGGCAATTTCGTTCTATATTAAATACTGGATATGAAGGACGTATTTAATTGGATAAAGATCAATAGCGTATTCATAAAAAAATACTCCCAAAAAATGCATAATTTTGAGAAACATTCGGATACCTTTAAAAGGTGATACCGAGTAAACCTTGAAAGATAGATATATGCTATCGCGGACTTTTTGTAGAACTATTGAAGAGGTACATTTCCGTCATACATTGTTTCCATGTACGTCTTACGGTTTTCGCAGCGCACCTGAAAATAGCTGATTTTGGTACTCATATTTATTATCATTGAAGTTATAGTAGGTTTCCCCAATTTTCTCGGATGAAAAGTATAGCCTATGTTACTCAAGGATAATGTAGCATTCTAAGGGGTGAAAGAATTATTGAAATCGGTCCAGTAGCTTATGAGTGATGTCATATCAACGCCACAAACACACAAACACACAAACACACAAACACACAAACATACAAATCTTTCCTCTTTATAATATTAGTATAGATTACAATGTTAATATTAATGGTGCAGCCAGTGCAAGAACCAATATTTATTCCCAAACCAGTTCAATACTTTTTTCATATTAAGCTAAGCGTTTGTAGAAAAAAAATTGTTTGCATCTCATGCGCGAAATACTTTGGTGATCTCGACTATTTTTTTTAACTCGGCTACGCCTCGTTAAAATAAATTAGTTCTCGATCACCAAAGTAGCATTTCGCGCACTAGATACAAAAATAACTATTTTTCATCTCTTGTTGAAAATGAATCGGTCTCTGTTCATCCGATTAGAATGATTGATACCTTATGTTGTAGGTAAATTGATTCTCTACAACGTCTTGTTGGCCACTTTCTTCCATAACCTACCGTTTTGGAAATTTTCCGAATAAACTTGGTAGCAGATGAAAATAGTTATTTTGTATCAAGTGCGTAAAATGAGTGTTTTTTCATGGCATATGAAAGTGTTAATTTTGGACGAGACCGCAGGTTGAGGCCAAAAATTCACTCGAAGGTGTCATGAAAACACGAATTTTATACGCACGAAATACAAACAACATTTTTTGTACAACTGTGAATGTGAATTTACATCGTCTGACATATAACATGATTTCAATGTAATATTTCTATGAATACAGTCTTTACTTTTTTCACCGTTAAGAAATGACTTTTTTCTACAAGCGTGCACTTTCATTCTCTTTCCCGCACGTATTTCAATTCGTAAAGAGTCACATTGCCAAACAGTGTGGGAAAAACCCCTGCTATTCCATTACCGCACGCAAATGCGTGTGGTAATGGATTAGCAAGGGTTTTTCTCGCACGCTTTTTCTAAAGAATAACGCAAATGCGTGTGGTAATGGATTAGCAAGGGTTTTTCTCGCACGCTTTTTCTAAAGAATAACGACTTGTCAGAGACTTTTGTCATTCATGTGTATTTAGGATGATCAATTTACATTTGATCTGTGTGTTGAAATCGATCTCGTATAAGCGCTTGTAGAAAAAATATTGTTCCTAACTCGTGCGGAAAGTGTTTTTCCCGCACTCAACTGCTTACCCAAACTCCGCTTCGCGTCGTTTGGGTAACGGCAGTTTCGTGCGGGAAAATATCACTTTCCGAACTTGTTAGGAAAATAACTATTTTTAACGGTTTTTTAAACGGCATTTACGCATCCATAGTGATCAAAAAAGTGAAGTTTTTTTGACAGTTGTACAAAAATACATTTTTTCATCTTTTTTGAAATTGAATCGCTCTCTATTCATCCGACTGAAATAATCGATACCTCACTTTATAGGTTAATTAATTCTCTACAAACGCCCCATTGATTCTTTTGGATGAAAATTCATAGATATAAGTAAAATACTGAAGAAAGTGCAGCATAAGCAGATGAATTTTTATTCACAACATTATTGTGTTAGGGTTTATTCAATGGTGTTGGGAAGAATAGTTTATGATGTTTTTTTCTACTGGGAATATAAATATTAGTTCTTTTACACACTTTCAAGAGATTTTTAGCAATCAGACAGATCTTTTTTGAATGAATTCATTACGAAGTTACAAATTGGCGAATGCTCCAGGTACAACCATACTCCTGATTATCAATTATACAGGGTGACTGGTGACGTAAGGGACAACGGCTAACTGGAGATAGAGGACCTCAAACTGAATGAGGATTGGGGGTTTAAATGTCCTATAAGGCTATTAGTTTCAGAGATACAGGGTGTTTTTTGCAAAAGTGCTAAAACTATAAACTCCCATATCTTCGTCGATATGGCAAATTTTTCGCTGATATTTGGCAAGCTTGTTACTAAACATATTCTCCATCAGATCGAGAAGAAAAATTCCCAAAAATTGCAGGTCCGTATTCAAAAATTTCAATTTCCGTGTCAGGTGAGAAATACTCGGTATATGAGATAAAAAAAAATTTAATTGCAGAATTGGAATCTTCAAGAAACACTGACAAAAAATCTGTTTTTAGTTTGAATGGCACAAATTTTTCATAGTTTTTATGATATGTTGAAAGTCGAATATTACAATTTATTCATATTGAATTCAAGAAACATACTATTCCTGATAGAAAAAACACTGAATTTGAGATGCTTAAATAATCCTGACGCATTTTGAATATTCCTTCACATCTTGAACTCCTTTTTTATCAATATTATAAGAAAAATTGAAAAAAACAATAGAAATACAAAGAGAGGAACAGTAGCACATATGATTCATAAAAAAATCAAATAAACAAATGCTCAATATGCTAGAGCCATTCCTCTCACACACATGACTCTTTTGAACAATTGAAGTACTTTTCATATCCACAAGATGAAAAATTATACTCTTGATAGAACAGAAACACTCGAGAAAAGTTTGACTTTCTTCTCAAAACCCCTGAACAATAATAATCAATCTGGTACTTATGTTTTCAACAAAATTTATTCTTCAATGAAATAATGTATGAATTTTGAGGACTTACTTTCCTCTAATATGTACTTAGGTATAGCAACTTCATCTTCTTTTGAGAAGCATATGAATTTCTTTAATGCAAACAGAATATTAGGGAAACAAGTGATTTTTTAGAATAAGAGGTTATTATTCATTATAAATAAAATACATCCTACTACACAGAGTAGGCTTATTTCAAAAAATGACGTTTATATTCATACATTCATTGATTGTGTATTATTGGGAATTGTGTCGTTTGTTTATCTACTGAAAAATGCCTTCAATATTCACGAATGAAGAATATGTAGATGATACTTGTTTTTGAATTGCGCAAAATGAACGGATATAATATTTGGTCTCAGAATAATCCTCATCTCAAAAGAGAAAGAAATCATTAGAGTTCAAGAGAGCCAATAAATGCGTTGAAGCAAATTGCTCTGATTTCGAGCATTTGCTTAGTTGTTTTCTCATGAATCATTGCATTATTTAATAAAAGAATAAATTTTGTTGAAAGAATAAGTATCAGATGGATTATTGTTCAGGCGTTCTGAGAAGAAAGTCCAACTTTTCTCGAGCTGAAATCTAGTGCTACTGTTCTATCAAGAGTAATTTTTCATCTTGTGGATATGAAACGTACTTCAATTGTTCAAAAGAGCAAATAAGTGTGTGAGGGGAATGGCTCTCGCATATCAAGCATTTGTTTATTTGATTTTTTTATGAACCATATGTGCTACTGTTAATCTTTTTGTGTTTGTATTGTTTTTTGAGTTTTTCTTATAATATTGATAGAAAATTTAATGAAAAAGTATTTCAAGATGTGGAGGAATATTCAAAATGCGTCAGGATTATTTAAGCATCTCAAATTCAGTGTTTTTTTCTTTCAGGAATAGTGTGTTGCTTGAATTCAATATGAAAAAATTGTAATATTCGACTTTCAACATATCATAAAAACTTTAAAAAATTTGTGCCATCAAAACTAAAAACAGATTTTTACTCAGTGTTTTTTGCAGATTCCAATTTCCCAATTTAATTTTTTTTATTTCATATACCGAGTGATATTTCTCACCTGACACGGAAATTGAAATTTTTGAATACGGACCTGCAATTTTTGGGAATTTTTCTTGTCTATCTGATGGAGAATATTTATATTAACAAGCTTGCCAAACATCAGCGAAAAATTTGCCATATTGACGAAGATATGGGAGTTTATAGTTTAAGCACTTTTGCAAAAAACACCCTGTATCTCTGAAACTAATAGCCTTATAGGACATTTAAACCCCCAATCCTCATTCAGTTTGAGGTCCTCTATCTCCAGTTAGCCGTTGTCCCATACGTCACCAGTCACCCTGTATAGAACCTCCTACATATAAAGATCCATTTTATCATAATAAAACATTTTAACGTAAAGTTCTATTTCGAATACGCGTTAAGATGTTTAATATTCTTACACAAAAATGGTTCCTCACACGAAAAAAATGGCAGAAGAGATTTCCATCACAACTTGGACGATGAATTCGAAAATAATTATTAGTTTAAAATATTTCAGTAGCGTACCACTTTTTAAATGAGTTTACAAGTAAAACTTCAACACGTTGTATTTTGGGAAAACAATCTGAGGAATCATCTATTTCATTTTTTCAGTGTCATTCAAATACACCCTGTATACAATTACTCACAGACCAACCTATGAACGTCGATACTTTTCTCGGAAAAAATAAAAACTTATAAGCAGTTATGATCAATATTCATTCCATTTCATCGCATGTTCCATAGAATGAATATTCTAAGATATTGTTCGAAATTAGTTTGACAAAGAAAAAAGATTTTCTATGATTCTTTCTACAATTTTCAGTTTCATAAGAGTAAGTTTTTATTTTTTCTGAGAAAGGTATCGACTGATTCGAAATTTTGCAACAGACTTTTTTTCTCCAGAATAGAATCTGAATCTCCCACAAAAACAATTTTTGAATGAAAATCAAAGGGGAGGTTATTTTCAACACCTAATTATGACGTTATGAGATCTAAGAATTTGTGTGAGTAACATTTACTTAGTGCTTCATATTATGTAGGGTAAGTCAGGGTGATATGGCGAATCGGGTGAAATGGTGATTTACTATATTTCTTTTCCGAGTGCACAGATGTCGCCTAATGTCTGAGTACCAGCTGTTTCTGATAATCCGTTCAACGTGCACTTGCAAAAAGTTGGCCCCGTTTTAAAAATCGTACTAAATTTGTACAAAACTATTTGCGATGCTCAATAATTTTTATACGTTGCATGCGTTATAGAGATTGCTTTCCGTAATGAAGGCCGAGAAGTATTTCTTGATATAATATATTCTGCCATCTCAGTTTATTTATGTGATAAATAATCTAGAAAACATGGCCTCTAATATTTCCTTTTCTTGCTGTGCTATTCACCGTTTCACCATAGGAATTGGGAGATATTGTGAATCCTGGCATGGGTGAAATGGTGAAGGATAAATAGCGTATTTTTATAAGTTTTGTCGAGGGTTTTGTGGATGCTAAATTTTAAAAAATATTATAAAAGATATATTTTCTGTTGAAGCGGAAGGGCCTAGGATGAATCGCAGCTTTCATCTTTCGTGTTTCTTCTGGTTAGGTCTGTTCGAGGGTTTGTCACTATTCCAGCAATCACCATTGTTCCAGGTATGGATGCCTATATTTAGAAGAAAAATTAATGGCTTTAGCTGACGTTTTGAATTCTCCAGAAATCATCGTTAAACTCCGAACAGAAATCGTCAAAAAAAAACAATCGAGTCAATGAAAAGTGGACCAGATGCTAAAGGAAAGCTCAAAGGAAAAACCATAGCAACAAAAAAGCAAACGGAAAATCTTAGATACGTAATCTAAGAAATAAAAAATGTCCACCACTGACGCCGAATCGGAATCATCTCTGGATGTCGACTTGCAGGACGAGGATGACGGCATGGACGATGATGAGAGTTGTTGTGTAGGATGTGGTGAACTTGACAGTTGCACTAAAAAGGACGTCGATTGGATGGAATGTATTAGCTGTCAACATTGGCTGCATGAAGATTGCACAAAATATGAATCCATGTGTAATTTGTTCGGTAAAAAGCAAAAGAAGTAAGATCACCATTTCACCCTTGAGCATGGGTGAAATGGCGAATTTGGTTTGAAAATAAAAATTCATTTTCCAGAGTTTCGTTATGCTTTAAAGAGTTTATGGTACTGTTAAGTTGTTGTCTCTATATTTTGCCAAAGAAAAGTGTTTTCATTCTGTTTAAATATGAATTTTTTTGTCTTCTACACGGCTCTTTTTTTTTCTTCACCATATCACCCTGACTTACCCTATAGTTTTAGGAATCAGCGTTTTCAAAAAACCGTAAAAAAAATAAAAAAACTGTCAACTCGTCATCACCTTCCAAAGGCTGTATCTTGGAAGGGGGGTCGATTTCGAAAAAAAAAAATTATATGAAATACCCCTGCCAATTTTCATCGAGGAATCATCTCCAAAAGTCCCTCGCATTTTTTACAGACACCCTGTATAATAAACCAAATAAACCGTTTCAACTCAAACGTATACAATTCATACATGCGTCAGAGCGACAGATACACAGTATCATGCAACTTCAACAAATTATGGTGCATGAATAATGCAATAAGGCCGGTTTTCTGATGAACTTTGCATAAAGTTTATGTTTCGTACCTTTCTCATGCAGCCGACAAAGTTGTTGTGGACTCTGGACCCTGGAAGAGCTCTGGTATTGATGCTGCCACCGACGTGTAGTTTGCTCGAAAGTAACATTGTAAACTTTCCTGCTATGTGAGAATGATCTGCGTAGACACCATCGACCACTGCTGATAACTGAAAAAGGATATAACAGTGAAGTCAAATAAGCTTATTGAGAAAGAAGAATGATTTATTAGTATACACATCGTCAAAAAACTGTGCCTCCTAGCCAAGAAACAATCTATGTTTTGGAAATGAGATCCATATTTTCCTCTATTTCAACTGCAATATTAAGCATTCGTTACTTTCATTAATGAAGGATAAGACAGAATAGGAGAAATGAGAAAAACTCTAAATTAATCGATTTTTTCTTCTCGACGAACTATAGTTATTTCACAACTGAATCCAAATTCAATAAACCTTATTAGCTCCTCTCTTTTCAATCAACTAAAGTCAAAATTTCGAAAAAGCACTGACGTAAAGTTAGAAGCTTTTGAGAGCTTGTTCATAATGAGAAAACGATAAATCTAATTTGCATATACTGAGGGCTATTGGGTTCATTCTAGTCATTCATGAATTTATCTTTCCTTCCGGAAGTTATCGTGCTTAGGTTCAACCGTAGGAAGGGAGTTATCCCAAATCTACGTTGTAGAAATTTCCGCGTTATTATCCCCGTTATTATCCTAATCTACTGGACGGATTCGGCCCGTTCAAGAAATTAACCGCGGCATTCGGTTATCGTGTTCACGACCTGACGGCAAGACAGAATTTTCATTGATCACGAATTCTTCATCAGTATGTCAAATCGAAAAAAACAAACATTTAGGCAGCAAGTGAACATTATTGATGAGTCTCAATTTTATTTGTTTTCGCATTTTTTTGGAAATGAATTTTATAGTAATTTGATTGTTTCACTTTTGGAGATGTCCAAAATAATTCATTTATCCACGACTATTACAAAATCCGTTTATTGTACGTCTCTGTGTCCGACCATAATAATACCTATTAATCACAAGGGAATTATGAGATTATAAATCGCTGCTGTCAGATGCTTCAGAGATTTAGCTTTGATATAATATTCTTTAAATTGGTATTTCTTCAGTATTTTAAAGTACTTCAACTTACAAATATGGGCATATCTTGTCAATCGAGGGCCAAATTTACTTACATTATATCAATTGAAGCTTTTTCATTACAAAGTATAAGTATTATGATCAGTTCTTCAAAAATTTCTGATGTGTCAACTTGACTTTTTCCACGCTTGTCATAGAAGGGTCTTGTCGCCGTCGCCAAATGTTAAAATCTTCAAGAAATATATTCAGTAGCCGTGGATAAAGTATAATATGCTACTCGCGTATAAGGGCTGTTATTCACTCGGTGTTTTGGGCCACTCGCCTAAGGCTCCTGGCCTTGATTTCATCCTCGTGAAAAATAGCTATCATTATACGCTTGTTGCATAATATACTATTTTACTATCCGGAGCATTATTCCAAGTGGAATAATTTACTCTTTTCTTGTGGAGAATTTCATAGTACTTTATCTTGATATTGACGAATAATTATTATCTGAGGCTTGAAGTCCATTTCGGTCCTAAGTTTTTTGTTAATTTTATCAAAAAATGATGGGAATGAAATAATACTTATTCCATGGTCCAATATATGACATGATTCAATTTTTTTTTGAACAAAAGAGATAATGATTCTGAGTCATGATAAACTTCTGTTACCACAGGAAAAATTAAAGAAAAAAATGGCGGTAAGTTAGCAGCTGAACCTTGAAATTTTCAAAATTTGGAGTCCTTACTTCTAGCAGTTATCGTGTTCACACTCGAATTACGTTCGAAAGTGAGCATTTAGGTTTGTGAGGGGTTTTCTAACCTTTTTGATGAAGGTGGAAATTGAATGAACCAAGAGAATAGATAAGGGCTTCTCCGAATGGCGGCGGAGTATACAAGTTATTGTGGGTGGAGCAGTGACCCCTAAGGTTAACAGTGGGAGGCGATTAAACCTACCGAATGAACACCCCTTAGGCCTATTTCGTTCTTTGAGCAGGCGACATTGGCGCTTTCGCCATTTTGCAACAACGTAATTCTCATAGAATGGTATAACGTTGGCTATGTCCGCAAAAAAATATTTATTTTCTGTACAATTGTCCCGTCTATCAAATTTCAAATTTGTAAGGTAAAATTGATAACTGTTTTTACAACATTCATTCTTTTAATACAAAATTGGAATCCGCAGAGTTATGTGATTTTAACTATTCTTTGGCAGTTCAAGGTTTTATTCGAAAAGGCTGCCTATTCATTTAAAATCATTCTAAATGAAAAAGTGACATTAGGGATCAACAGACTGATGGCATTAAAGCTGACTGAAGCAGCCATTGGCACTCCTTCGGTTGATTTCATTATTGACGATAGTGATACCAGCGCATTCACCATTTTGCAACATACAGGGTGGCCGGACGATTGACGTCCAAAAAAACAGGTCCCTCGTCTCATGGGGTATTCGAATCACCCCATGTATGTTATGCGATTTTTCATGGTTTCCGAGTTATGAATTTTTTATGAACTTTTGAGAATTTTCAACTTGATCATATTAAAAAAGATATTAAAATAAAGTACAAGAGTTTTCTGATATATTTTTTTTGTAAATAAATCGCCATGAAATTTACTTTCATACGTAAAATAACCAGCATCGTAAATTTGATAAAAATTATAGAAATGTTGGTCTCAAGTGAAAAAGTTACGTATTTTGGATCATGATCTAAATTTTCAAATTTAAATTAAAAATGTAAACAGGCTACTTCATGGTTTCTCAGTAGGCTTAAAAACTGCACTCAACACTCAGCTTTTAGAATCATTAATAAAAAATGGTACTCAACAGTCTACTTTTGCTAGAATTAGCCTTCAAAGTCAGCGAGGTGGAAAAAATCAAAGAACTAGACATTTACTCAAGAATTATTTTTTGCCATTTTAAGATTTTCCTGATCCAGTTATGATATAAAATGCTGAAAATTAATGAAAATTGGCATTACAAGAAAGAGAAAAAGAAATAGGTATGGCAACAAATCAAACATCATGTTTGGTGATTTTTGCGTCGAATATAAGAAAAATTTTCGCGGAAAGATAGCACGCTGTTCTTTTATGAACAAGTGCTTAAAAGCATACGAAATTGCTTGCTGATTTCTCCATTCATCAAAAACGTGCGTGTATTCCAGGCGACAACACAAACCGATTCTCAAGCTCAAGACAATTCTCCATAATTAAAATACCCCTTGGATACAATTGAAGTTAGTTTTGATATCTGCAGGTTTTGGTGTGAAAGCGAGTATGTAAATTGTGTATTAAATGGGAAGATCGCGTGTGAATTCCCTTCCTTGTATCAATTCCTGGCACAAAAACTTTCAGTCGTTTCAATGCAAAGGTTTCGAGGTCGATCTATTGACGTTTTAATCAGTTATGACACGAAAAATGTTCCAACGATGATTTAGGATCAGATAGTAAATCATTATTCTGATATAACAACATGCATTAGGATTTCCTCATTTGATTTTTAATACAGTATATTTGTTCTTAAAAGAACCCTTAGCGAAAAAGTTTTGGGGTAGTTTTGATATCTTCCACTTTTTATGTTTTTTGGGGAGCTGAATCCGAATCTGAGGTTGGCTAACAAAATTTCATGGCAGAACATAGAAAAAAATACGAAAAAAGATGAAAAACCTCTTTCTTGGTGTTTTGCTTATTACTCGGAAACTATTATTTTTTCGTGAAAAACCTTTCCGTACATAATAAAAGTACATAAAATTTCCTCCAAATTGTACTATCACAGCTTGTTCTGCTACAATCTGTTCTGGCTCAAATTATAGTTTAGAATGAGGTATTTTCTACGACTCAATAAATGAAAAAAAATAAATTCTACGGTTCCGATGATGCGATGATGCGCATGAACATTCAGTATATCAGTCACGATTCATAAAAAAAATTGACTCGAATTGGATATGTATCTTGTTATGGAAATATAAATATTCTTCTTTTCAATATTCCAATTGAATTTTCTATGGTTCTGTTTACATTATGGCCACACAATTTTGCATGAAGCTAATTATGACCATCCCTCATATGGCCGCAACATTTCATTTCGTTTCATTTTGTCTTAGGTATTGAGGATCAAACATTTCGAATGGCTATATTTTGTTTCATAAAACATGGCCATTCTGAATTTTTGTTCCTCAATATGTCCGACAAAACGAAACTAATCAAAATGCAAAGTTGCGTCCAAATGCAAGATGCCCATAATAAGCCTTATGCAAAAATGTGTGACCAAAGTGTGAACTGAATCATACAAAATTGAATTGGAATATTGAAGAGAACAATTCTAAGATATCTGATTCGAGTGAAATTCATTTTCTGAATGAAGATTGATGTGTTGAATGTTTATGCAGAATTTCAAGAGGATCGCATCATCGGAACCATGAAATTTAATTTTTTTTCATTAATTGAGTCATAGAAAATACCTCATTTTAACTATAGTTTGAGCCAGAACGAGTTGTCGCAGAACAAGCTGTGGTAGTATAATTTTCAGGAATTTCTATGTACATTTTGTATGGAAAGGTTTTTCACGAAAAGTTAATAGTTTCCAAGTAATAAGCAAAAAACTGTAACAAGAATGAGATTCTTATTCTTTTTTTATTTTTTTATGTTCCCTCTAGAAATTTGTTTGCAAACCTCGAATTCGATTTCATCACACCAAAAACATGAAGAATGAAAGAAAACTACTCCAAAACTTTCCTGCTAAAAGCACAATGCGAATGGATTATTTTGGGTTCAGTTTTCAGATTTCGAATGATTTGATTTAGAAATGAATAAAATTTCAATTTTTATTTCAAGCAATGTGCCATTTATTGAGGGGATTTCAAATTACGCCGTTTTCTATGAATGAATAAAACATTTCATTTTCGAAAACTCTTTTCTGTCAAATGACCTTCTCTTGCAGCTTTATTCTTGCTGTAAAAACCATTAAATTCTGGTCGTGTTCTGAAAACACTTTTCACAGAACGCTGATTTTCATCGTAAAAGGTCAAAATACCCAGTGAATTCATTGTGCTCTCTATATTTCATTCATTCTCAAAAAAAATCGAGTAATTTGAAACACCCTTATAATGATAACATTTATAATAACAGTTTATTCCTCATTCAATAAAAACTCAACTCTCTGGGCTAATAGCGTCTCTTTCGGACAATATTATGCTTCAATGCTTCTGGAGTTCGTGGTTTGTTTACAAACACTTTCTGTTCAATGTATCCCCATAAAAATAATCAAGAGGTGTTAGATCGGGGCACCTTGAGGGACAGTTGAAAGTGTTCCTACGAGAGCTCACTCTTTCCGGGAAAATATTATTGATTCAAGTGATGTACTATTTAAGTGATTGGTTAGTGGTGTGGCAGGTGACCCCATCTCGTCGAAACCATGTTTTCCGTTCCATGGTCAGAGCAAAAACAAAAACCCCCTTCTCTTTTGTACGCACTGTATAACCGAATCTCAGATTTAAGAGCTATGTAACAGTGGTTCTTGCCAAGATTTTCAATTTTCAATAACTTCTCACTCATTCTCCATGAACGTCTAGGGTACCATCTTTCGTGAGCCACCTTGTATATCGCCTCAGTACACCAAGCTTCGAGTTCCATCGAGTTCCATCGAGTGTAAACTTGCATTTACATACAATTTCCACCAAACACACTCGAAAAGGTCGACGGTAGTCGCATATTCCCAGAATCCAGATATTTCCGTGAATTTGTTGGCTAATGATTACTTCATCCAATTTCTGCAAGGAACGCCTGGCAACGCATAAAAGCTGATTAAGCGTATGCAGCGCTGGTTATGAAAGCCTGCGCGATGTTCTTTTGTTGTCCGAATAACAGCGCCGGTATCTAGATCGAATTCAGTTAATTAAGCCTGGCATCTGAGCTCTTTCTGAACCATGGAAGTGAATTGCAGTTGATGCCAAGTGACAGCCTTATCGGAGACGGTGTTTGTTTTATAATAGGGATGTTGACTCATGTTACGAATTCATATAAATTGAGGTTTTCCTCATAGAAGGGAGTTTTTGCAATCCTAAAAAACCATTTTAGTGATCTTATTATTCTCGTTGAATTAAATAAAGCTGATTTAAATTATGTTATTTATTATCAACTATCACGTGACTGCGAACGCCAATCAGAGGTAGCTTGTATAGTGACGTCAAACTATCCGTATTGTCATTGCAAATTCGAATGTTCGGTGCTCAGATCAACAAAATACATTCATAGGCCGGGTTCACAAAACTCCAATCACCTTGATTATTGAAATGTCATTTAGGCTTAGTAATCACACAATGACTGAGAAATCATAAATAATTGAAATCTACATAATAAAAAAATAAATAATTAACGGTGAGAATTTTCTTCCCTAAAACTAATATCTTCACTTACATCAAAATGATCTTCACAAAAATGGTCTGGTACTTGTTGTCGTCAATGATGCTGGATCTCTTCTAGCAAGTGTTAACCACTTTTTCCTCACTTGTGCATTTTGGGGACATTGATGAAAAGTTTTTGTGGCGTACTGATTGACGTACTTTTGCACATTGGAACTGCCACAGCATTTATAGACCGAGTTTTTCATTTTGAAGGTATAAATTCAACTTTTTCACAATGAATCAGGCACAATCAGTTCGCTTTGACAGAAGTCAAAGTATGTTTGCCATAGACAAACTGAAAAACTAAAAATTTAGTTAGTCTATGATGTCTATTGTATACTGACGTAATCATCATAACGTGCCGTTTCCGCGGGAAAATTAATTCTCTTTTCTTCAACGTATTTTTTATTGGCAAATACTATATTTTTAAGAAAAAAGTAATATTTTCGTGTTTGTATAGGGTTTATCTATATAATAAAATGAATTCCAAAAAATAGTCAACATCCCTATTTAGCTGGATAAGATCTACTGAAGCAGAAAGACAGCAGGATAATGGCATCTGATATTTTGTGAAGGTGTGACAAATGCAAAACATCGTCAAATTTCTGTAGCCCTTAGTGAATTGAAGGAAGTATTAGCCACCTAGGTTTCTCCAGATAAATAACAATCTACTCTATTTCAACTGGAATTTAGTTGAAAGGAAATAGTACATTGTTTACCGGGTAGGAAAAGCTTAACATTCCTGGACGACTGTGAAGAGTCCAGGAATGTGGCTTTTCCTACGAGGTAAACATACTATTTTTCCGCAAATCGTTTAAAATTCGACAGATATTGAACATTTTTTAAAAAATTCCCGAATTTTTGACATTTCTTAAATTGCATAATTTTTCGATGTCATTCTCATCGGAAAATTAATGAGAACTGTCAGATGTGTTTTACGTGAGGGAAGTGCCTGAGAATTTTGGTTCATTGTGAACGACATAGGGCAGATCCAAATGAAACAAGGTATGAATATCATTTTTTAATCCTTTTATAACGTTTATTACTAAAGGTTTTCATTCCAGAAACGATTAAATTGAAATTATGAATGGAATAAGATCGGAGTAAGTGACATTTGTCAAACGAGTTTACAGGTCAAAAAACCTCTAGGATATTTGCAATTTATGAAGGAAACCCAACAGATTCGAATGAAACAAGGTACGAATATCCTTTTTGAATAGTTCTATTACGTTTATTGATAAAAATATTTGTTCCAGAAACTCTCAAATTACCATGAAGAACAAATTATCATTTATCATTTATGTAGAACACTAACAACTGTACGGAAATATCATTTCCTTACAGTAAGGAAATATCATTTCCTCACAGTAAGGAAATAACATTTCCTTACAGTAAGGAAGTCCTGACTTTTTCTTCAAGAAATTTTGACAGGAATGTCACAATTTCCTAACGATTTGCGGAAAATAATATTGTTACAATCAAAGATTATATAGTATTTATATATCTATACTCTATAATCTATGGTTACAATTTGTTTAATGCAGGATGAGGCAAAACAGAAAAAATGTGGTAAATATCTAAATGAACTATTTTTAAGTAATTATTTTTATTCAACAACTAAATCCAAATTCAATAGTCCATATTACCACCTATTCTTTTAATCAAATTTTCAGGTATATACCGTTTCATTCTTCCTGAAGGGTTTAACTCAATTCCTGAAAAGTTGAAAGTGGATTTTTGGCAATTGGATATTGTCCTACCTAAGTATTCCCATAGGTGCCCAATTGGACTCATGTCTGGTGAGTCTGCTGGCCAGTTCATTCTTTGGATTTTGTTTTTTAAAAAAAATATTTTGACCTCATGTCATTGTTCGTTAAACAATAATGAATTCAGTTGATTAAGCTGGCATCTGACTGGATTGCAACTTTTTATGATTTCAACCATAGAATCTACTTCAATAATTTACCTCATAATCAAAGAGCTATTTCATCGTAAACACGACCTTAGATCATGACTGTAACTACTGAAGAATTTTAGTATTTTTCATCTCATTTGAAAACTATCCAAAATAAATAATTAGGGTAAAAAGATACTGCCATTCATTTTTTATTTCGAATGGGATGCTGTGAAATAAATGTGCGGTTGCCATTTTAAAATCTCGAAATATTTAAATTTTGAGTTCCACATTTTCAGAGCAATATCTTCAAAAAACCTTACGATGTATCAAAATACTGAATGTATCACATGAATGCATGATTTCTTT
The DNA here is from genome assembly GCA_013421045.1 of Propylea japonica. NCBI lineage: Eukaryota > Metazoa > Arthropoda > Insecta > Coleoptera > Coccinellidae > Propylea > Propylea japonica. The sequence continues at coordinate 85,001,757 of CM024240.1, read as the reverse complement.
ACTATGAGACTGCCGAGTTTGGTTTTGTTCGCATAGAAAATAATCGAGATTGGCATTTCCAAACTGGCAATGAAGATGTCAAAAATTTCAAGAAATTGTGCATAACTTGGCAACAGTGCATGGTAGAGAAATTTTTTCAGTATGTTATACTGAGAATTGGTATTGAATCTATACATAAATGAAAATATATGTAGTTCCATTCGAAATAAGAAAGTAGATATTAATTCGAGATAGACGTGGCAACACTGTCGACTTGAAAATATTTTAGGCGAAGACTTCCTTCACCCTCAAGGCTCCACCTGAAATTTCAGAACGAAATATTGACTGGTTCTCTTAAAACGTTTAATAGACCAACTTAAAAGGAAAACCCTGTATACTACTATAAAAATTCTTCGTATCTGTATCGAATATCGATGCTTAAAAATTTCAGGAGAAGCTACCTATTCAATATTGTTTACAAGGCCGTGTTCCCTGTCATATTTTTACATTCAAAGTTATCATTCTACCTTCCCACTTAATACACGAAGCACGTCCTATAGTTTCATACAACTTCAGGTCATAATGGCGTCGTATCTTCACAGCCAGCGCATCTGAGCTGTATCAGACGCCAGCATCCTTTCCAAGGGTAGCAGGTGGTCCCTTCAGTTTTCAGGGTGCGAAGTTTTTTGCCAAGCATCGTAATTTACATGTGGAGTCTGGGAAGTGGCGTATTGCAGATGTCAACGACAACCGAGAAAATTCCTTTCGGTGGATATATGTGGGACGATAGTCCTTTTCGGATGCCCCAAAGAAAGTAATAAGAATCCGTTGTTTTCGTAAGTGTAGCGTTAGTTCGGTTTATATTTGTTCCGATGTCTCGGCGACCAAGGCAATTTGCATCGAATATCTGGGCGAGATTCCAATTTTTTTCTAGTGGCTTCGAACTGAATTCTGTACATTGCTATACATAAAGGGTTTTCCAATAAGAGGTGTTATTTTGATTAGCCCGCTATTCCGGTAGATGTCACATTTGAAGCTGTCATTTTTTGACATTTATTTTTATTTTAGTAGAAACTACGCCATTGATAAAATGGAACGATACACGCTTCAAGAACGCAATGAAATTATTGAAATTCACTATAAAAATTGTGAAAAATTGGCAGGGACAGTTCGTAAAACTAGAACATTTTGTGTCGTCCTGAAGCACGTTGTCGGACCGCAATAAAGAACTTGGTGGAAAAATTCGAGCTGTTGGGACAAGTGAGTGATGTAAAGAATAAAACCCGTGTACGTCGCTCAAGAAGAGCCGAGAATATTGCTGCTGTAGCCGAAAGTGTTGAAGAAAACCTAGCTTTGACCATTCCTCGTCGTTCTTTGGAATAAAGCATTCCACAAACGTCATCACTGCGTATTTTGCATAAAGATTTGGGTCTTAAGGCTTACAAAGTTCAGTTAACAAAAGAACTCAAGCCGGTCGATCACACAAGCAAAGAAACCATTGATCCTTTGCGGAAAAATTTTCCGGAGGAGGTGATCACAATTGGCCACGGAGATCTTGTAATTTAACACCATGAGACTTCTTTCTTTGGGGCCACGTGAAAGAGAAGGTCTTTGCCAATAGCCCAGCGCAATCCCCATAAGTAAAAGTCGCGAGGGGTTAATTCCGTGCTCCTGGGAGGCCATGGAAGGTTTCCACGCCGAGAAATCAATTTTTCAGGAAAAAGCGCCTGAATAACAGGTAAAGACCGATTTGAAGTGTGACAAGTGGCCTCGTCTTGCTGAAACCAAGTGTCCCGATTGTATCCATCAAAGTCTTGAAAGGCTGGTTCAAAAAAATTGTTCAACATGTCCACATAACGATCAGAATCCACTGTTACTGCTCGGCCGCTTCCGTCTTCGAAAAAGTACGGGCCAATAATGCCTTGTGCGTGTATGACATATCAACCTGTGACTTTCAGACTATGCAATTGAGTTTCATTTTTCTCTTTGAAGTTTTCTGAAGACCAATACTGGCAATTTTGTGGGTTTACATAGCCTTTTAGATGAAAATGTGCTTCATCAGAGAAAAATATGTTGATTTTGGTAATAAGCGCGCACACAGAACCAACGCTCCTCACTTATCCAGGGAACCATGGTGACTGAATTTCCATGAACCCCTTCTTCGTTTGAGACCAACCCCACTTCTCTATTCCTATTCAAAACAATTTAAGAGCGCTTTTAATCGGAATTCCTTAGTTGACCACACAGTATAACCTTCATATTGCGCAATTGATAACAGAATATCGAAGATGTTGACAATGGTTAAAATGAAACATCTTATCAATTCATCTTGTTCATTTCTCCAAAATAAATATTGAGTATGTTAGTTAGGCATATTTCAAGCAAATATCAAACATCAGAAATCATCCTCATCCCCTTTATAATTCAACGTTTCAAATAACTCCTACCTCGATAAGCCGACCTTCGACCGAATGCTTTTGCCAACTCGAATACCAATAATTACGAGGCATAAAGTTCTTTCTCTTGCTTTGTGGAGGTATTCACTGACAAAATGCGACTTATGAAAGAGAAAATGCAGCAGCGATGAAAATAAGGACGGTATTGAAAGTTTAATTTTAGAAGTTTCGATATCATAAAGATTCCTCCTTTGCGTATTCTCCCTTTTGATTGCGAAATGTTTGAAAATATTTTCCAACGACGCGACGGCTTTACGGAAAGACTTTATGAGTTAAGAAATTCTTGGAATTTGAATGATTATACTGATGTAGAAGCATAAACAAATTAGAAAATAAAGTCAAACGTACAGAACTGCTTTATTTGTTCCCTTTTTGAGCGCTCGTTGTACTTAAACGAGTTCTATATCGTTCTGCCCAAATGTCTGTAATTTTCGAATTTCGAGCCGAAATTGCCCTCAATCGCTAAAAGTGCATCCAAAAACTTGGTTTTCTGTTTCGTACCAGGAGCTATTTCATTTCCAGTCAGCTGTTTTCGATCTTTAAGGCAATATCATCAATCGTTCCTCCTTTGATAGTCTCTTCGAGGTTGACCCGTCAAGTTCGATTTTCGCACCCTTATGTGGTCACTTTAGAGACCTGCAGAACATCCCTTTCCAAAGACTCTGGAACACATTGCCCAGGGAGGTGTTCCCCGACGCATATAACCTCCAGAAATTCAAAAAGAACACCAATTCCTACCTTTTTTCCCTTGGTTCTTACGATGTTCTCTGAACATTACAGGATATTTACTTTCATGGGAACCTGAATATAAAAAAACGATAAGGTTCGACTCACATCCATGGTCAATTTCATTTTTGACCGTGGAGTTGTCCGGCCGTAAGAACGATAACTTTCGAAAGGATTGTCCTAGAGACTTGGGATTTTCAGGGTGCGTTCTGTTTCCAAATACCGCGGTTAATTTGTTAATCAGCCAAATCGGTCCGGGTGCTCCCCGAAATGAAATTTTGCGGCCACACGCAAAACACTAAAAATAAACCTCATGCAAAATTTGTGACCATGGTGTTAACAGAACCATAGAAAATTCAATTAGAATATTGGAAAGAAGAATCTTCATATATCCATAACAAGATATCCGATTGAGATGAAATTTATTTTGTGAATGATTAATATAGGTACTGAATGTTCATGAAAAATTTAGAAATGATCGTATCATCAGAACCATAGAAATTTTTTTTCGAATCGTTGTTTCTTTACATATTTTTCAATAACTTTCAGGATATAATTCCGATCGTGCTGAAATTTTGCATTTATATAAAGGGTCTTCCAATAAGAGGTGTTATTTTGATAAAAAAAATGCTATTTTTCAATATAAATGATAGGGTGTTTATTTCATTATAAAGAAGAATCTGAGGCAATATCGACTGAATTTAGAATGCATTTGGATAATTTGACTGCTCCCCCAATATACTTATTCAAATTTATAAAGAAGAAGCTATGCTGTTAATAGTGGAAAATAAACATCAGGCAAATGACCACCACGACCACGCTCACAGGACAATATCCTTGTAATGAAAATTTCCATAACCAAATCGCTGCCCTATGTCCTCGATAGCCTCACGAATTACATCTTTGAGGTCTTTAATCGACGCTGGGTTATTGGCGTAGACCTTCTCTCTCACGTGGCCCAACAAAAAGAAGTCGCAAGGTGTTAAATCGCAAGATCTCGGTGGCCAATTGTGATCACCTCTTCGAGAGATGACATGATCCGGAAACTTTTCACTCAAAAGATCAATGGTTTCGTTGCTTGTGTAGCACGTACGCCGTCATGTTGAAAGTAAACGTTGTCAATACTTTTTTATTTTGGCCATAAAAAATCATTAGCGCAATAGACAAACCTGGGTTTTCTTCAACACTTTCGGCTACAGCAGCAATATTCTTGGCTGTTCTTGAGCGACGTGCATGGGTTTTATTCTTTATTTCACTTACTTGTCCCAACATATCGAATTTTTCCAGCAATTTCTTCATTGCGGTCCGACAAGGTGCCAAAAATGTTCGAGTTTTACGAACCGTCTCTGTGAAATTTTCTCCATTTTTATAGTGAATTTCAATTATTTCAAAGCGTTCTCTGAAGCGTGTAACGATTCATTTTTATTAATGTCGTAGTTTCTACTTGTCAAATGTCAAAAAATGACAGCATCAGACGTGTCATCTACCGAAATAGCGGGCTATTCAAAATAACACCTCTTATCTCAAGTTCTATACAGAGTTTTCAGGTGATAGCATCATTGCTCAGGGCTTTTCTCAAATTTTTTCAGTCTATTTCAATTTTCAATTTTATATGATATGGCTGCATTTCTCTCAGCTGATCTCAATCCAAACCAACAACTTCAGCTTAGAAGGCATGTCTCGTTGCGCAAATATCTCAAGATAGTCGCAACAAAGGATATAAATGCGACCCAATTCTATTATGGCGCTGTGTATCGTTCTGAATTAATTCCAATTAAAATTCGTAATGAAATATTCCAAGCGAGTCGTATCTCCCATTGCTAGAGAGAAAATTCTAAGACGTTTTGTTTTTCTGGGAACAAACGACCTAATCGCATTAACAATTCGCCAGTAGTTTTTTTTCTAAATCAGCGTGAACAAGAGGATTACGCGAAAGAGATGCCTGGTATTGTTGATGGAACGCAGTGTAATTGAAATAATGCGCTTTCAGATGGAAATGAGGGATTCGAGAAGAGTTCCTAGTTCATTCCGAGTTTTTTCGAAACGATTGTGAATCGTCTTTGGTGAAAAAAGAGTTCGTTGTATACAGTGTGGAAATCAGTGAACCGATCCAGTGAGGTTATAATCGCATCGAAGAAAACTCGATGCTATGAGAGAAGGAATAATCTCAGAGTAAGAAGTAAACATGGAGATGTCCCTGGTAGTTGATAGTTTAAAAAGGGGTTACAGTTCACTCCGACCTCAAGGTCTATTGTGCCCCCTTACAGAGCTGTTCTGACCACATCCTTCACAGCTCGCCTTCCAGTTCCAGAGGTCTGATGAAATCAGATATCTGTGAAGGCTTCAACGAGGCTAATTCCTCACTCTTACAAGTTTCTCGCCCAAGGCATTATCTCCTAAGGCTCGCAATACCTAAGCATCCGTGACTAGGTGAATGGGTTTTTTCTCCTTCCCACAGAACCTATACACTCGTCAGTATCCGACAATTCCATCCTCAACAGGTGCTTCCTAAGGCGACAGTGTCCTGTAAGAAAGCCAGTGAGGAGGGTGTAATTGTTTCTTACCAAGATCCATATATCTTTTGAATCTTGCTGTTTCAAAGTTCCGAAGGAACTTAGTGGATTGATCCATCTCTGGGAGATTCCACCAGAGTTTTCCCTTTCGGCTTTCTCATTCTTCAGAAACTCCTTCTTATAGGTACATTTACCTATACCACAGAAGGGTTCTGAGCCAATGAGTGACATTCGTGCGCCCTCTTTGGCAAGTGTATTGGACTCTACGTTTCCTTTGATTCCTGAATGGCCGGGAACTCAGGTCAAAAAGACCTTATTATCTTGTCTACCTCATTGAGTTTGTTCCGGCACTCCCAGATCATCTTTGAGTCGATGACGCAGGAGCTCAGTGCATTAATAGCAGCTTGACTATCTGAAAGTATAACTATATCGCACTTCTGATAGTTTCTTTTCAGATTTATATCTAGACATCTTTCAATAGCTAAGATTTCCGCTTGAATGACGCTCATACAGGAGCCAAGCGACACTGTACACTTGGTACTTGGCCCGTATATCCCAGCGCCAGCTCCTGTAGAGATTTTTGAACCATCTGTATACCATTTTACGGTATTTTCTTTGAGGTTATAGTCGGTGTATTCCCGTTCCCATTTCTCTCTTTACTTAGCAATGTCCTGAAGTTTTTCTCAGTGCTTCTTTCTTCATCATCACATCACTAGGGAGGTTCGCAGATGAGATGTAGTTGTTCAGAGAGGACCAGACTCTCTGATCCTTCATTCTCTCATTACCTGTACCTTCCTTAGATATTCTGAGGATAGCCTCATGGGCTACCCTATCAATCACTAGATGTAGAGGGTGTGAGATCCGTAATGACCTCAAGTGACCTAGTTGGGCGCGTTTTAATAGCTCTAGTGACGCACAAACAGGCAAGCCTCTGTACTTTATCAAGCCAAGACAGACAGACAGACTCGAGCGCATCTTCTATACCCAAATTTTTCAGTTGAAAGCGTTATTATTGATTTTCCCAGAGGTACTGATTTATTCTGTATTTGTCCTGCGAATCAAAACGATGATAAAATGAAAACAACGAAGTACGTACGTCGAATAGATTGGAAAAAAAATTTCGCACTTGAGTTCAAGTATAAAGGTCTACTTCCACACTTGATATTTCGTTTAAAAAAATGGCATTTTGCCATAATTTCAGAATATTGCTCCAACATAATGACCACCACATCATAACCACCTAAGCAGTTTAAAAATTGGGTCACATGTTCGCTGCGAAAAATTACGTGAAAGCGATTACTGTTCAATCAGTTATTCCGGTGGGGAAATATGAAATTATATCCGACCGAAACTTAATTGATTTCCGGTTACTACGGTCGCTGAAATTCCACTGCAGATTTCCATTTAGAGCACAAAGGTTCGAGTTTATCGAGTTATTTTCATTAATTGGTGCTTTCAGGTCTCCACTTCGTTAATGCTCCTGCACTTATGTGTTGAACGAATGCAGGTTCGCTATGAGTTCACGGGCGGCACGAAAGTCCATCGGTGGAGACGTGTTTTGGCTTTACCGTTTTGCGGCAACAGAAAAGGACTAGGCACTACTCGAATGCATTTCATTTCAGAAGAGGTTTAACGTGTAACATGGCCCTGAATATCGAAAATGTGAAAGCAGAGTATAATAAGGCGTTTTCGGAAACTTACTCAGGGTTACTGACTCGATCCATTGGGACACGTGGATCTACTGGGATCACGGACTCGGGTTCTAAGTTTACGAACACATCACGTTTAGGATTTGAAGGGACATTCGTATTATAATAAAACCAAATATTTTATGGATCTATTTTTTCAGTCCCAGTTCATTTTCGGATTGTCTCTAGCTTTGCTTGCATTTATTGTGAAATATTCTTATAATTTCTGGTATGCGCTCCCATGTTTAATGTTATTTTTGAGTACCTATTTTAAAGAAGAGGAGAATTTATTTTTTCAGTTCTAGTTTATTTACTGATTGTCTTTAGCTTTGCTTGGATTTATTGGCATCTGTAAATTTTTTTATGATATTTGGTGTGTCCTCGCATGTTCAATGTTATACAGGGTCTCTATGAATGATTGTAACAGCGCAGTTGGCTTTGGATTATGCAAACTACAGAATTCTGTGATCATGCTATGCTCTGATTGGTTAGACATGGTATTCTCCAATTCAAAGCCAACTGCTCTGTTACAATCATTTATAGAGACCTGTATTTGAGTATCTATGTTAAAGAAATTAAGAAGGCTTTTAGCTTTTACGCAGAAATATCTGCACACAAAGTATGAAGAAGATGTTTCACATTATTTGCTCGTCCCATGGAACCACACATTTTACACTCAGCCAAATTCTCTCCTCTTCCCACAATGTTTAGGATTAGAATATATAAAATAACTAAGAAAAAAGTAGAAGACTTATTCCCGCCTTTTTTCCAATACAAAATTAAAATGCAGTGCGCACGCGGTGCTCTACGACCCTTCTCCAGTGATCGAGTTAATAGCACCGTACTTTCCTAACACAGGTTTTATGTTCGGGTTAGGTAAAACGAAAGTGAAGGTTAGGGATTGAGTTAACCCGAGTAAGTATCCGAGAACACCCATATTAATCGATTGAAATCAACCAATATTAAACTCAAACTTCGGAGCTAATCTCGACCTCGTTCAAGACAAAATGCAAGGAAGTGGTATCAAAACAGAGCACCTATAGATAGCCATTTAGCACTCATCAGCACAGGGTAGCTCTAAATGATACAAGGTATTTCTGGAACTTACAGCGAAATGGCTTCTTCTTTAAGGTATAAATATACCAAAGACGCCATCTCTAGTTCCATACGAAAACCTTCTTCCATAGCATGAACCTTAAACGAAGTAGTAGCAAGATGTTTACCATTTCTCGCATTGACCGAAGCGTTCTTGCATTTCGCAAATTTTACGTCTTCAGTCCACGACGCGGTGCGCTCAGGGTAACGTCAGTTGACACCGTAGTAAATGATAAAAAGAAGAGGTTTAACTAGTAACTTCGCCATGAATATCAAAATAGAGAAAACAGAGAATAATATTAATGCTTTCATTATTTCATTTTTTGTTATGGAGGAGTGGATCTGCATTCAAGAAGAAATAATACAAATAAATCAACTTTATTTTCCTCCCTAAAAATTGAAATACCCAGTATGGTAACGCATGAAATACCTCATTGTTCGCAGTGCAGAAAGTTTTTCATGGCGCCAATCGACCACAATCTAATCTACACTGTCACTTATATTACAGCTACGTTTCTTACTGGGATGATATCTTCATCGAAAAGTTATTTCTTTTCCTAGGAAACTTTGATTCTATGTTGGTTGGCACAGAGCTGTGCCAGAACCTTGTGCCTAGTGCTGCTAATAGCACTCGAAGCACTTTTGTACTCGCAAACACTGCGATCGAAGCTTTAATCGACCTTTAAGGTCGATTCACACATTTCAGTGACGAGATCAGTTGATTTGAAGTCAATTTTTAAAAAATACCGAAAAACAGTTACCAAATAAATCAGCTCAGAATCTCAGAATAAACTCACAGGAAATCTTCAAAAACAATTCACTGTATGCTTGTTAAAGTCATGCAAATGATCTGAAAATGAGTCCCATTCATATCACTCAAAAATTAATCAATAAATAAGTTCTTGAAGAAAAAAACGAAAAAAAGTCACAAAATTGGCAAACGTATAAAAACGAGAAAACAATCTGAACAAAACATAACATCTGACATCTCCAAAAAGTTTAACTAGTACTAAATTCTGATGTCTTATACGATTTTATACGTTCGCCAATTTTGTGAATTCATTTCGTTTTTCTCCAAGAGCCCCAATTTGTGGATTAATTTTTGAGTGATATGATAGGACTCATTTTCAGATCATTTGCATGACTTTAACAAGCATCCAGTAAATTGTTTTTAAGATTTCCTGTAAGTTTATTCTGGTGACATTCTACTTTTTCAAATTTTTTAAAGGACCCGCACATTTTGTATGGGAATTGGCTCCCGGTGGATTTGGCTGAAAATTTGATATGATCTTCCACTAATCCTTCTGATCAAATGTCTCCACGGTCACGAAGCTGAAAAATGCATACTTCTAGGAGTTTTTAGCGATTTTTTGTATCCATTATGGCTTACGTATTACCGTTCACACAGAAATGTTTGAAAATATTTCGAATTGACAGAATCTGTTTCAATAATCACGAAATATTCTCAAAATTTCTGTGTGAACGGTAATACGTAAGCCATAATGGATACAAAAAATCGCTGAAAACTCCTAGAAGTATGCATTTTTCAGTTCGTGACTGTGGAAACATTTGATCAGAAGGATTAGTAGAAACATCATATCAAATGTTCAGCCAAATCCACCGGGAGCCAATTCCCATACAAAATGTGCGGGGTCCTTTATGATTTATTTGGTCATTGTTTTTTGTATTTTCTAAAAAACTGACCTCAAATCAATTGATTTTATATCTATTTTAATGTTTTAACTTTTCCTTCTTTGTCTTTGTTTTTAAGGTTAAGTACTGTATTTAATTTAATTTTCATATTTGGCTTTGTTGCTGTTTTTCAATGAGATTTTGTTTTTTTTTAGCTTCACTTTCGTGTTTTTTCCTCCTGAAGATGAGCTACTTATGCTACTTATAGCTCAAATCATGTTGAGACATTAAAATCATTTTTCATCTGGAAATGTGTACCTATCTGTGAATTCCTTCAAACATCAAGTGACTAATCAGAACTCTAATCAGAGTTATAACATCGTCGAAAACGCCACTCATCACTTTGAGGGTCTTTCCAACCCCTAGAACGATATTTCTATCGAGTCGTTCCCCAAATGAACTTAATCGTAAGTCTCGACCAATTACTCGGGTCACAGTCGTAAGAAAGGTGAAATCAAACAAGGAATTTCTGGAGAATTCACATCGCACGAGATAACAATCTAACAAAACATAAGACATCTGACATCTTTAAAAATTTCAATTACTAAATTCAGGGGTCTTATGTTTTGTTAAGAACAGTTTTCTCGTTTTTATATCTTTGCCAATTTTGTGAATTTATTTCGTTTATTTTCCAAGAGCCTCAATTTTTGAGTGATATAGTAGGACTCATTTTCAGATCATCTGCATGACTTTACAAGCATCCAGTAAATTGTTTTTGAAGATTTTCTGTAAGTCTATTCTTGTGACATTATCCTTTTTTTCAATTCTTTCAATTTTTCAATTTATTTGGTCACTGTTGTTGTATTTTTTAAAAATTGACTTCAAATCAACTGATTTTATATCTATTTTAATTGTTTTGACTTTTCCTTCTTTGTTTTGTTTTTTAAGGTTAAGTACTGTATTTAATTTAATTTTCGATGTTTTATATTTGGCTTTGTTGCTGTTTCTTCATAATTTTCATGTTTTCAGCTTTACTTTCGTGTTTTTTTCTCCTGAAGATGAGCCAATAATAGCTCGAATCATGTTGAGACATTAAAATCAGTTTTTTATCTGGAACAGTGTTCTATTCGCCTTACAAAGAACTGCCGTATAACAGGATATTCAAAACTAGAATATACCTGGAAGAAATTTTGTTTGGGAATTCAGTCAAACGTCAAGTGACTAATCAGAGCTCTAATCAGAGTTATAACATCGCCGAAAACGCCACTCATCACTTTGAGGATCTTTCCAACCCCTAAGAACGATATTTCTATCGAGTCGTTCCCCCAAATGAACTTAATCGTAAGTCTCGACCAATTACTCGGGTCACAGTCGTAAGAAAGGAGAAATCAAACAAGGAATTTCTGGAGAATTCGCTTCGTCGCTCTGGCTCCCCCCAGCTATGCGAAACGAACGCAGCAAGAAATTCGGAATTTCTGGAAGTAACTTACCCTGCAGAAGCTTGTAATTGCCGAGATCTGGAAAGAACAACACATCCTATAAACATTGAAATATCAATATTAACATGGCAGAGACTGGAGTAGGAGCGATTGTTGGAAGTTTTCTCGTTACAGTGAGTCTTCTGGATCTTATGTCAGGATGTTTGCAGTTTCTGCCGCGAGCTCAGCAACCGGAAATTTATAGCAATTTCTGCCGGGTTCCGGTTGTTAATTTTCAGAATGGCTTATGAAAATTTCAGGGGATAAATTTTAGACGTATCGATGAAGTCGATGTCTGGAGAGCAGATATTTTTAGATTTATTAGGTATAGTGTCAGTTGCAGGAACGTCCATTAAAATTTAAAGGTCCATTAAACTCTTAATCCTCCATTATTACAAGGAACTAATGGAGGATTAAGGGTTTTATGGACCTTTAAATTTTAATGGACGTTCCTGCAACTGAGCAATAGTGAATTAATTCCGGTAACTTTTTGCTGATCTGTACTGAATTCTAGTGATGATCTTGTTTTCCAAAGTGAATGAGTATGATTATTGTGCTATTTGAGGCTTTAGTATGAAACGAAAAACAATTTGATATCATGTTTTGCGGTTCGGGGACTCAAACTGTTGTTTGTTTACACTGAGGTCCCCAATAGCTGAGTATCGATAATTATTCTTCGTACAACTGTCAAAAAAACTAAACTTTTCTCCATCCTATGGATGCCTAAATAATCCCTTTTTTCACCGTTAAAAAAAAGAATTTACTTTTTCCACCGTTAAAATAATATATACTATTTTCTCTCCAACCAAGCCAAAAATTAAAATAATTTGGCGAAAGCCAGTCGGAGAAGTCAGGGATATCTGGTATTGTTGGTGAATATTGATTGTCAAGTAGACGTCAAATGCAATTACTTTTAATCCAAGGATTAAAAGTAGCGTTTTTTAATCCTAGGATTAAAAGTGTTGCTAAGCAACGAGCAAATTTTTGTACGGTAAGGGAATTTATGACTTTTGCACCTGAAAATAGTACAAAAATGTCAACATTTTTGATGGTTGGAGAAAATAGTTATTTATTATACAAGGAAAAAAGTATTAGATTTTAGCTCGAGGTTATATTGTTTTCCGACGCGAAGCGGAGGGAGACAAAAATCCGAGAGCTAAAATCTAATATTTTTCCCGTGTATAAACAACTTTTTTGTAACAGGAAAAACGACCATTTAATAGTAAAAGAATAATAACCTTTCAGGAAATCATTTTTTAGCCCACGGAAAAAGTGAGTACTTTTTCCCGGAGACATAGACACTAACTTTTTTGATTTTGACAGGGAAAAAAGTAATTTCGTAAAATAGTATATTATATTAAAGGATAAAAGTGCATCTTTTTTTACGAGCAATATTTGCAGTTGCGAGGCGCAGCCGAGCGAATGCGAAATTGCGAGTTAAAATAGGCAACTTTTAGTCCGAATAATATATACTATTTTTTCTCCAACCAATTCAAAATTACAATAAAATTGATTTCAGTCAAAAACGTTAATAATTTGGCTATAAATTTGAACACATACTAATGACAGTGATTGTCAACTAGACGTCAAATGCAATTACTTTTAATCCAAGGATTAAAAGTAGCGTTTTTAATCCTAGGATTAAAAGTGTTGCTAAGTAACGAGTGAATTTTGTACGGTAAGGAAATTTATGACTTTTGCACCTGAAAACAGTACAAAAATGTCAACATTTTTTGATGGTTGGAGAAAAAGTCATATTTTGTGACCCGTCAAGAGATTAAAATGTCAAATTTTTTTACCGTCACAGAAAAAAAGTATAATAGTTTATATAGTAACGATACAGAAAGATCACTGGATGCATAGAGTATTGTATTGGAAGCATTATCTTTAATAATTATATCTCAGACAATGTGAAATTCTCGTTCACAGTTGTACAAAAAATGTTGTTTTGTTTGGCAACGGCATTTTCTCTCAGTGTGTTCTGAAAAACTGTCTTTCATACAAGCATCGGTTATTACTTCATAATTTTCAAATCTGAATACCGAAAACGGTATCGAGCTTCAACCAAGAGTACTTTTTGCTGTAAAATTGGATTGGATTATGTTTAATTCCACTTCCACTTTTTTTACTGACAAACTCCTAAAATATTTCAGTTTTCTACCTATCCTAGAGACTTTTTTTAAACCATTATGGCAGAAAATTGAAAACTTCACAGAAATATTTGAGCAGCCAAATAATTATTCTTTATTGATTATTATCATCAGAAGTATTGATTTAAATATTTGATCCTCTATACATATATCTAAAAATTACAACAATCGCTCTTACTCCATGAAACATACTAAAAAACTGACATAAAATTCAATGCATATACCTATGTATATTCTATGATCATATTATATCAATCTCTCATTATATCATAATTAAATTGAAGGAAGCTTTCTTGAACAATTTGTGAATGAGTCAACAAATTTCCAAAAAAATTGGTATTTTCTTAAACTCCTTCAGTTTTTGAGATCTCTCATCCAATTTGGAATGCGATCTATTTTCATCAGTACCCATCATTGCACGTCTTGAATCTTAACTAGAATCTGCAGGGTGTTTTCTTTTCAGAGTCATGTCTCCTTTTTCTCTCTCAAACTTTTTTGCGGTACTCCACTGGTCAGCGTAAAATCAATTTTTGATATCTTCGTTCTTCAATTTAAAACTTTTTTGATCCTGTAATTTTTTGTGTCTCTAACCGTTTTCGAGTAGAAAATTATTGAACGATTGTATTTATTCGCTAAATAAAAAAAAATAATAGAAATACTCGATATGTATGCCCAAAATTTGCTTTTATTTTGATAGCTCGTCATCTGAGACTCAACTTAAGCTTATTCAATATCAACATACAATCGTTCAATAATTTTTTGCTCAAAAACGGTTAGCGATACGAAAAAATTCACAATGGTACAAAAAGTTTTTTAATTGAACGAAGATATCAAAAATTGAGTTTACGCTGTGGCGTTGCGCAGAAAAGTTTGAGAGGGAGAAAGGAGACATGGCTCCGGAAAAGAAAACATCCTGTAGATTCTAGTTGGAATTCAGGACGTGCAATGACTGTTGAAAATAGCCCGCATTCCAACTTTGGACTGAATATCTCAAAAACTGCAGGAGTTATGAAGAACAAACCAATTTTCTTGGAAATTTCAACACCCTGTAGCTCCGTAACGAAGCTTTTGCGGACCCATGTTTATATAGACTTTTTTCTTGAAATTATACGTAGATTCATTTCCTTAAGTTGTGATATACTATTATGTAAAACCTTGTGTTATATAACAGATTTATGTTATTCCAGAAGTTTTAAGGAAATGAGTTACGGAAATCAAGTATTTTGTCGCAATTTATCCAATGTGTAATAACCGTGACTCGGATCATTAAAAAGATTCTTGAGTATCTCTACATCAAAACTTATTAAAAAAATGTCAACTTACCTCTTGAATCCTCCTATGAACGCTGACTTATGCCCCTGATTGTCATCGAACCTAACTTTATTCGGTTTTATTTGCATATCTTGTTTTCCATTAGCTAAA
>CM024240.1:84916391-84986518 GCA_013421045.1 Propylea japonica | reverse complement strand
ATTTTTATTTTCTGTGAATTCTGTCATCATTTGTTTCAGCCATAGTGAAAGCTGAATTTTATTTTATTCAAACAGTACTTTTTCTAAGATAAAGAAAAAATGACAAACAAAAAATCCTTTGCCTTCAAGGAGGCTAACCTAACAAAAAAAAAAGAGTGAAGAGGAAGTAATCAGTGCTTTCAGCATGCGATCTGTGATGATTGAACTTCTCATTTGACACTACTCACTACTAGATGTCACCATCTGTAAGATACTACTCGATAGCTTCTTACAAGTAGTCTTAAATGTAGAAGTTTTTCAACAGGATGTTGTTTCTGAGGAATATGGGACACTGACGAGGCCTAATGAGGCCGAAACCGGTCTGTCTCTTCCCTCATTGACAACATCTTGAATAAATCATCCCAGTCCGCATGAAGAAAGATTGTATTCATTTCGTGATGATTACTATTTTCAATTCATCTATGTTTCAAAAGTACTTTTTCTCTTCACAAGAGCATTTCTCAGTGGCTGTTCTTTGTTCCTTGTCTAAACATTTCAGTTCTACTACTAGAAACTAGAACATTCCAGTTGTTCCTCCTTTCTGGTAGTGAATCAAAAGGAGGATTTCTAGTAGGCACAGCAGTATTTTTCAAAAACTAACCCTGTGTGTAGTGAGATCTGTAAACGATTAACTCCATGAATTTTACCTATAACCTACAAGTTTTGTGTAATTCGTACTTACCTATATAAAAATAATCTTCATCTACTAAATACAAGGACATACTTCCTGTGACTAGTTTACCGATTTTAAGCTTCAGTTGCTAGGCTTTTCGTCTATCCATCAACACTTAGTAACTTTACTCCTCGATTTCCATTCTACCGAAACACGAAATAAATTCCATTATTAAGAAAAGGCATGGAAATGTAGATTAGTTGGAATTCTTTTTTTTTCAGGAAGAACACTGAGGAACTGAACAATAGCGATTTGAATGAATTATACTTAAAAAATTATTAATAATGTTGAATATTCACATAAATCACGACACATACAATGCAAAATGAAAGAATCATGCTAATATTAAAGGTTACCCAGATCGTCACCAAAGGGCGGTATCGCTTAGATTGATTTGCCTATTTCCATTATTTAAACGCGCCACCTGAACACCGACGCATTCACCATTTTGTACGTCGTAATCGTCCAAACTCATGCTTGTGTAAATCCGAACCTTCAAGAGGTGAAGTGAATATTTCATACGTTCTGGTCAGATATTCGAGTTAAACTCTCTCGTTTGGAAGCATCGTCCAGGAAATAAGGTTTTTCGCATTTTCCACGAATTGCTGCCATATTAGGAAAATATGGGGAGAACACCAATGAAGTTGGGGCATATGTGAAAATAGTATTTTTTCTATATCGCCATTCACACTCATTCGTATGGACGAGGTATGGGCGAGTGTCTGAAATGTTTAACACGATCTTTGAGTTTGACATTTGTCGATTAATATAAAGCTTTACACATTCTCATAATACAATATTCTTCCACAATAGTATATTATGCAACGACCGCACAATGAGAGTTATTATTCACAAGGGGAAGTTAAGGCTACAAGCCGTAGGCGAGTGGCCTAAATCACCGAGGGAATAATAGCGATTATACCTAAGTAGCATACAATACTTTATCCGAGACTACTGAATATTTTCCTTGAAGATTTTTTACCATTAGGAACCGTGACAAGACCCTTTTATTACAAGTGTGGAAAAAGTCGATTTGATACATGGAAAAATTTTTTGAAGAGCATTCATTGTATATTTTGTAATTAAAATTGCTTTTAGTTTATCTAGTTATTGTCAATTGACAAGGTATGCCCCATTTGTTATTTAGAGTACATTATAATAAAAATATCATTTTGAAGAATATAATATAAGCTAAATCTATGAAACATTTGACAGCAGTGAATATTCACTTAAAAAATCATCTAGAGTGATGAGGCCCATTTCTACCTCTGTGGCTTTGTCAACAAGCAAAATTGTCGCATCTGTGGCTCGAAAAACAAAGAGTTATGGATGAAAAGCCTCGCTATCCTCAACGTATGACTGTTTGGTGTGGTTTATGGTCCGGCGGAGTCATTGTACTTCACTTTTTCGAAAATGAGGCTGCAGCAACAGTTACGGTGAATGGATTGCGCTATCGAGAGATGGTTGATGATTTTTTATGGCTGAAATTGGAAATGAAACAATACACGATTCAAGAACGCATTTAAATTATTGAAATTCGCTTAAAAAATGGTGAAAATTTGGCAGAGACGGTTCGTAAAACTCGAACATTTTTGGGTCGTCGTGAAGCACCTTGGCGCACCGCAATAAAGAAATTGGGGGAAAAATTCGAGCTTCTGGGACGCTTTAGTGATGTGAAGAATAAAACCTGTGCACGTCGCTCACGAACAGCTAGGAATATTGCTGCTGTAGCCGAAAGTGATGAAGAAAACACAGGTTCGGCCATTCCTCGTCGTTTTTTGGAATTAGGCATTTCACAAACGTTTTTATGGCCAAAATTGGATAGTATTGATCTGGACAACGTTCATTCTCAACAAAACGGCGCTAAGTGCCCTACAAGCAACCAAACCATTCATCTTTTGCGGGAAAAGTTTTCCGGATCGTGTTATCTCTCGAAGAGGTGATCAGAATTGGCCACCAAGTTCTTGTGATTTTACACCTTTTGACTTCTTCCTTTGAAGCCACGTGGAAGACTTCTCTTTCACGTGGCCCAAAAGTCTACGCCAATTGCCCAGCATCGATTCAAAACCTCAAAGATGGAATTCGTGAGGCCTTCGAAGATATAGCGCAGTCACTTTGCGAGTTAGTAATGGAAAATTTCATTAAGAGGATATGGTCCTGTAAGCGTGGTCGTGGTGATCATTTGCCTGATGTTATTTTTCACTATTAACGGCATAGCTTTTTCTTCAAAATGATATGAGCATACGATTATTCATATTGAAAAATTGCATTTTTCTTTGAATATCAAAATAACACCTCTTATTGGAAAACCCTTCACATAATCAACAGTAGTTTAACGCTTAGTATCGCCATGAATTCGAAGTAAATGAATTTAATACCACTTCGTTATATTTTTCTTTGAACGAGGACGAGATTAGCTCCGAAGTATGAGTTTGATATTGGTTGATTTTAAACGATTGATATTATTCATTGTTGATAAACTCATTACACATACACCTACATCTCGTTGCCTGTAACATAGTTACTCTTTCTACAACTACCTAACCTTTTTGTCAACGAAAATTTGTTCCTTTATTTCAGGAAATAAACTCGTTTTCTTAGTATCCGTGTAGTTCTCGTAAACCGAAATGGCGTAATAAAGAAATCGCCAGCAATTCAGCCGGATCGTTGGGAGGAAAAAATGTCAATTTTTATTGTTATTACTATGTCGTTAATCTTGTTGAGATATTTCTGTTTATGGAACATACACATGGGGATTAAGGTCAGTTCGGACAAGATAACATTTCATGTTATGTAGAATTATATCTCGGGATGCTGTCATTAATACTTTCATTTTTATTTCATGAGGGTAGTAGTATTGTGATACGATATTGTTTTGGCTGTATCCAAAGATTTTAGATAATTGAAAAATTGGGAAATGGCCCTTTATTCGCCTTGCTAAAAAACGACGCCATTTTTAAGTTTTGCATTTGACCTACAGATGGTACTGAACAGTGGAGCAGCCAGGATTTTGTTTTGGGGGGGTCTGAACTGAACAATTTTTGATGATACAAGAAATAAAGAAGGTTGCAAAAAATGAAGAAGAAAGAAATAACGAAGAAATTAATCTTTGGGGGGGGGGCTGCAGCACCAAGGCCCCCCCTGGCTGCGCCAGTGGTACTGAAGATGAATGCAAAATTCGTATGGTCTACAAAATGTTTCATTTTCATATTCTTCGGAAGGAATTGTCCTGAGGACTTGAAATTTTCAGTATGAGTTCGGGTCCCAAATGGCTCGGGTAAGTTCGTTAACCAGTCAAATCGTACAGGGTGTTCCATAAAATATGGCCATTCAAAATTTTTGCTCCTCAATATTTCAGAAAAAAACGAAACCAATCGAAATAAAATGTAACGGCCAAATGCAAAATGGTCATGACAAGCCTCATACAAAATTTTGTGGCCATAGTGTAAACACTAAAGAAATTTTTTCTGTGAATGAAGATTGATATACTGAATCTTCAAGCAAAATTTTGTGATCGCAGTATTGACAGAACCATAGAAAAATCAATTGCAATATTGAAAGAAGAATCTTTATATTGCCATAACAGAATATCTGATTTGAGTGAAATTTTATTATTTTGAGGTTGAAAACTACTATACATATTGAATGTTCATGCAAAATTTCAAGGATATCGCATCATCAGAACCCTAGAATTCAATTTTTTTAATTATTTTTTTATATATTCAATTTTCCCAATAATTTCCAGAAGATAATTCCAATTTTTCTGAGATTTTGCATTTATACAGGGTGTTTCCTAAACAAGCGGCAAAAATTCAGGGGATTGTTCCTTGGACTATTCTAAGAATATTTTGTCCTTTGATGATTTTTGAAGAACCTCTTTGTTCCGAAGATACAGGGGAAACAAAATTTTAGATAATAACATTTTATTATGAAAATTACATGAAAATTTAACTTAACTTTCAAAAACTGTTGAAAATGACCACCTCTAGCCAAAAAAACGAATTCAAATGAAAACCGTGTTTAATCTGTATTCCTTTACCATCTGAACTTATCATTTTTAAGTCAAAAAACTGGCTGTTTTTAGTAATTGGAATGTTGTTAAACAATTCAAAATAAATTGTACCTACTTAGTAAACACAGTGCGGTACGCATTTTTATTTTAAACTATTATTAATTTTAAAAATATGACAAATGTTGTTCGCCCTGTATCTTCGAAACAAAGAGGTTTTTTCAAAAATCATCAAAGGACAAAACATGCTTAAAATAGTCCAAGGAACAACCATCTGAATTTTTGCCGCATGTTTAGGAAACACCCTGTATATTTTGTTTCAGTCGAGGTAATAGTCCACAAAAGAAGAAGCGCTCTAAAGCTCCTCCTCAGGGCTTTTCTAAAATTTGTATTGCTAAAGTCGTCTACATTATCGAAGTGGTCATTCACTTGAACGTTGAGTGATTAGAGGCAACTTTCTTTTCGTATACTTTGAAGACAGTACCTCCTAATAACACATTATCAAAGTGTATTCAGATTAGTTGGAAGCAGGTTAAGTGCTAGTGTCATATCGTGGATTCCCAATACTTAGATCACCAAAGTTCAATATAAGAATATGGAATGGTTTTTTTTTGTAGTATGTCATTTAGTATTATCACCTAATAAATATTATGAGAACTTACTAATGAGAATTTCACATATAAAATAATAGACCTGCTTCTTCGGACCTGTGTTGTGTAAAAATGGACAATTTGAAGGTGAGTAGGCATTTGTTTTGGAAGTACATATTAGGAAATCAAATTCTCTCACTTTAGATTACTGAAACTTAATAAAAATTAAATGAATATTACCTGCATACGATCAATAAGAAATACACAAATGTCAACCGTTTAAATCTTTCTCTCATCGATTTAATTATTCTTTTCAAACTTATTCTTCTTGATTTGTCTCCATTAGAGATTCAATTACGAAAGGGCAAAAAGAACTGATAATTCAGGCGAGTCAAATTAATTTTCTTATATAATTAATAAAATTATATCTTCTGAACGAAATATAAGATTCAATCATTATAAAAAGTTCACATAACAATAAACAATATAGTTAAACTCCGAAAACAATTTAGATTTGAGGAAAATTGAACTCACAAGTTGACCCTCAAGAGTTTTCGAGAGATATTTAAAAAACATTTGTATGTTATAGTTAAGGAGAACGTTTTCGATATGGTCTGAAACAAAATATTTTCGTTTTTTGCAGATAATTGTTACCATTTTTGCGTTGGCTACAGTCACCGCGAAAAGCTTGCCACCATCCAGAAGTTATGGTTTTCCAATTTCATACAAGTACAACCCTTTTTTGTCTGAAAAAAATTTAGTCTTATATGAAAATCTTATTCCATCAACGCAAGGTGTGATCTACGTCAGAGAAGAACCGTGTGATGATGACTTGATAGTATCTCCTGAACAGAATACACGATATTATATAACAAAAAGAACATATCACAATTCAAAAATATCCTCATCAGAATCTGAACCAGATTTCTTCGAACCATTCTACGGAATTGGAAAAATACAACAGGTATATGAAGTACATCAACAATATGATGATACTCCGAAAACTTTCGCAGAACGATTCGAATTAGAAAGAACTAAACCATCGCAGAAACCCCATCAAGTGTATGGAGTACCCACCACGAAACCACCAACACCACATCACCAATATGGTGTGCCACATACAGATAATACCACTCCTAGAACGTTCTCAGAGTTATTCGAATTCGAAACAACCAAACCAACTACAGAACTTATAGTACCCCATCAGGTATATGGAATACCCACTACTAAACCACCAAAACCACATAAGCAATATAGTGTGCCATATACAGATAATAATACTCCTAAAACATTCTCAGAGTTATTCGAATTAGAAACGACCAAACCAACTCCAAAACCTATAGTACCCCATCAAGTGTATGGAGTACCAACTACCAAACCACCAAAACCACATCAGCAATATGGTGTGCCACATACAGATCATAATAATCCCAAAACGTTCTCGGAACTATTCGAAATTGAAACAACTAAACCATCCACACAACCTATAGTACCCCATCAAGTATACGGAGTACCCACCACTAAACCACCAAAACCACATAAGCAATATGGCCTTCCACACAAGAAACCATACAAACCACATGAGCAATATGGTGTGCCATATGTAGATATTCCCAAGATGTTCTCAGAACTATTCGAAATAGTGACAGATAAACCGTCGCAAGAACTCATAGTACCTCATCAGGTTTATGGAGTACCCAGTACCAAACCTAAAGTACCGGACTATGTACAAACAGTAGATCAGGAATACTGGTGACTTGACTGAGGAAGATATTTCTTGATCAACATGAATTTGTTTTCTATAGCGATTTTAAATGTTATATTCGCATAAAAAAATTAAGTTTTGAATGGTTTGTTGTGACCAAAATATAATATTTCTGCTACTTTGTTTAATCTTAATTGACTACTGGGTTTTACGAAACTTCTTCACGTTGATTGGTGTGATGTTATAATTTTTGTGCAGTTTTCAATTCATTTTTGACGTGAAACATCAACTCACCCTAGGATCAACAATTGGATTGCCGAATCAAGCTTTGTAAAACCCATTATGGGTATTTAATATCAACAACCTATCATTTAAAGTCATTTTGTCTATTTCAGTATCGTGATGAGTTTCGTGCAAATCTAAACTCCGTTACAGCATTGCTTTCAGAAATATTTTTCATTTTGTGGTTGTCAACACTGACCGATTCTATCAAAGGGTATAGCCGGTTTTCAATGGTAAATCTGCCCCCGCGGCCTTTCCGATTCATATTGAGGGGATCGATTAGGCATTGAATGAAAATAATTCAGCCAATTTTTCAGCTTTTTGTCTCTTGCCATTTTCGAGATTTCTGTGAAAAACACTTTTTTCGTTTTTATTTTTTTTTCTATTGTGGTATCCAAAATTTTTGAATGGGGATTTTTTCTATTGATTCTTTGCTATTAAAGGAATAGACGTATAATTTTTTTATGAATTTCAGCCGAAATATCTATTTTTAGAAGAAAAAATAAAGTTATTGTCATTTGTTTTTCGGTGTTCTTAAAAAGTGTCCACCGCCATTTTTTGACATAAAATGTCTTTTCTGGCCCTTTATACCCTGGAATTTTTTCACATTTTCAAAATTGGTGGAACATTTTGCAAAAAAATTAAAACTGTTTGAATTTTAGGATTCAACAGATATCCATCAAATCTTGGTGCCGTTGTATTCATATTGGCTCCCTGAACAATATTAGTGAAAAAAACAATTGCCGATCTGTTTTAGTTTGGGAGATATGGGCCCCCAAAGTCCGAAAAATATTTCACCTAAAAGTCACTTTTCTCACTACAGAAACAATGAATTACCGCTTTATTAAATTTAAAGCCTCTCTGAACATTTTAACATGAAGATTTGATTTATTTTGTTTCAGATATATTCAATAATTGTTGCAAAAACATCGAAAAAATTCGAGGGAAAGCCCGCCGTTTCTTATGGTAAGTTTGGCACTACCGCGTCTATCAGCGAGTGCCATTAGGAAATGATAGCGGGATTTACCGGTATGCATCCTGTCATATTCGGGCGAAATAATTCGCGGTAGTGCCTAACTTACCATAAGAAACGGCGGGCTTTCCCTCGAATTTTTTCGATATTTTTGCAACAATTATTGAATATATCTGAAACAAAATAAATCAAATCTTCATGTTAAAATGTTCACAGAGGCTTTGAACCTAATAAAGCGGTAATTCAGTGTTTCTGTAGTGAGAAAAGTGACTTTTAGGTGAAATATTTTTCGGACTTTGGGGGCCCATATCTCCCAAACTAAAACAGATCGGCAATTCTTTTTTTCACTAATATTGTTCAGGGAGCCAATATGAATACAACAGCACCAAAATTTGATGGATATCTGTTGAATCCTAAAATACAAACAGTTTTAATTTTTTTCAGAATGTTAAACCAATTTTAAAAATGTGAAAAAATTCCAGGGTATAAAGGGCTAAAAAAGACATTTTATGTCAAAAAATGGCGGTGGACACTTTTTAAGAACACCGAAAAACAAATGACAATAACTTTATATTTTATTCTAAAAATTGGTTTTTCAGCTGAAATTCATAAAAGAATTATACGTCTATTATTTAATAGCAAATAATCAACAGAAAAAATCCCCATTCAAAAATTTTGGATATCACAAGAGAAAAAAACTAAAAACGAAAAAGTGTTTTCACAGAAATCTCGAAAATGGCAAGAGATAAAAGCTGAAAAGTGGGCTGAATTATTTTCATTCAATGCCTAATCCATCCCCTCAATATGAAT
Organism: Propylea japonica; assembly: GCA_013421045.1. NCBI lineage: Eukaryota > Metazoa > Arthropoda > Insecta > Coleoptera > Coccinellidae > Propylea > Propylea japonica. The sequence continues at coordinate 84,977,437 of CM024240.1, read as the reverse complement.
CAGAAAGGCCGCGGGGGCAGATTTACCATTGAAACCGGCTACCTACCCTTTAAACACTCGTCAAATAATATATGTACTTTGGTAATGATGGTTGAATAACTATGAATAATCTGTTCTGAAGGGTTTTCCGATAAGAGGTGTTATTTTGATTTAACAAAAAAATGCCATTTTTCAATATAAATGATCGGATGTTTATTTCATTGTGAAGAAGAAGCTATGCGTTAATAGTGGAAAATAACATCAGGCAAATGACCAACACGACCACCCTTACTGGACCATATCCTTTTAATGAAATTTTCCATAACCAAATTGCAAAGTGGCTGGCCTATGTTCTTGATAGCCGCACGAATTCCATCTTTGAGGTCTTGAGTCGCAAGGTGTTAAATCACAAGATCTCGGTGGAAAATTGTGATCACCTCTTCGAGAGATAACACAATCCGGAAACCTTTTCCGCAAATAATCAATGGTTTCGTTGCTTGTGTGGCACGTAGCGCCGTCTTGTTGAAAGTAAACGTTGTCCAGATCAATACTATCCAATTTCGGCCATAAAAAATCATTAATCATTTCTCAATAGCGCAATCCATTCACCGTAACTGTGGCTCCAGCCTCATTTTCGAAAAAGTAAGGTCCAATGACTCCGCCGGACCATAAACCGCACCAAACTGTCACACGTTGAGGACAGAGATGCTTTTCAACAATAACTCTTGGGTTTTCCGAGCCCCAGATGCGACAATTTTGCTTGTTGACGAAGTCACCGAGGTGGACATGGGCATCATCACTCAAGATGATTTTTCGGTGGAATTCCGGATCATTTTCATGCATTTCAACCACACAGTCAGCAAAGACACGACGTTGTTGCTGATCGGTTGGCTTGAGTTCTTGTGTTAACTGAACCTTATAAGCCTTAAGACCCAAATCTTTATGCTAAATACGGTGTAATGACGTTTGTGGAATGCCTCATTCTAAAGATCGACAAGGAATGGACAAACCTGGGTTTTCTTTCTTTTCACTTTCGGCTACAGCAGCAATATTTTCAGCTGTTCTTGAGCGACGTGCACGAGTTTCATTCTTCACATCACTAACTCGTTTCAACAGCTCGAATTTTTCCACCAATTTCGTTATTGCGGTCCGACAAGGTGCTTCACGACTACCCAAAAATGCTCGAGTTTTACTGACCGTCTCTGCCAAATATTCACCGTTTTTATAGTGAATTTTAATAATTTTATTAATGGCGTAGTTTCTTCTTGTCAAATGTCAAAAAATGACAGCTGCAAACGTCCAGTGATGACGTGTAACTTCATTCATTCATCATCCTTTCAGAATGCCCTTGGTATCGTAGACCATCTAGACAACCAACATATTATTATTTAGTATTCAATTTTAACACTTGAGACTCTCATTCACATCTTACATCTAACAATTTTTGTTCTTAGACATACTAGGACATACACAAACATCCATAGCCGCACCAGGATTCGAACCCGGACCTCCAGCTTTGTATGAATGACGTGTAACTCTTCTCTTTGAGATCTAAATCCATTCCCAGGAGATTCTTCCAGAATGCTTTTTATTCAGTATTTTCTCCATATCGAGTTATTTCAAGTACAACCCATAATTACGGATATCTATGAATTTTTCCTATATCTCACCCAAAATTCCCAGAGTATTATAATACAAGTTCTTCATTCAACCGGTCAATCATGAACGATATTAAATTAGATTTGGTATAAAAGATATCTTCCTATTCAAACAAAATTAGTCATTAGAGAATGATCAATTCGGTATAATGGAAGCCAAGGTACGTAAAAAACGATCGATATTAATTTCCTGTACAACCTTTCTAATGTTTCATAGCTCGAAACAAAGTAAACAAGTATTTTCGATTAAAACCCATTGAAACATAACGTTGTGTAACGATTTTTATGATGATTCAGCGTTTATTTCACAGAGTGTTGTCTTCTTTTTGATGGTTTTGACCCCAACAGTCCTGGTGGCTCAAAAAAGTTACACAAGAATTCTGGAACCAGGTGTAGGTGTGAACAATTATTTCATAGTAGATGGGGCCAATGTGAATTCTTATCTAAATGGTGAAGTTCTGAACTGGAAGAGCTACCTGGAACACCAAGAGTTACCTTCTGGAACACAGAACATTCTTAATTTTCACCCACTCCAATTATATCACCAGCCATACCTTCTCCAAGGGAACCAGCAACTTTTAGGTTATTTACAACATACAGACCCAATATCCTCTTTACTCCAATCGAATGAGGTTCCAGATATCAAGTTGATATCTTACGGTACAGGAGAGGGTCAGAGGCAGTTTCCAGCGTTGCCAATCAGGCCAATGTGTGGGATTACGACCCCTTTAGGTGGGATATTTTTTCCGGGAAGATTATCCCAACCTTATTATCTAGAGGAGCAAAAAGGTTTGCAGTCCCTTTGAGTAATGTGATTAAAGTTTTCAATTTATAAGAAGGGTGGTGATAAAAACAACATCTTGTGACAATATATGGAAATAAATAATTATAAATGAGTTGTACCTTTCTTTTTCATCTCAACAAAATAATACGAGTAACTAATTCTTGGAATAAAAAAAACGTTATTTTCATCGTGAATAACCAAAGTTGAAATCGTCCAACAGTTTTCCTCAATTTCTCTGTAATTTTGATATTTCTTGAACCGAAACCTGCATTTTTTTCACTGCAATTTCTGATATGCTCCGCTTCATATTTCATTGAAGGTTTTATGTAGTTTTCATTAAAGATTCAATAGTTTACTGAGTTCTGCTGCTTTATAGTTATTTAATGAACTAGGTTATTAAAGACAGCGACTAATGGTCAAGATATTTTAATGCGTGAGCGGAGCGAACGCGTTAATAGTTCGAGACCATTGGTCGCTCGATTAATAACCGAGTTTATTACAAGATTTTTCCGACGATCTCAACATGAATAGTGTATAAATTCTTGATTAAAATACATTCTCAATTCGCACAAGACATCCATTTGACGTAATGGAACTTCTATGTTTCTATATTCCAGTAGAGTTTTGACATTTCTCGTAGTGCTTCTGAATACTTTGTGTACGCTTGCCATGAGGATTGCACATTAAATTGCCTAAAAAATTGAGCATTAAAATGGGTCATTAATGCTCAATTTCGTACACATTAAAAGCACCTTTTATTTCGAGGTCGGCGGAAAAATAGCTTTAACACCTGTATAATATGAACATGCAATTATTGTATGTTTCATAAACAGCTATAGTCTCTTTTGACGCACTTTTTCCTGGAGGAACTGAATGTCTGTTAACTCCTGATTTGGAACCAGAATATTTTTGAACGAGTAGGGGCTATATTTGGTTGAAAGAGAATGAAATTTTTTTAACTATTCAATTTGGTCCAACTTCGAACACAAAGATGTAGGTACAGTCTGAATATTCGATTTTTTTAATAAATGAACATCATTTAAAAGTTGAATATATAGGTTGTTTCACAAGAAACTTTACATACTCCTTCCATATATAGGATCTATCATTACCATCATAAAATAGTTACTATTAAATGAATGATTATTTCATTCTGACCGAAATTTCATTTGACTACATCTCTGGTACTGTACTATATCAGAATCGAATAATTTTTTCAGAATTTGTCACACTTTATATTCACACCAAATATAATATTTTCTACTCCGTACGCAGAAAAATTCATTTCAGCTGTTTATGGAAAATTACCACTCTATAGGCCCCCTATTTTTTTCCATTCGTTTAAAATGCACAAACACAATCTAATTGATTAATTCAAATTGTTGTCCCACCCTGAACGTGTTATTATGTTTGAACAAACATGAAGATGCAGGATTATTAAAAAAATGATTAATTGTTATTTCAACTTGAGAATCTCGAATCCAAGGACTTCCTTCATTAAACATTCAATCAAGCGAATCAAAACGAAAATGGTCTCAAACGATAGGTCCTCCTTCCTGATGACGAGTTCGTGGTCAAATTCAATTCTGTCCGTGGGACCGTCTAACCGTTAGCACAATAACTTTCGAAGGAGTTGTCCTAAAGACTTGAAAGTTCAGTTCGTACAGGTGTTCCACAAAATATGGCCAATCAAAATTTTTGTTCCTCAATATCCCAGACAAAACGAAACCAATCGAAATGAAATGTTGCGGCCATACGCATGATGCTCATAAAGAGCTTCATGCGAAATTTTGTGGCCATAATGTAAACAGAACCATAGAAATCCAAATGTATATTGAAAAAAACTCATATTTTCTCATAAAAAATCCGATTTGAAATAAATTTATTTTATGAATGAAGATTGATACACTGAATGTTAATCATTCAGTTGCAGGAACGTCCACTAAAATTTAAAGGTCCATTAAACTCTTGAACCTCCATTATTACAAGGAACTAATGAAGGATTAAGGGTTAAATGGACCTTTAAATTTTAATGGACGTTCCTGCAACTGAGCCTATGCAAAGTTTTGTGGCCATGGTGTTAAGAACCATAGAAAATTCAATTGAAATATTCGAAAGAAGAATCTTTATATTTTCATAACAGGATATCCGATTTAAATGAATTTTTTCGTGAATGGAGACTGTTATACTGAATTTTCATGCAAAATTTTGTAGCCATTAAGTCAAGTCAGAAAGTTCAATTGTAATATTGAAAAGAAGAATCTCTACATTTCCATAACAGGATAACCAATTCAAGTGAAAGTCATTTTGTGAATTAAGACTGATATATGTAGTTAATGTTCATGGGAAATTTCAAGAGGATCGCATTATCAGAACCCAAGAAGTTAATTTTTGTAATTGTTTATTTCCTACATATTTAATTTTTTTGAATAATTTCCCGAATATAATTATGATTATGCTGAGACTCTGCATTTATATATTCGGTATCAATCTCGAATTCCATATAAAATTTTAAGATCACAGTCTTATTGCTTCACCAAAGAACGAGTGCTCAAAGGCTCCTGCTCGGGGCTTTTTTTAAAATTAAAAGTATTTTCCAAATTTTTTCGGTCCGCTTCAGCCACATCGATATCTTCATACTACAGACAGTATTGAAATTATCTTATCAGCCTCATAAAAACTACATCTGTTGTATTATCTTCCACAATAAAATAACTATATCCTGATCGTACAAGTTTTCTATCTTTTCACTAATTGAATGACCATTTTTTTCGAAATTCAAGTTGGGCGACTCGATTAAATTATCTTTGATTCTGAGATTTATCAGAAAGGCTTTTTTTATTAGTTTTTGTATAAAAACCTCATCATTTTTCAATTCACCATCAGTTTTGAATAGTAGTTCTTCAGTGAAGCATATACTTCCCATATTCAACATGAAATCTTTCGTAAGTATCCACAGTGAAAAATTCTAGCTTTATTAATTGCAAGTCTAGGTTCAAGATTTCCTATTTATTGCTTTGTCATTATTTTTATAGGTAATCGTTGTTGTTGCATTGATTGCTCTATCTTCTGCCTCTGATGATTCGCATAGTGCAAGTGAGACTTCAGTATATGTTGGACCACATGGAGTGTATGGCAATAACTTGGTGATCGACAAAGGTGTTCTTAAAAGTGTATCGCCACTTATAGCAAGTCTGTCCAGTCCTTTCTACAGAACTGTCAACGCTTATCCATATGGAGCAGTTGTTGACTATAATGATGCTTATGGATATGTCGCTCCTGGTTTTTCACCAGTAGTCACTGGTGTTCAAGGCCCTAGCACAAGAACAGTAGCTGTTGGTGCTGATGGAAGCGTCATCGACAGTTCTACCTTTGGAGGAATTCAATCAGAAAGTGGATCCGTTGTAGTAGCACCATCCATTGTTTCCCCCTATGTGCGTTCTGTTAATCATGTACTCCCTTATACCGTAGTGCCTTCCACAATTCCAGGAACCAAATCAGTGGTATACAGTCCTGGATATTATTCCGGCTATGATTATGTACATGTTCCTTATGGAAAATCTGTTGTTGCTGGTGCTTCTGGTACAATTGTGGCTAAATAAGAACCAATGAGATATTGTAGGATAATAAAATGAATAAATGATTGAGCATGATTCTGTTCATTTTTTAAAATTTTCTCGAATTTAAGAATGAGTTATCCATATCAACTTCAATAATAGGTTACCGAAATGACTTGAAATATCTACGAGAACGATAAAATAAATGATTATATATGATAACCACAGAGACTTGAATCGAGTTATTTATTGTTGAGCGAAAATAAGTTCATAAAATAAAAATGAAAGGACAAACCCAAGTAATTCTGAATGTGCTAATAACTTCTTTTCGAAATTTACACTCTAACTTTAGAACGAAATAAATAATTTCAGGGTAATTGTGGTTTCTGATATCTCGGTAGAGTATAAGTTATTTCTTTCCTTACATTCACAATAGTAAAAGGTTTTTCATACAACTAGGCCTAGGTAACTACTTTTTCGCACTGTTTTTGTTTCTGAAAGTTTATACAAGTAGGCATTACAATTCACAGATTTAACAAATATTTGCTTGTTCGGAAAAGGAACCTTACGCTCACTTAGCTACATTAGTATTTTATAATTATGAATTTTAATGCAATTTCAACTATAATAGTATAATGAATGCTGAAGAATTGATAAACTTGACATCTTTCGAAAATAAGCAGTACCTAGTTAATGAATTTGTAACATCGATCAACTTGGAATAAATGCTTGACTTGCTTATTTAGTTTGTAAGAAAAATTTCCTATCTGTAGCGTAAAGTAGGTATCTTTCTATTACTCTATTCACTAGCAACGTTTAGAGGATCTATTATCTTTTTCTGAAATGTTTTTCATAAAGAAATATCCGAATTCAATCAATTCAGGATTCGGCGTATGTTTATTGAACATTATATATTCCAAACTCATAAATGAAATCTGAGAATAGTTTTTCACATGCAGGTTTGTTTATTGTAATCATCATTCTGCTTTAAGAACCGTAACATACAATACGTCGCAGAAGTTGATCATTTCCTAAAAAAAATACATCATTGATCAAATCAACACTTATATTTCCAAATTATTTTTTGAATGAATAACACCTATACTATACAGGGTGTTTCTGAAATGATGCGAAAGAGGAAATGGTTCCTCAAAGTATTTTATGAAAGTTCCCATAAATGTAGTTCCGGAAATACATTGTTTCCAAGATACAGGGTGTTGAAGTTTTACTTGAAAACTGACTGAAAAAGTGGCGAGTTACTGAGATATTTTGAACTTAAAATTATTTTTGAATTATTCGTTCAATTCCGTTTTTGCTCCGTTTTTATGTAAAAAATGAAATATCTTGACGTCGTATCTCTACTGAATAATGTTAAAGTATCATCAAATACGCGTTAAGATGTTTAATTTTCTTTAATAAAAACGGTACCCCACATGAAAAGAAAACACAAAAGATTTTTTTATCACAAATTGAATGAAAAATCCAAAAACATTGTTAGTTTAAAATATCTCAGTGGCGTACCATTTTTTCAGTCAGTTTTTGAGTAAAACTTCATAACCCTTCACCTTAGAAACAATACATTACCGGAGGAATCATCCCCTTAAATCTTTCGCATAAATTCAGAAACACCCTGTATATAGTGATTGTTCATAAGTTGTGCGGTTGTTTTTATCTTCAATAATTTCATCATTTGTTTGTTATTTATTCGTATAATTTCGTAATATTGCTCCATCTCGTTTTGGGATTATTCTATATTTTAATTATCTTATCTTTACCCTCTGTTTGTGTAGAGTTACTTTACCCAAGTCAATCAATTTAATCATAGATTGTGTTACACTATTTTGAATATTTATTTTTGCCTTTATTGGAAACTGTTATTGTATTTTTAGCCTGAAAAAAATAGGATTCTAGAAACATTGCTCGTGAAAAAATTGTATATATTAGTTGAATTTTTCGATTGAAAAACCTCTGCCAGTGTCAGTATTAGCAACAAAATAAATTATGCTCAACTGATAAATTAGACACCACAACTACCCTAAGAATTCCTCGAATCGGTCCGTTCAAATGTTAAAGTATTTCGAATAAAAATTATTAGTACATTCAGGTCACTTCGATTTTACGTTCCAGGAACATATTTTAGCTCACCAATTAATGAATCGTTTCAAGTCTGTGTGACTTTAGTAATCATTCATAATTTTTTTCATCTTGTAGATATTTCGTGTCATGTAGGTAACCTTCTATTGCAGTCGATATAGACAACTGATTACAGTTTAAATTCGAAAATTTTAAAATAAATAAACAGAATTATGCTCAATCATATATTTATTTCATTATTCTACACTATCTCATTGGTTCTTATTTAGCCACAATTGTACCAGAAGCACCAGCAACAACAGATTTTCCATAAGGAACATGGACATAATCATAGCCGGAATAATATCCAGGATTGTATACCACGGATCTGGTTCCTGGAATTGTGGAAGGCACCACGGTATAAGGGAGTACATGATTAACAGAACGCACATAGGGGGAAAGAATGGATGGTGCTACTACAACGGATCCACTTTCTGTTTGAACACCTCCAAAGGTAGAACTGTCGATGACGCTTCCATCGGCACCAACAGCTACTGTTCTTGTGCTAGGGCCTTGAACCCCAGTGACTACTGGTGAAAAACCAGGAGCGACATATCCATAAGCACCATTATAGTCAAAAGCTGTTCCATATGGATAACCGTTGAAAGTTCTGAAGAAAGGACTTGACAGACTTGCAATAACTGGCGATACACCTTTAAGAACACCTTTGTCGATCACCAAGTTACTGCCATAAACTCCATGTGGTCCAACGTATACTGAAGTTTCACTTGCACCTTGCGAATCGTCAGATGCAGAAGTTAAAGCAATCAATGCAACAACAAAGATGGTCTGAAAACAAATTAGAAATGTGTAATCAGTCAAATAGTTTTAACTATATACATTTTTGTACAACTGTCAAAAAAACTTGATTTTTCTTCATCACTATGGATGCGTAAATGATTACTTTTTTTCACCGTTTAAAAAAGTTTTTTTTTTTTAACGGTGAAAAAAAATAATTATAGTTCAAAACCGTTAAAATAGTATATTATATTATAAGGATTAAAAGTGCATATTTTTTTACGACCAATATTTGCAGTTGTGAGGCGGAGCCGAGCGAATGCAAAATTGCGTGTAAAAATAGGCACATTCACAGTTGTACAAAAAATATTGTTTGTATTTCGTGCGTTTAAAATTCGTGTTTTCATGGCACATTCGAGTGAATTTTTGGCCTCGACCTGCGGTCTCAGCCAAAAATTAACACTCTCATATGCTATGAAAAAAACACTCATTTTACCCACATAATACAAATATAACCATTCTGTATTGAATAATATACTTCAACATTTAGGTAGGGGTACTTACGAAAGATTTCATTTTGATTCTGGTAGTATATGTTTAGTCCAAAGAACAACTGCTGGTAACTGTTGCTCAAACCTAATAAACTAGGGTTTTTATATGAAATCAATAAAAAACAACTCTCGATAAGCCTGATAATTAATGATAGTTCGATACAAGTTTTCTTCATTTAATCTCGAAAGAACGATTAAAAAAATATTGAGAAAACTAAACAATTAGATTATCAGTCCAATAGTTTTTTGATATAAAAAACTTCTCATTTGGAAGATAAGAGTGAGTTTCAAAATATCATTAACAAAAATTCTCTTCTCCAGCTTGGTTGTTTCGGAAATGGTACATACAAACATTTTCTGCTACAATATTTTCAAAATAGTTCTCAATCTGTGATTAGAATTTTATTCGGATTCTTGAATACATATTCAAATAAATAGTATCATCTTTTCAATGCAAACGATAGGTATTACCTACTTATTTCCCAAGCTCTTTCGATCGCTTGTTGATATTGATAAAACGATTCTTCAATTTTGGATTTCCTAAGCTCTATTCGTTTAATTCATTTTATTTTTAAATTCAATTTTTCCTTGACAATGTTGTACTGCTCTCAGAAATTTGAGATCTGATGTTATTCGACTTAGCAGTGATCATACATATACTGTCGACCGTAATATCAGATGTGAACACGATAACTTCATTTCTTAACGTATGAAAGATCACCAAAAAAAGTGATTTAATTAACTAGGTTGATTTTTAATCGCTATATGAATAAACGATTTGATTGCAAGATATTTTAGTCGAACGCATTATGAATTGAGTATCAATTCTTAAATGAAATACATCCTTATTTTGCACCAAGCGTATCTACATTTGAAAGGATATAAATTTTTATATTTCTATGTTCTGGTAGACCTGTTACAACAATCGTATCCCTTCTAAATACGTTTTGTTCTATTGTCTATGACAATAGCACATGGAAATAGTAAAAATTAAAAAAATCCTTGAGCAGGTGCTTTTGAGCTCTCGTTCATTGGTGGAGTTATAACGCTATTACCTCAAAATTTTGTAAAGGCCTTGAAATTCATGCTACGTATATGAATGCAAAATCTCAGCACGATCGTAATTATTTTCTGGAAATTATTAAAAAAAAAAGAAATATGCAAAAAATCAATATACAACATAAGACTTATCTTCCAATAATTCCTCAGGATTTAAATAGCTCCAAATGTGTTTACCTATCAATATAGAGTTAATTGTTATTACAAAAATATTAATTGAAACTATTCACAATCTTACTTATCAATATCAAGAAACGATTCTTCAAATCCTTAAATTCCCCCCGACAAATATAATATTATATTGAAAATTAGATTTTCGGATTTAACATCAATTTCAATTATTATTTTTATACAGTGTGTTTGCTCACGAGTTAGCGATAATTTGAGGTCATCAAATATACTTAATATTATCGACAAAAACACCCAAACTTGGAAGTTTACCCCCTTAGTTTTGGAGTAGCCCCCATTTTAAATTTACTTTTTAATTTTGTTGACCCTTCCAAATAATATCGATTTCTTTGGACATAAAGGTCCTACAGATATGAAAAAAATGGTTTTTTGAAAGATGATACTACCACTTCTCATTGAAGTAAAACAATATACAAACATGCAACTTGAAAACGCCATAAAAAAATTCTTTAAAAAAGTTCGAAGTAAAAATATGTACTGATTTTCTTAGTAAATCAGTAATAGTACAAGAACTAGCACATTGAAGTATAATTTTTTTCAATGATGTAACGCGCAAGGATATTAGCTACAAAACAACACTCACATCATATCTGTAAGTTACATAATTTGAGAGTTATTGCTGCTCAAACATGATCACTACGCATGCAAAAGACACAAGACAGATCGCCATGAAGGCCACTGCCTGTCTACAGAGCAGAGGCGGCCATTTTGAGCAATTTTTATGATCATATTTGTTTTATCATTGAAAATTATCGAAAGTACAGTACTGAGGTTTTTTTATTTCATCATAAGGATCTTGTTCGAACAACAATAACTCTCAAATCATGTAACTTACAGAAATGATGTGAGTGTTGTTTTGTAGCTTGTGTCCTTGCGTGTTAAATCATTGAAAAAAAATTATACTTTAATGTGCTAGTTCTTGTACTATTGCGGATTTACTGAGAAAATGGTACATAACGTGACCAAACACACTGTATATGTCATTGCCTAATCCTATTAATATCCTAACTCTGAATCAAATAACATTAAAGAAATACAGTTTCTTCACAAATATTTAAAAACAAATTGAATTCTATTGTTCAGATGATGCGATCCTCTTGAAAGTTTGCATGAACATTCAGTTTATCAATCTTCATTCACAAAATAAATTTCATTCGAGTCTGATATGTTGGAAATATAAAAATTTTCCTTTTCCATATTACAATTGCATTTTTCATGGTTCTGTCAACACTGATCACAAAATTTTGGATGGGGCTTTTCATGAGTAACTTGCATGAAGGCGGAAAATTTCGTTTCGATTGGTTTCGTTTTGACTGAGATAATAAGAACAAAAATTTTGAATGGCCATATTTCATGGAACACCCTGTACGATTTGGCTGGTTAACGAACTTAACCGAAGCATTCGGGGACCGAACTAACCCTGAGAATCTCAAGTCACTAGGACAATCCCTTCGAAAGTTATCGTGCTTAAGGCCGGACGACCCCACGGACTGAATTCAATTTGACTACGGATTCGTCATCAGAAAGTCGTACCCTATCGTTTGAGACCACTGTCGGCTCAAAATTCGAAAATTACAGGCCATCGGCCAAAACGATATACCTAGCACTCGTTTGAGAAGAACGAGAGCTCAAAAATTGTGCAATAAAGTGGATCATTATTGATCACAGTTATTCGAATGAATTATATTAATTTTTCCGCCGACCTCGAAATAAAAGGTGCTTTTAATGTGTACGAAATTGAGCATTAATGACCCATTTTAATGCTCAATTTTTTTAGCCATTTCAATGTGCAATCCTCATGGCAACCGTACACAAAGTATTCAGAAGCACTACGAGAAATGTCAAAACTCTACTGGAACATAGAAACATAGAAATTCCTTTACGTCAAATGTATGTCTTGTGCGAATTGAGAATGTATTTTAATCAAGAACTTATACACTATTCATGTTGAGATCGTCGGAAAAATCTTGTAATAGACTCGGTTATTAATCGAGCGACTAATGGTCTCGAACAATTAACGCGTTCGCTCCACTCACGCATTAAAATATCTTGACCATTAGTCGCTGTCTTTAATAACCTAGTTTATTAAATAACTATAAATGACTTCCGTCAGTTTTTTGGATGAATTAGAGTGGTCTATGAGTGTTTCGGTCTCTATTTTCACTGGAGAAATATATCGTTGAAATTTTCTTTTTGTTTTCATGATGACGTAGGTAGTAAATCAATTTTATTCTAATATTTTATATCATTAAATTTTATTGAATAAATTACATTCCATTTCATTCGTATGAGCCAATTTCAATCCAATCATCAAAGTCAAAAAAGCGAATCTATTACAAATATACTCCTCCATAGTGGGCGTAAGCGTAAGGTATAGCGGCATAACGGGTGGTGTAAACTGGTGCTAAAGCTGGGGCATATCTTGTGGCAATAGCAGGTCCAGCAACGTTCTTCGAGGTTGAAATGGTGCCTGATGGTCCAGCAATGATGGTGCCTTCAGAAGCTGATCCACCAATCACGTTTGATGAGACAGGAACTGAGGCGTATGGTGAGGCGATCAGTCTTGAGGTGTATGTGAGTGGTGCTGAGTAGTAGGTTGGTGCAATGTAAGCAGCATTAACTGCAGCCATGGTGGCCAAGAGGAAGAAGGCGAGCTGATAACAGAAATTTTCAAGATTAGAATGAAGTCTTTTATTTGGACTAGTGTTTCGTAGTTTTCGTATTACAATAAAATATACAGGGTGTCCGGGAAAATGTGGTAAATCTCTCGGATTCAGATAGAGCATCAAGAATGAAGTTTTTTTTTCCTAGCGGCCCTCCTTATGAAGAAACGACCTCCTGAATGACGCCACTAGAAATCCATTTTAGTGAAATAAGTTTCAAACTACTCGACATAATTTGATGAAAATTTGATATGATTAATAGTATTGAGGACCTCTTAAATCACCGCACTCAAATTTCAATCAGCTTCTTCAGTTTACCAGGGGTGGACTGGGTTGTACATTTTAATGCTTATATTTTTAACACCCTGTATGATGAGGTGCTAAAAAACAACTTTGGATACCTTCAGCATTAAGCTAAAGAAAGGGTACCCTTGTTCAGTGTCGATAAAATGAACCGTCTTCGAGAAATAATAATGAAACAAGTAAGTAAGTAATTGAAATTTATTCCACTGAAATGAATTTCAAGTGGCGTCATTTAGGAGGCCGTATCATCGTAGGGAGGGCCGCTAGGAAAAAAAATTATGGAAACTTGTCATCTTATTTTTTTATGTTCTATCTGAATCCGAGAGATGTCCCACATTTTCCGGGACATCCTGTACCTATATCTTTCTACCATTTACAACATTCTATACATTCTCCAATACTCAGTATGCGTACTGTAAGGACAGTAAGAAGATCAGGGAGAGAAAAGTCTCACCTCAAGTCTGGCTGTAAATAAGACTAGTCGATTCAAATTTGGAGGAGATAATGAGGCACGAAATCATGAAAATTCCCTGAGGATCATGCCAAAAAAATCGAAAACAATATATTTTGTTACTATTTTGGTATTACTTTCAAACTTTCAATAAATATCGATTGAATATTTGGGAAGACAACAATTTCGTCGAAATTACATATTTGATAGTTATTGACATACTTCGATAGTATTTGACACCCAGTATGATAGTCATTGGCATTATTTCATCTCATTTTTGCATCAATTTTGGTTATGATATCATCTTGCTTTCTCTCACTCATAGATTCTCATTGTATGGGTTATTGAGATATTTATACTAGAACTAATAGAGAAATAAGGAGGTTTAGACAATTTTATTCCATGTAAACAAAGAAATAACATGTATACCGACGTAATGAGCTATTGGCATTGAGTTCAAAATAGTTTTGAACTCAATTCTATTGGTGATATCTGAGATTTTTCATCTGTTTCTCAATATTTCGAAATGTTTTATTTCTATTTGAATCCTCAGGTTATCATTCTGAAAACGGCATCATTTGATATTTGGCGGGAGATTTTGCAGTTGATTCAATAAGTGTATGTTTACTTAAGGAAGGCGACTGCACATAATTGCGTATATTTTCCGATCTTGTTCTGGTTTATATTCGTTAAAAGTTTTCTATTCGTTCGGAGGTTCCAGGGAATATTTGATTGTTTCAAGTAAACCCTTCATTGATTTATATATTAAGGTTGAAGCCTTTGCCCATCACTGTTCGATGTAACATTATTGATACAGTTATTGACATAAGGTTTACTTACATCAATTCATTATTCCTTGGAACCTTCCAAACAATAGAAAACTTCTAACGAATATGAAACATAAAAAATCGGAAAATATACGCAATTGTATGCAATGGTTATTCTTAAGTAAACTCTAACATGATACTACTGCAAAATATGACGCCAAATATCTAATGATGCCGATTTCAGAATGATAACCAGAGGAAATTGAACCTCACCCAAATGGAAATGAAACATTCTGAAATAGGCAGAGACAGATGAAAAAACCTTAGATAGCACCAATAGTTTATTACATCGGTATATATTTGCACAGTGTCAATCACTATCAGGGTGTCAACCTGTCAACAACTGAACCTCTCATCTTATATTGCACTCGTTTGAGTAGAAACTACACCATTTCCAAGTGTATTTCAGAAAGCGTCAATTGTATTTCAGAATAGTCAATTGTATTTCAGAAAGCGTCAATTGTATTTCAGATTAGTCAATTGTACTTCAGAAAGCGTCAATTGTATTTCAGATTATATCATATGTATTTCAGAACCCGTCATTTGTAATTCAGAATAGGAATATTATTTTAATTTCCAAATATCACAATTATCTCGATATCAGTGTGGTCTTGGGAATGAGGAGGATAGACCGTATTTAAAATGAACAATTCTGCTATATGTAAATGTGTGTACCTATAAATTGAATTTCGAATGACCATTTCCGAAGTACAATTAACGATTTCTGAAATTTAATTGACTGATCTGAATTACAAGTGATGTTTTCTGAAATGCAATTGATGATTTCTGAAATACAATTGACTAATCTGAAATACAATTGACGCTTTCTGAAATATAATTGACTATTCTGAAATACAATTGACGCTTTCTGAAATACACTTGGAAATGGTGTAGATTACGAAATATTCGACTATAATCGTTTAATCCGAAATACATCATAGATAGCCACGATACAATAGAATGAAAATTTCATAAAACTGGCTGGCCGGTGGTTCGTCGTCCAATATTTTGCTTCCATTCCGAAACGCTCAAACCGAAAACCGAAGTGGTTATCAATTTTGTAACAGAATCAATATTGCATACGTTACGTCCGATATTCATGCCGTCACAACGTGCGGAAATTGAACGTAAATAAAGATATTCGAGAGCTGCGGAGGTGAGCAGCCTCATTCTGAATAGAATAGGTAAACTTCGTTGTCACCTGTATGCAAACTTTGGAAAGATGATATTACAAAGGATGCTCAAAGGAAACCCTTAGTTAGGGGTCCTGTATAGTTTTTTCATATTATTTGATCGAGTTATTGTTCATTTCGGCTTTGCGATTACCTTTTGTACTTCAACATGGTAAATGGCATTAGGTAATTTCTTGGAATCAAAAATTTAACCCTGACCAGGTGCATTCGAGCGCTCGTTCATTAGTGGAGCAATAATGCTATTACCTCAAAATTTCGTTTACGACTTCAGATTGATACACAATATACAGGGTGTTCCTTAATTGAACGTACAAACAAAAAGGGGAGATTCCTTAAGTGAGTTTAAAAAAAAAAGTCCCATAAACATGGAGCCGCAAACGTTTCGTTTTCAAGATATAGAGTGTTGAAGTTTGAATTTTTTTCAAGTTTTTTTCTCATAGTATCTACACTTCACAAGCTATTCAACTGAAATTTGGCATATATATTACATTCGAGAGTTCTCACCACGTGACATGGCAATTTCGATAAACGATCTACAGGGTGATATTTTTTCTGGAACACTGCCACCTGTTCTTCTGCAGAACTTTTTTTTGGTGAGCAACTGTTAATTTGAAAAAATGTAAAAAGAAGTAGTTTTGTCGTATCTACCAACGATTTCGAGAAAAAAAATTCTGAACGATCCTCTCGAAATCCTCGTAAAAATCCAAACTATGATGGGAAGGCCACTCTGTAAGCTGTGGTGAATGAATTCAGTGTCAGTTTTTATGAAAATTTTCCTGATATGTAGCGATGATTCATAAAGATTCGATAACTCGTATAATCAACACAAGTTTTTGATTAAAACTTTAAGACCCTGTATCTCGAAAACGAAACGTTTGCGACCCCATGTTTATGGGACTTTTTTTCTTGAACTCACTTAAGGAATCTCCCCTTTTCGTTTGTGCGTTCAATTTAGGAACACCCTGTATAAATGCAAAATCTCAGCTTGATCGGGATTATATTCTGCAAATTATTCAAAAAATTGAATATGTAAAAAAAATAATTAAAAATGTCAAAATTCTTTGCTTCTGATTTCCCAATCCTTTTGAAATTTTCATGATCATTCACTTCGCCAATTTCTATCCTTCAGTTATCAGAATTTTTTTTTGATATTAGGATAGACTTTTCTATGATCGTATTGACGCAACTCCCAGAAATTTTTGGATGATATTGAAGAACGGAAACTTTGAATGGCCATATTTTATACCGTTCGATTTGGCTGGTTAACTTTAACGCCACATTTGGGATCGGAACTCCACTTTGTAAATTCCAAGTGTCTAGGAAAATCCCTTCGAAAGTTATCGTGCTCACGGACGGACGGCCCAAGGGACAGAACTCTAACGCAGCAGTTGAGATCGGAACTCACTCTGAAAATCCCAAGTGTCTAGGAAAATCCCTTCGAAAGTTATCGTGCTCACGGACGGACGGCCAAAGGGACAGAATTTGACCACGGATTTCGTCATTAGGAAGTCGAATCTTTTCGTTTGAGAACATTTTCGGCCCAAAATTCGAGAATAACAGTCATTTGGGCAAAACGATATGGCGCTCGTTTAAAAAGAACGAAAAAAAATTACGTATGAAAAAAGTTTCTGATTCATGTTCAATAATAATAATTCAAATACTGGCATTGAAGGTATATTGAAAATTTTAAGATTTTCAAGCAAATATGTCATGGAATTATTTAACCCGATCTAATAATTGAAATAATATTCACTTACCATTGAGTTCATCTTGGATGTGGTGTTTTTGCTGAACTTTGGTCAACTGTGCTTTTTCCAAAACTCCTCTGCTCTTATATAGGTATCCCTCTTTGCTCAACCTTGCAGTACCGCCTTTCTGACCAAGAGTTCGTTGACAACATTTTCGGGTTATTGCCTTTTTTTCAGATTTAAGATTGCGGCGCGAAAGACATTTGTAGTTTTTCGAATTTATCGACATCCGAATATATCAGTAGATCCGCCTAAAAGGATTATGTTATTCATTAGAACTTTACAACATTATGGTATTCCTTATAGTTCTCGAGAGTGCCGAAAAATTGGACCAGATTCCAGCTGAAACGATGGCATATGGCTTTCGAAAAACCAGTTTATGTGGGAAGGTAATTGTCTATAAAACCGATTATGTCATAAAGAACGAAATTCATGGGGGCATACTGAGAATAAGAGGAGGTTGTTTTTATTGCTTTCTTCCATGATTCTCCCATAAAAATATGACATTACATAAAATTGTTTCTTGAACTGATCTGTTTAACAGGATAATACTTAAAAGGGAGTATGAATTTTTCCGAGAATATCATATTAATGAATAATCCCCCTCATGAGACGGAGACAGTTTTCAGTTCAGTTTTTTAAGTTACTGTTAACATTTTGATTCTAAAGCGCGTTTTTCAAGAATAAATTAAATATAAAGGGTGTTACCTAATAGTATGTCACAACTAAAGGGTGAAAATCTACGTATAATTTCAAGAAAAAAAGTCCATATGAACATGGGTCTGCATTATCTTCGTAACGGAGCTACAGTGTGTTGAAATTTCTAAATAAATCGTTTTTTTCTGTGACGGGAAAAAATGTGACATTTTATATCTCTTGACAGGTCACAAAGTATGACTTTTTACGAAATTACTTTTTTCCCTGTCAAAAAAATGATTCTCTATGTAGCCGGGAAAAAACTAATCATTTTTTTCCCGGGGAAAAAAAGTAATTTCGTGGACAGTTATATTTCTTTCACGATTAAATAGTCGTTTTTCCTCTCACAGAAAAAATAGTGTATTATACACGGGAAAAATATTAGATTTTAGCTCTCGGCTTTTTGTCTCCCTCCGCTTCGCGTCGGGAGACAACACAACCTCGAGCTAAAATCTAATACTTTTTTCCCTTGTATAATAAATAACTATTTTTCTTCATAACTTCTGCAGTTTTTGAGATATTCAGTCCAAATCATCATTGCACAATCTAAATCTTAACTAGAATCTACATAGGGTGTTTTCTTTTCCAGAGCTATGTCTCCTTTTGCCCTCTCAAACTTTTTTGCGGTATGCCACTGATCAGCGTGAAAGAAATTCTTGATATCTTCATTCAATTCAGAATCTTTTTTGACTTGTCAAATTTTTTCATATCTCTGACTGTTTTTGGGTACCAAAATATTGAACGATTGTACCTATGTTATTCGATAAATAAAAGAAATAATAGAAATTCTCCATAATATGCTTTTTGTACAACTGTCAAAAAAACTCGACTTTTCTTCATCACTATGGATGCCTTAATAATTACTTTTTTTCACCGTTAAAAAAAGTCCTTTTTTCATCGTTAAAAAAAGTAGTTTCTATAGTAACGACACAGAAAGATCACTGGATGCATAGAAGTATTGTTTGGAAGCATTATCTTTAATCGTTATATTTCAGACGATGAAAATTTACATTCATTGTTGTACAAAAAAAGTTGTTTGTATTTCATGCGTATCAAATTCGTGTTTTTATGGCACATTCGAGGGAATTCTTGGCTTCGACCTGTGGTCTTGGCCAAAAATTGACATTCTCATGTGCCATGAAAAAGCACTCAATACGCACTCAATACCCCGGCGCGAAGCGGAGGGAGACAAAAAAACCGAGAGCTAAAATCTTATATTTTTCCCGTGTGTAATACACCATTTTTTTCTGTGACATGAAAAATAACGATTTAATAATGAAAGAAATAAAGCTTCTCACGAAATTCCTTTTTTCCCCCGGAAAAGTGGGTACTTCTTTCCCGGATACGTAGATACTCATTTTTTTGACAGGGAAAAAAGTAATTTCGTGGAAAGTTATATTTTGTGTCCTGTCAAGAGAAATGAAATGTCAAATTTTTGTCACGTCACAGAAAAATAACTATTTATTTTGATAGTTCGTCATCTGAGCTTAATTTTTTACTCGAAAACGGTTAGAGATACAAAAAAATTACAAAAGTCAAAAAAGTTATTAAATTGAATGAATGAATTGATTTCACGCTGACCAGTGGCTTATCGCCAATAAGTTTGAGAAGTAAAAAGGAGACATGGCTCCGGAAAAGAAAACACCATCTGAAGATTCTAGTTGAGATTCAGAATGTGCAATGATGATTTTGACTGAATATCTCAAAGAAAAGTTTCAGGAGTTATGAAGAAAAAAACCATTTCTTTAGAAATTTCAACACGCTGTAGCTCCGAAGCTTTTACGTACCCATGTTTATAAAAACTTTTTTTCTTAAAATTACATGTAGATTCACTTTCTCAAGTTGTGACATACACCCTGTAGATGGCGCATTGAACTCGTCTGGGTATTGTGATATTTTAGAAGTATGATATAGGTATGACAATCATAAAATGGCTTCGTACAACGCGTTCAAATTGTTGAATTATTTTATAAAAATCAGCGTTCTGTGAAAAGTTGTTCAAGGAAATTACGTTGATTTTTTGGTTTACATGAATAATCGTCCATCTAAAGGCACTATTGGTCAAATTATTAAAAAATTTAAAGAGACCGTTTGACTGGAAAATCAAAAAAGTGTAAATTCAGCCATAGCGGTCGTTCACAAAAAATATTGATTTGGTTTTGTTGTTCATAAATAGATGGACTTAGTCCACAGAACGGCGTACTTCACACAAGGTTTTTGCTCCAAAGGCATATGTTTTCAACGTAGAATGCATTATTGAGATTTCTTGGTTGAGATCTAGACCACTCTGTATGAGCGACTGAACAAACTCCAGAAAATTGAGTTTAACAAGAAAGGAATAAACTCATATTTTGTTTAAGTGTAGATATGATTAAATAATGTTTTCATCTTACACATATTATAAATATTATTCTATTTATCCCATATAAACATAGCACTTATGTTCAGGAAAAGTAAGTAAGTATTTGACGTTCATAATTAATTGTTTCGCTAGATTTCATGGAATGAGTTGAGTATACCAATAATTTATCTATTTGAATACTATTATGTTTGTTCTTTGTACCTTTATAAACCTGTTATGTGGTCAAGGTCAAGTTCAACAGATTAATGCACATGAATATCTTCTCTGAATTATGCAAAACTATGTCAGTTCACTTTGGAACAGTTAATTTCCTCTAAAAACACAAACAAAATAATTAGCAACGAATAAATAGTAATCAAATCGAGAAACGTTAAGTATGACCAATTTGTTAATTGATACATTTCAAAAACGGTGAGACAATATGACACAAGTTGATTTTTTTGTGAATGAAGACTGTTATACCTTTTTTATGCAAAAAACTTGTGGCCATAGTGTTAACAGACCACAGACAATTCAATTGGAATATTGAAAAGGAGAATCTTTAGGATATTTCAGGATATCCGATTCGAGTTAAATTTATTTTGTGAATGAAGACTGATATACATAATGTTCATGGGAAATTTCAAGAGGATCGTGTCATCAGAACTATAGAATTGAATTTTTTTAAATTATTCTTCCTTGACAGATTTCATTTTCTAAATAATTTCCAGAATATAATTCTGATTGTGCTGAGATTTTGCATTTATTTATTTGGTATTAATCTCAAATCCCATATAATATTTTGAGGTAATAGTCTAATTGCTCTACCAAAGAACGAACGCTCAAAAGCTCCTGCTCAGGACTTTTCTTAAATTTTTGTTTATCTTCCACTTTGGTCCTGTTCTTTCAGTTCTATTATTCTGTGAAATAATTAAATCTGCAATTGGCAAATAATTTTATTGAATAATGTGTACTAAATATATTCGTTCAGGAGATACAGGCTGATTTGCATATTTTTGCTAAACCGTTCATCACGGCAAATTCATACTCGGTAGCTCTCATTCAGATTTCAAGGAAAAACAAACAGTGCATGTAATTTATTTATTCTAAACAATTAATTTACAAGTAGAGTCCTCCATAAGAATAACTAGAATAAGCATGTGGGACAGCATAGCTAGCATGAACAGCTGGGGCACCAACAGACTTAGAGGTAGCAATGGTTCCGGAAGGTCCAGCAACTACGGTGTCTTCAGAAGCAACGTGTCCAAGATGAGCGGTGGCAAGGGGAGCAGAGTAGGCCAATGGATGGTGAGCAAGTGGTGCGGCATAAGCAGTGGCGTAGGGGGCTACTACAGCTGGAGCGCTGTAAGCGCTTGCGATGAGTCCGCTTGGGACGATGACGCCAGCACTGGCAGCTGCTACGGCAGCGAAGAAAACTACGGCAACCTGAGAACACAAAAAAGATCATTGAAACGTCATTTTGACATGATTCGTTTAGATTAGAGGTGGGGCGACAGATCAAAACCGACCTTGCGAGCACCTTGACCTTGAGATCTATTGTGCATCCCTGCGCAGCAAAGTCCCAATGAACTTCACCACCTTTCTGGAGGCCACATCCATCACTTGTTCAGACTTTAGGAACCAGGAACCAAGATGCCGTAGCCGTTTCTGGTGAACAGCTTCACACTCGCATAGGAGGTGTCTGGCTGTCTCGGTGGCTTCCTGACAGAAGCGACATGTACTATCGGGCGCTTTTCCCATGTTTTTTAAGTGATACCTCACGGGACAGTGCCCAGTGAGAGCGCCGGTCAATTTCCTCAGTTCCAATTTGCTGAGTGACAGAACTTTCTTGTTCCAGCTCGTCGAGTGAGAGAGAAGTGACCTCCTAGCTTGCCTTTGACCATTGGTCGTACGCCATTGCCTTTGACCATTGGTCCTACGCCAGTACATAAGCTTCCTCTTTTGTTCCCAGTCCTTAATAGCCATTGCCTGATGTCTGGCTGGGAAGCCGCAAAACGGTTCTGGTCCAGTGAAGGGTTGTCCCCCCTTCCCTGGCCAGTTGGTCTGCCGCTTCATTGCCGTGAACCTCGGAGTGACCAGGTATTTTGGCATGAGTTTGTCACACATTTTTATCATTATTCCGCAATTGAATTCGATATTTAGGATGAAATACCACTATTTAAATCTATGAGAGATGATTACCCTTCAATAGGGTCCTGTAGCGGTCTTAGAAGAACAGAAGATTCGAAAAATCATCACCTGGAAGGCCAGATCTGGTTTGAAACACCCTCCTGAACCAAGAGCAAGAATTAAGTATTTTGTATCTGAATATTGCGGGTATTTATACGAATAGTTCTAAGTTTCGGAAAAACTTCGAGACAGGGTTTTTCTACCGAGGTTTTTTCCTGTGCTCTGGTATCATAGGTCGAATAGTAGGTATGGTACCCCGTTCTGCACCAACCTGAGCTAGGGCCTTTTTTGTTTCATGTATTGTATTTTTTTAGCTCTCATTTCAACAAAAATTTACATATATATTATATATATTCATATTTGATCAAGAAACTAAAAACAAACAGTACACTTGGTTTTAACATCCTTCTACTTGTGTAAATCCGGATTCTCTAGACATCGATATGGAACTATGCGTAAATTTATCTGATAATATGATGATACAGCATTTCCCAGAAAACCTGTACCAAAGGTTCAGCAGAATAGTTCTGCTCTAGAAAACTTTGTCGGCATGAGTTGCTTCAAAGCTGTCGATCTTCTCTCTCTTGAAAAAATTAGTTTAAATCACATTGATGATGTGAATATTTCTGAATAGCTCAACAAAAATAGTTGCTCAGAATCACATTTTAAGTGGAGGTGAAAAATTTAAGATAGAAATGAAAATTTGAATTTGAAAATTACCCCGCTTTCCAAATACTCGAATTATTCAGGATATCCGAAATTTTGAACTTCAACTCCACTTTTTCCAATCTCAGAATGAGCTCTGCAATGAGACAGGTTTGGTGCTAAGTTGTTCTTACAAAACAATTTCAGAAAAGGGTGCTCAGATTTTTCTTGAATTCATAAGATTATTAATCAATTAAGGAAAATATTCATTCTTCTTTGAAATTGTTTCGAAATAACAAATTACCATCAAACTTGCCTCATTGTTGAGAGAATAAGATTGTAAAAAATGGAGTTGATGGAAAATGAATAATTGAACCATTTACGTTACATGGGATTAGAATATTCCAAGAGAAGTTTGAAATTGTATCACGAAAACTCAAATAGTTGGAAAAATGGTTAATTTCAAAATTACCGAATTTCGATCTGAAATTCTGCATATAGTCCGTTCACGAAAGTTTGAGCGAATAGTAGGCGTTTGTTTGTTTATCTGAAGTTGGCAGTATTTGCTGTCGTAACGTGTCATAAGTTATAAAGTCAACGTTGACGAGCTTCCGAGTTATCAGAGAACTCTATGCCATATTGACAACACTGCGTATCAATCTGACAAGAAAATAAACAACATAACCTAAAATTCTAATATACACAGTGGAATATGCCAAATTTTCATGGCCAACCGACGGCTCAAACTTTCGTGAACGGAGTATATGGTATTAAATGTGATATTCTAAACTAACAATGTCATATTTGACAGCTTTGAAGCATCTCCGGGTGACTGAGTTTTATATGATGAACAATTTATTATTTTAAAGCAAAACATTTTCACGAAACTTGTTTGGAAAATTTAAATAGCAAAGTAAAGTACCTTTTAGTGAGGAATTTTGCAAAACACGGTTTACCTATACCAGAGCTTCCAGTAAAAAATATTCTTAAGAATGAAACGGTATTTAAAATTTGTTGAATTCATAGAACTACCGAGTTCACTTCACTAAATATTTAGTTAGAATTCAGGTTTTATCAATTTAAATCGCCTGCAATGAAATCTGAAGCTTCAACGCACATGAACGGCCGACCCCAACATACGAAAACTTCATAAAAGGGCCAAGTGCTTTTCAATCATTCATTCTACAAATTCAAATCTCATAATATTGCATACCGCTTATTCCCATATAGCCTTTTGAAGTGATAGCAAAATTCAACAAATGAAGAATAAAACGTATCAAGTTTTTATCGAAAAAACTTTCGTTGAACTATCTTTGTTTCTTTAAAAAATTTTGTTTCTATCTTTTTATTCGATTATTGATGTTAACTCAACAAAGCGGAGAAAATTTTAATCCCAGGGATTTTTTAGATCGTCCCAAAATGAGTTACATGCCGGTTATTCATATATAAGATAAGGATTATTTTCACTTACGAGAGAGTTCATGGTGATGAATTTAGTTTAGCAGGAGGTTTACTATACTGACTAAAATATTCAAGTGTGTACCTTTTATATAAAACTCCGAATATTTTTTTAACACAATTCTGTTCCAACAAAGCCTGTATTCGACCTTGCCCCGCCCAATTTTTACATGCTTAATATTCTTATATCCCGGAGACCAACGCCAAAAGTCTAACCTATTTATTCAATCTTTCGATCTGGAATTAGAAAATCGATCAACTGTAGAGAATGTAATTATTGGGAGCACGATCGGTTATGTTTTTTTCTGATATATCGTTTTGATATTCAACTTTTCTGACCTCGAACGATTTGACAACTGCTTGGGTGTATAGTAAATTGTAGGTACAGGATACCAAAAAACAGGTTATTTGGGACTTTTAATTAATGGCATCAATCTGATTTGAAGTGAAAAAAGGAGACTCACAAATGCCTCTTAGGCATCTTTCCATAGGCCGTCATCAGTTTTTTCTCTTAAATTTCTTACGCTCATTTATGTGACAAATTCGGAGCTGAAAAAGGCAATGTTCATCAAAACTAGTGAGTTGAATGGTCGTTTTTGATCACCGTTTTCTATTCCGTTCAACATAGATTGAAATGAAAAAGCTTTTCTCGTTCGACAAAATGAACAGTGTAACGTTATAAACTTGGAATTTTCGCGAAAATTTTCCTTATGTTATCTGTAGTCCAAAAATATTAACAAAAGATTCTATTTATTCACTTTTTAAATGCACCTGCGTACAGAAAACAGCTTTTGATAAAATTTTACAACTATAATTAGCTTTGTTTTCTGCGGATTGTTTACCTTCATAAAAGACTTGTTTCATGTTTCAGAGACTGGAAGTGAAAACCTATAAAGTTCTAAGAAATGAGTTTGTTTTTTGTGTAGAAAACATTTGGCTCTTCGAATGGGCGCCTCAAAAATCGTACTCCATTTGCGTAAAAGTTTTTTTTGGAAGAGGTATAACATCCTGAACTTTGACGCACCTTTTCAATATAACACCCTGTATAATCATAGTTGTTTGGCAGTAGGTACGTACATTTATTCACACATAATTCAGTTTGGTTATTTTCCTGAAAGGTGGTTGTAGCAGTTGCAATCATTTTGATCTTACATGGTATAAAAAATAATATTTGTAACGAATTTATTTATGATAAATCATCAGGAAGTATAAACGAGACAATAACCAGACCAGTATTCTGGTTGATCAACTTCACCAAAACTAACCAACCAATTATAATACCAACGTAACGAATCCAATATAAGGTTAACACTTTGGCTGCCATACAGTTTTCAGGTCAATATTCTGGTAGGCTGTGTCAGTCATGCAGGACTGACAATCGAACACCACATTCAGGCTTTGGCAGTCAAATCTGACTGACAGCTCGTGTCATTTTACCTACACCGCGTCAGTCTTTAAAGACTGACATGACATATAGAGCAAATCGAGTGTCTCGGCTTCTTTCTGACTACAGGTATCTGTTTTTCAACTCTACTCTAACTAGATATCGCAGGGCATGTCTGGCTGGCAGAACAATTTCGCCTGCGGCAGATGGCGTAAACGGAGGATCGAGTGTCAGTCGTATACGACTGACGTGGCAGCCAAAGTGTTGGTCTAGGTCAAGTCTCTTTCGAATTGACTGAGTATATTTCTCTTTATTGAAAGAAGTTGTTTTAATATCACTTTCAGAAATGACGGATTTTAACCAAGTTTGAGGAACCACAAAGTTCTCTCTCTTTCTGCCTACGAGAATGACTGATCTTCTTCTTCTAAACTTTGGATTATGCTCTTATATTTAATTGAGATTTAGAAATTTAAAACTTTCTGTCTATTGACAGATTTATCTGTCAATTGACACTTTCTCATCTGTCGATTGAATCATTTAATCTGGTAGTTCAACAATACTCAAGTTCCAATCCAATTTCGGACATAGAAACGTTTGTGGAACGCCTAATTCCGAAGAACGAGGAGTTAGTTTTCTTTTTCCTTTCGGCTGCAGCAGCGATATTTTCGGCTGTTCTTGAGCGACGTGCACGGGTTTTAGGGGTCGTTTATACTGGCCCGTAACTTTAACTTTTCCCTTACCCTAAAAGTTGAAACATAGAAATTTCGTGCTATGGTTTATACTCGAACTTTAACTTATTCCCTTAAATAGAAGTTTTTCATTCAAAATTTAAGGGCATAAGTTAAGGGCATAAGTTACGGGCCAGTATAAACGACCCCTTATTCTTCACATCACTAACACTTTGGCTGCCACGTCAGTCGTATACGACTGACATTCGATCCTCCGTTTACGCCATCTGCCGAGGCGAAATTGTTCTGCCAAGCCAGACATGCCCTGCGATATCTAGTTAGAGTAGAGTTGAAAAACAGATACCTGTAGTCAGAAAGAAGCCGAGACACTCGTATTTGCTCCATATGTCATGTCAGGCTTTAAAGACTGACGCGGCGTAGGTAAAATGACACGAGCTGTCAGTCAGATTTGACTGCCAAAGCCTGAATGTGGTGTTCGATTGTCAGTCCTGCATGACTGACACAGCCTACCAGAATATTGACCTGAAAACTGTATGGCAGCCAAAGTGCTAATTTATCTCAACAGCTCGAATTTTTCCACCAATTTCTTTATTACGGTCCGACAAGGTTCTTCACGACGACCCAAAAATGTTCGAGTTTTACGAACCGTCTCAGCCAAATTATCACCATTTTTATAGTGAATTTCAATAATTCCAATGCGTTCTTGAAGTATGTATCGTTCCTCTTTTATTAATGGCGTAGTTTACTCGTCAAATGTCAAAAAATGACAGCTTCAAACGTGACATCTACCGAAATGGCGGGCTATTTAAAATAACACCTCTTTTTGGAAAACCCTTTAGGCACTAATTAGGCACTGAATATAGTTTCAGAATAAGTGCTTTCAACATTTCGTTTACTTCACAGGCCCTATTCACGTCAACCAGTTGATTCCTGACTTTTACAGTTTAAATCTGTCAACTGACATAGATTCGAATATTTACCCTTCACTTCAGATATTTGTGAGAAATAATGATGAGACCCCATTATATACTCGTTTTGAAAACGGAATTAAAAGAAAGAGGTTCTGTCCGAATCATACAAAACAAATGATTTTTAGATTATTTTATTTAATTCTCAATATTTACAAGTAGAGACCTCCATAAGCGTAGGCACTGGGAAGGGCGTATCTGGCAGCAATTGCTGGGGTGGCAATGCTCTTGGTATTGGTGATGGTTCCAGATGGACCAGCAACTACAGTGTTTTCAGTAGCTTGACCAAGAGCAGCAATTGGGGCAGAGTAGGCGGTGTAAGCTGGAGCAGCAAGTGGAGCTGAGTAAGCAAGAGGTGCGTTGTATGCAAGAGGTGCAGAGTAGGCTGTGAGTGCAGGAGCGGCGTAAGTGCTAGCGATCAAACCACTGGGAGCTAAAATGCCTGCATTGGCGGCAGCCACGACGGCAAAGAAAACTACGGCAGCCTGAAATGAAACAAAAGATTTGTTACAAAATGTGCCATAGAAAAAACGAATCATACAATATATCGCATTTTACAAATAGCAGAATGAGAAAACTTCGTGATACATCTCAATTTACCGCTTCAGTTCATAATGAAGCTGAATCTAATACCTTCTCTTGACTTTTTGTAACAGACAAACATTGATGAAATTACAAAAAATTCGATTTTTGGTATTCACCGCAAATTTCATTAATTAATTGAATTCTAATCATTACACACGCTATGGTTTTTGCTAACGAAAGTTGAATTAATTGGACTTTAAGCTTTATAATATTAATAATAATATTTTTTGATTCCAAAAAATTCATGATTTTAAATATGGAACAAGTCAAATTTAACAATAAAGAACTTTAACAAACAATTATCTCTCACAGTATTCTCTGAATTCTGTGAAGTTGTAAAGTTCACATCTCAATAAAAATGCATAGAGAGCTTTCTTAAATTTTCTGGAAAAGACAATCTTTTGCAGTTCTGATAATAAAACATTGAAGAAACCAATGACCATACATTTTATTGCTGATCAATAAATTGTTCTAGTTCAGTTTGGTTACTAAAACATTTCAATTATTTGATTACTTACGATTGAGTTCATGTTGGTACTGTGATTGGAGGATATCCACTGACAATAAACAGAGTTAGTTCTACTTTTATACTGGTTGCTTATTTTTTATTCCGGATTCTAGA
Source organism: Propylea japonica (assembly GCA_013421045.1). Classification (NCBI taxonomy): domain Eukaryota; kingdom Metazoa; phylum Arthropoda; class Insecta; order Coleoptera; family Coccinellidae; genus Propylea; species Propylea japonica. The sequence goes on along the minus strand of CM024240.1, from coordinate 84,948,026 downwards.
TGACGTTCAACCTTGACAAACCCCAATATTTGGACAATCAGATATTGTCACAGTCTGTTTCTTTCATTGAATGAAATACAAGGAAATCGTGTTTTTTCTGAAACGAACGAATCTCCACCCAATGATACAAAAATGGTTCAACAAGTCATTGTGCAGCTCTTCAAATCTGATTGAAAATTGATACGAATTTTCAATTCTTAGGAGAATTTGAAAAATGAAAATGAAAGACAACTAGTTTTTATTGCATGTTCTGCAAAATGCTCGTTTATACAGGTGTCTCATTGGAAAAAGAAAAAAAGTAAATCATGAATAAAACACCTCTAGGTGATTTTGAAAATACCTACCATATTTTATTGGTCTAACGTGGTTCATTACAAACATACAGGGGGTTTTATCAATTACGCTGATTTCTTAGTACCATGCAAAATAATTTAATGATCCTTTACAAAAATTGCATATTCTCTCGAATCGCCGAAATCATACCCAACATTTTTAAATTTTTGAAACACAGTTTCATGTTTTGGAATAAATAGTACTGAAGTGAAATATGTAGGTACTCTTTATTTTCGCACATGTTCTTAGTCTATATTTTTTTCAAATTTGAATTATACGTTCATGTATTTTGAATATAAAAATTCAAGAAAAGTCCTGAGCAGAAGCTTTTGAGCACTCGTTCTTTGGTGGAGCAATAGGACTATTACCTCAATATACCAATGCAGAATCTCAGCGCAATCGGAATTATATTCTGAAAATTATTCGAAAAATGAAATATATAAGAAATAAATAATTACAAAAATTAAATTCTATGGTTCTGATGATGCGATCCCCTTGTAATTTTGCATGAACATTCAGTATAATAGTTTTCATTTTCGAAATAAATTTCACTCGAATCGGATATTCTGTTATGGAAATATAAAGATTCTTCTTCCAATATTCCAATTGAATTTTCTATTATTTTGTCAATACTATGGCCACAATATGTTGCATGAAGATTCAGTATATTAACCTTTATTTGTAGAAAAAATTTAATTCGAATAGGATATATTGTTATGGAAATATGAAGATTTTTCTTTTCAATATTCCAATTGAATTTTCTATGATTTTGTTAAAACTATGGCTACAAAATTTTGGATACACATTCAGAATATCGATCCTCGTTCACAAAAAAAAATTCACTCGAATCGAATATCTTTTTATAGAAATATGAAGTTTCATTTTTTCAATATTCCAATTGAGTTTTCTATGGTTCTGTTCACACTATGGCCACACAATTTTGCATGAGGCTTGTAATCAGAATCTTGCATTTGACAGTAACATTTCATTCCGATTAGTTCAGTATTTTCTGAGATATTGAGGAACAGCATTTTTGAATAGCCATATTTTATGGAACACTCTGTACGATTAGGCTGGTTAACGAACTTAACCGAGGCATTTGGGGCTCGAACTCATCCTTGAGATTTCAAGTCTCTAGGACAATCCCTTCGACAGTTATTGTGCTAAAGCGGCCGGACGACACTGACAGAATTGAATTTGACCACGAAGTCGTCATCAGGGAGTCAAACCCTATCGTTTGAAACCATTTTCGTTGCAAAATTAAAAAATTACAGACATTTACAGACTCCAACAAGTGCTATCACTTGTTTGAGTAGAACGAGCGCTCAATAATTAAACAAAAAAAATCTACGTTTCGTTATAAATTGTTACATGTCGTCATCATATTATAAGGACTGGTCAGTGATAAAACCAAATTTCAAAAAAATTAAACAAACTCTACCCATGCATCGCGTCGTATAACATAATGTGAAATAAAACATCAGAATTCAATAATGAACTGTGCAGTTTTTGACCCAATCAACTTAATACGATCCAATATTCAGCTAGTAAAAACGGAAGCTCGTTTGAAACTCATACTGGTCGGAATTTGAATAATTACTATTAATATATACAGTTCTACAATATTCCCATCAATTCATCAGCAACTGATGAAAACAATTTTGACTGTGTTCATTAATCATCAGTTCAGGGAAAAATGAAGACTGATCACCAAAAAATGCATAGGCTTGTCGAATTTTCATAAAAGAACTTGGAATTACAAATTCAATGTTTCAATAAGGTTCCTATAACAACATAAAGAGTCTTTCAGTTTTTCGTGTTATTTCAAGTCCGATTCGATTAAACTTTAGTTTCAATTGTAGGTATATTCATCCTCAATCAATCAATAGTTTTGAATTCGAAGAAAACTCGGCGTACGTCATTTTATACTGGGTGAAACAAAATCTGTTTTTTTAACTCAACCTTAGAACCACCCCTTATGTGTTGTATCACCGTGTGATTTCTTATTCCATCTTCAGAACACATCTTCTCTTGACAATTTAATTTTTCACTCATTACAATATTTCAATTTTTGTTAAAGATACAACGTTTTCAGTAAAACAATATATTTCGCTAAGGCTACAACAGTAGTTCAACAAATTCAACCTAAAATTCGTCCAGACTCGGATAACAGGTGCAATTCTTCTCGGCATGTCCACATTAAGGTTTTGAATCAATTAGACTAGAGCATTACTGAGCTGCTGCAAATTTTCAGGGGCTGGTACGCGAGATCGAATTTTCCTCAAAAGAGCATCCAAACATGCCCAATTGGGTTCAAATCTGGGATTAGAGCAAGCCAGTTGAATTCTTGGACATCAATCTCTGCTAAATACTTCCTGGCAATCCTAGCCACATGCGGTTGATGCGGTCGGGCATTATAAAGCCTTTGCACGAAATCGTCTCCAATAAACGGTGCATACGGAACAACATGTCACGCTAAAACTTCTCTTGTTTTAGGTTTGCACTCAGTTTTCAGTTTATTTTCATAACGTTCGGATTTAAGGTTAAATCTGTGGAAATACTTTCTTAGGCAATATGGGCATAGCGAAATTTTGGAGTTCAATGGTGCTCTGTATCTTTAAAGAAAATGTAGCTATTGTTATAAATGAAAAATTAAATTGTCAAGAGAAGATGTGTCTTGATGATGAAACAAATAAACACACGATTGATAAACTGGAACAAACAGTTGGTGGTTTTGAAGTAAGGGTGAAAAACAGATTTTATTTCACCCTGTATAAAATAACGTAGGCCGAGTTTTCTTGAAATCCAAAACTGAGGATTGATTAATAATGATCATACCTAAAATTGAAAAAAAATTCATTCAAATCGGACTTGAAATAACATATTTATAATCAACAAATTTCATGGATTTTTTGAGTGGATCGATTATTTTGCTGGTCAGTGTATTATGACAATCAATACTCATAACTCTTCTTTCAGCTGTGGTATGTTCCATGTTCCGAAACATTTGTAATAAGCTTAGGGTGAATCGAATATTTTTCGATAGAATATTATATTCTTTTCAATTTTTGAGAACTACTACTACTGTTTACTTTTGAAAGAACAATTGAAAATTAATATTTCTGACCAGTTCCATATATTTTTGTTATAATTTATTTGATTGAGATGATCTGATATTTTACATATCCATCGTGGTTTTTTTCTTTGCTATGTTCTAGTATATTATTTTTCCTAGTTCAGATATTTGGAAGGAATATTGATGAGATGAGAAAAGAATGATGATATTCCTATAATAATTCGTTCCGATGAAAGGAATGCAGAAAGCATTGCCATAATAAAACAAAAATAATGAGTTTTACATTATTTTATTTAAATTTCAATATTTACAAATAGAGACCTCCATAAGCGTAGGCGCTGGGAAGGGCGTATCTTGCAGCAATTGCTGGGGTGGCAATGCTCTTGGTATTGGTGATGGTTCCAGATGGACCAGCAACTACAGTGTTTTCAGTAGCTTGACCAAGAGCAGCAATTGGGGCAGAGTAGGCAGTGTAAGCTGGAGCAGCAACTGGAGCTGAGTAGGCAAGAGGTGCGTTGTATGCAAGAGGTGCAGAGTAGGCTGTGAGTGCAGGGGCGGCGTAAGTGCTAGCGATCAAACCACTGGGAGCTAAGATGCCTGCATTGGCGGCAGCCACGACGGCAAAGAAAACTACGGCAGCCTGGAATGATAAACACATAGAATAATTCAATTTTGTCTACCTATTTCCATCAGGAAAACTAAAACTGAATAGGTGTTGCAATTATTTACTTCAATAATACTTACGATTGAGTTCATGTTTGATTTGCGATTGGAGATTGTCCACTGACGAAATTCATTGCAGCTTCGAGTTTTATACTGGTCCAATAATCTGTTACTCCGGATACCCACTGATCAAGGTCGAGTCTTGACTCCTGGCACGCCCCAATATTTCGCGATCTCATTTTTATTTGTCTTAATTCTCCTGATCAATAAAAAACCGAAAACTTGAGAAAAGAAAACAGGAAGGACTCCGCACATTTCGTATGAGAATTGGCTCCCGGTGGATTTGGCTGAAAATTTGATATGATATTCTACTAATCCTTCTGATCAAATATCTCTACAGTCACGAAGCTGAAAAATGCATACTTCTAGGAGTTTTTAGCGATTTTTTGTATCCATTATGGCTTACGTATTACCGTTCACACAGAAATGTTTGAGAATATTTCGTGATTATTGAAAGCAGATTCTGTCAATTCGAAATATTTTCAAACATTTCTGTGTGAACGGTAATACTTACGTAGGCCATAATGGATACAAAAAATCGCTCAAAACTCCTAGAAGTATGCATTTTTCAGCTTCGTGACTGTGGAGACATTTGATCAGAAGGATCAGTAAAACATCATATCAAATTTTCAGCCAAATCCACCGGGAGCCAATTCCCATAATACGTAAGCCATAATGGATACAAAAAATCGCTAAAAACTCCTAGAAGTATGCATTTTTCAGCTTCGTGACTGTTCAGACATTTGATCAGAAAGATCAGTAGAACATCATATCAAATTTTCAGCCAAATCCACCGGGAGCCAATTCCCATAGTAAATGTGTAATACTTAAGTATTAATGGATACAAAAAATCGCTAAAAACTCCTAGAAGTATGCATTTTTCAGCTTCGTGACTGTTCAGACATTTGATCAGAAAGATCAGTAGAACATCATATCAAATTTTCAGCCAAATCCACCGGGAGCCAATTCCCATACAAAATGAACACAACATAATGAAAACTCATTTAAGTTAATACATCCTTTGTTTCATCCACACTGAAAATTAATGAACAAAATAATACTGAGGCACTGAATTATACACATTTGGACGGCGTTATGCAGAAAACTACCAACCCACAATATTCTTGATATTGAGTTGGATGTGTACAAGTGTTATCAAAGACCTTCTTTACATCATGTAAAAAACTACTAAGCCTCAACAAATATTTGACTTGTTGAATTCATAAAAGGCTAACGCACATATTCATTTTGTCAATCCTTCAATTTGCAGAAACTTATCATTCCACTCCGTAAGATAAACCACAAAACATATAATATATAATATGGGATATACCTAGCGCCTGGTGCATCCAAGTGGGTTGGTAGCTTTCAGCTTCTTCGTGTATGGAATTAATTGTTTTTCTTCTGCCGACCTCGAAATAAAAGGCGATTTTAATGTGTATCAAACTGAACATTAATGACCCGTTTAGTTGCTTAATTTATGCTTTATTTCAATGTGCAATCCTCTTGGCGACCGTACACAAATTATTCAGAAGCACTGCGAGAAATGTCAAAACTCTACTGGAACATAGAATCATAGAAATTCCGTTATGTCAGATGTATGTCTTGTGCAGAATGAGAATGTATTTCAATCAAGAATTCATACACAATTCATGTTGAGATCGTCGGAAAAATCTTGTAATCATTTGGGTTATTAATCAAGCGCCTAATGGTCTCAAACTATTAACGTGTTCGCTCTGCTCACTCGTTAAAATATCTTGATCATTAGTCGCTGTCTTTAATAACCTAGTTGATTAAATAACTATTAATGTATTCAGTTGTGTGAAAATATTACCAATCGAAAAATTACAGATTGTAAAGATAAAATCAAAAGTCTATTGAGAAAGTTATCGACTGTATCGAAATTTTACAGGAGACATTTTTCTCCAGAATTCAATGAGAAACCATAAGGAATTTTAATTTTTGAAAATCTATCCCACGAAAACAACTTTTGATGGAAAATCATAAGGGGTTGTTATTTTCAACCCTTCATAATAAAGTTATGGAATAAAAAAAATTTGTATGAGTAACATCTACTTAATCTATACTAATATTAAAAAGAGGAAAGATTTGTATGTTTGTGGGTTTGTGGATAGTGGATTTGTGGGTTTGTGGGTTTGTGGCGTTGATATGAGATAACTCATAAGCAACTGGACCGATTTCAATAATTCTTTCACCCACCACTTTTAATGAATCATATTAAGATTAGTTATATGACTCGGTGCTTCATAGGACTCCTAAAAAAATTGAAAACTGTCAACTCCTCATCGCGTTCCACAGGCTGTATCTTGGAAGGTAGGTCAATTTCGAAAAAAATTTATATGAGCTACAACTACCCTCGCTTATTTTCATCGAGGAATCCTCTTCCAAAATCCCTCTCATATGTTTACAGACACCTGTATAAAAGTTATGCAATAAAAAACTGAAAAAAATCGAATAATTTATTGCCAATCTATCTGATATTCACTTTTTTTGTGTTTTCGATATAATATGTGCAAGTTGAGGTAGATCATTATAATAATTAAATTGTTAACAATATTTTTTTCCTACATCATCATCGTATGAACTTGAATATCTTGGAGCTATTTACAAACCAATTATACTAAACTTTTCGATAAGCGAAATATTACAGGAAGTATAAACGAGACAATAACCAGATCAACATTCTGGTTGATCAACCTTTTCAAAACTAAGCAATTATAATCGAATCGTGACGAATATGGTTTAAGGTGAAGGTCTAGGTCAGGTTTAGTTCGGAGGCAGTGAGTCACTTTTCTCTTATTTATAGATTTAGTTCCAACGAAATAACGATTTTGACATTAGTGCACGACAGGTTTTAATTTTCGGTACATTCAGAGAATACTAGAATACTTCTGATCTATGATCTCACATGGCGTTCCCATAGATTTATAATACTAGTATTATAGGTCCATGGGCGTTCCTTTTGAAACACTGAGTCATAAAACGATATACATAATATCAGTGGCGCAGCCAGGATTTTGTTTTGGGGGGGCTGAATTAAACAATTCTTGATGATACAACAAATACGAAAGTTTCAAAAAAATAAAGAAGAAAGGAATAACGAAGAAATTTAATCTTTGGGGGGGGCTGCAGCCCCAAAGCCCCCCCCCTAGCTGCGCCAGTGCATAATATGATTCGTTAAGTACATGTTACTCACACAATTTTTTTGATCCCATAACTTTATTATTAAGGGTTGAAAATAACAACCCCTTATGATTTTCCTTCAAAAATTGTTTTCGTGGGTTAGAAAAAAAGTCTCTTGCAAAATTTGGATGCAGTCGATACTTTTCTCGGAAAAAATAAAAACTTACAAGCAGTTATGATCACTGTTCATTCCATTTCATCGTATGTTCCATATAGAATGAATTTTCGTAAGTAATATCATAAGGGCATCTAATTTTTCCGAAAAGAATCGAAAAAACACGTTGCTAAGTAATATTTTGACAAGAAGCATGAGTGTTGGTGGCAACAAAAATCCGAGAGACGAGGATTTTTGCCAAATTTTTTTGTCAAAAAATATTACTTTGCAATGTGTTTTTTGATTTTTTCACAGGAAAAATTAGATGCCTGAATGGTATTTGACAAGACTATTTCATGAGAGACAAATTATTCTGCATGTATTAAGTTTAGGTATTGATTTGACAATAAGTGTCAAGTTTTGCCGCGGGTAAACGCGAATAAACTGCTGACAGGTCCTGCCAAACAGTTTTTCCACCTAGAAACCATTTGTAATTCAAAATTGCGCGTTTCTGATTGGTGCAAATTACGACGAGGGAAAGAGTCTAAGATATTGTTTGTTATGTCAATTATGCTTATTAATCGAAATTAAGAAATTAAAATATTACGAATATAATTTTCTTCCGGAAATTAGTAATTAAACCTTCAGAAAGATTTATAGAACATCTTTATCTTCTGTCATAGACATACAATACACTTATACGATGAAATGGAATGAAAAGTGATCATAACTGCTTGTAACTTCTATTTTTTCCAAGAAAAGTATCAACTCTATCGAAATTTTGCAGGAGACTCTTTTTCCGCAGACTTGAATAGGAAACCAAAAGAGACTTTCGATTTTCGAAAATCTATCCCACGAAAACAATTTCTTAACGAAAATCATAGGCAATTGTTATTTTTAACCCCTAAAATAAAGTTATGAGATCTAAAAAATTTGTGTAAGTAACATCTACTAAGTGCTTCATATTATTATGTATAGTTTTATGACTAAGTATTTTTAAGAAGCCGTAAAACTTGTCCTCGCCTTCGAAACACCGTATCTTGGAAGGGGGGTCCATTTCGAAAAAAAATTATATAAACAACACCTGCTTATTTTCATCGAAGAATCATCTCCCAAAGTCCCTCGCATTTGTATACAGACACCCTGTATATTCCGGAATTTAACAACCTTATTGTTGTGTATTCTTGTCGACAGAATCATACAAAAAATGAGTTTTATGTTATTTTATTTAATTTTCAATATTTACAAGTAGAGACCTCCATAAGCGTAGGCACTGGGAAGGGCGTATCTGGCAGCAATTGCTGGGGTGGCAATGCTCTTGGTATTGGTGATGGTTCCAGATGGACCAGCAACTACAGTGTTTTCAGTAGCATGACCAAGAGCAGCAATTGGGGCAGAGTAGGCAGTGTAAGCTGGAGCAGCAAGTGGAGTTGAGTAGGCAAGAGGTGCGTTGTATGCAAGAGGTGCAGAGTAGGCTGTGAGTGCAGGAGCGGCGTAAGTGCTAGCGATCAAACCGCTGGGAGCTAAGATGCCTGCATTGGCGGCAGCCACGACGGCAAAGAAAACTACGGCAGCCTGAAATGAAAAAAATATGATTGTATATTCAGTGAATTTGCAACAATAATTATATTGTTGTCTTTCAACTCACGATTGAGTTCATGATGGTTGTTTGTTAGCTGGAGGATATCAACTGACGAAATTCGTGAAATATTCACCTTATATACATAAATCTGATTGTATCAAAATTGAGATAGAAAGATACTTACCTTGATACGCCCGGACTACTGGATGCTGAAGCTGCTGACATTATATGATCATTTTTTGTGATCAACGAAATCATTGCATTTGAAAGGAATTTTTACAATGAAATTACTGAAATTCAAACTGCGATAACTTTTGTCTGAAAACGTTCGACATATTTCATAGTGCAATGCTAAGCAGCAGATAGTAGGAAATATCCTTTTATCAGTTCGACTTATGATATTTTTTCATATCTTCTTCTTGAGACAATTAAGTACAAGAGTCAATCTCAACAATCAAGGTAACATTCATTTGTCCCAAAAAATATTCAAACAGTTTTAGAAAAGCCCTGACGTTGAGTCGAAAGCTTTTCACTTTCCTATTCAAATCTCGAAAATATCAAGGTCTTACCTTCTGAAAGATGTTGCGATAACTGTAAGCAGACTGAGATACAGGGTGTTACATAATAGTATGTCACAACTTGAGCGGATGAATCTACGTTTAATTTAAATTAAAAAATTCATATAAACATGGGTCCTTAAGTGCTTAGTTACGGAGCTACAGGTTGTTGAAATTTCCAAAAAAAATTGGTTTTTTCTTCATAACTCCTGCAGTTTTTGGGGTATGCAGTCCGAATTTGGAATGCGAGCCATTTTCAACTGTCTCCATCATTGCACGTCCTGAATCTGAACTGGAATCAACAGGGTATTTTCTTTTCTTGAGCTGTCTCCTTTTTCCCTCTCAAACTTCTTTGCGGTACGCCACTGGTCAGATTAAAATCAATTTTTGATATCTTCGTTCAATTTGTAAACTTTTTTACTCTTGTAATCTTTTCGTATCTCTAACCATTTTTGAGTAAAAAGTTTCTGAACGATTGATGTTATTCACTTAATAAAAAAAATAATAATACGATAGGTTTGCCCAAAATTTGCTTTTATTTTGTTAGCTCGTCATCTCAGTATCAACTCGAGCTTATTCAATATCGAACTAATTCGTTCAATAATTTTTTACTCAATAACGGGTAGAGATACGAAAAAATCACAGGAGTCAAAAAAGTTTTTAAATCAAACGAAAATATCACCAATTCATTGTATGCTGACCAGTGGCACACAAGTTCAAGAAGGAAAAATGAGACATGGCTCGGTAAAAGAAAAAACCCTGTAGATTCTAGTCAAGATTCAGGACGTGCAGTGAAGGAGACAGTTGAAAATGGTTCGCATTCCAAATTCGGACTGCATATCTCAAAAACTGCAGGAGTTATGAAGAAAAGACCAATTTTTTTGGAAATTTCAACACCCTGTTTATATGGACCTTTTTTTCTGAAATTATACATAGATTTATCTCCTTAAGTTGTGACATACTATTATGTAGCACTCTGTATATGAAAGAATAATCGAATTAGATTTCATAAAACCAACAGTTATTATTCATTCCCTCGATTAATAATCACACTATCAGCAAAAAAAATTGAATGAGGCACCAGTCACACAATTCGCAGATGCATGTACCAGTAGTTTTTTTAAACTCATAATTACTTGCTGCAGCAGTTTCATAATCAAACGTGGAGCTATATAACAATCCCTATTCATTATATTCAGTAGAATAAACATTTCTTTTCCAATGATCCATCTAAGTTTGTGTTCATGAACTGCGACTGTGTTTGAATTTTAATCCATCAAAGTCATCGGGTCGCGCAAACAATTCTGACGTCTTGTTTAATACAATGGCGTGAGGGTGATATTGACATATGAGTTCCATAATCTTAAACTGGTAAACTGGGTAAATTCAGGCCATCGAAATAGTTAACAAGAAATACTTTTATTTTTCCATTGGTGTCAATCAAAATACAATTTTAATACCTACTGAAAAATAATTCATTTTGAATTTTACTGAATCAATTGAGTGACGAAAAAATATTATTTTTATGTGGAATCAATTTAACTTTTGGTGAAGGTGCATAAAATAATTAGGATTTGAACCCAATTCAAGGTTCAAAACAAATTTTTCGACACTCATTATGATACCGCTACAATCAACCATAAATATTTTACAAAACAGTAGTTTTATCGGCACAAGGAACCAGAACAAAAACTTATTATTCTTTCAGCGACGTTTCGGAAATTTTATTTCCTTCTTCAGGCACATCAGAATAAAAACTATAAACATGATAAAATATAGGAATACATAATCTACAGGGAAAATAGGGTTCTAACGCAAATTACATCGTGACGAGCATAAATATTTTTGTTTGTGTTTAAGTGTTCGTTCTATTTAAACGAGTGCTATATCGTTTTACTCAAATGTCTGTGATTTTCGAATTTTGAGCCGAAAATGGTCTCAAACGATGAGTAAGACTCCCTGATCACGAATTCGTGGTCAAATTCAATTCTGTCCTTGGATCTGTCCGGCCGGTTGTCAGCACAATAACTAAAGAAGGATTGTCCTAGAGACAGGATGAGTTCGGGTCCCAAATGGCTCGGTTAAGTTCGTTAACCAGAGAAATCGTGCAGGGTGTTCCATAAAATATGGGCATTCAAAATTTGTGTTCCTGAATATCTCAGAAAATACAAAACGAATAGGAATGAAATGTTACCGTCAAATGTAAAATGCTAACTACAAGCCTTATGCACAATTTTGTGGCCATAGTGTGAACAGAACCATAGAAAAAAAAACTTCATATTTCCATGAAAAGGTAACCGATTCGAGTGAATTTTTTTTGTGAATGGAGATCGATATTCTGGATTTTCATCCGAAATTTCATGGCCATAGTTTCAACAGAATTATAGAAAATCCAATTGAAATATTGAAAAGAAAAACCTTCATATTTCTATAGCAGGATATCCGATTCGAGTGAATTTTTTTCTGTGAATAGAGATTGATATACTGAATCTTCACGCTGAATTTTGTGGCCACAGCCTCAACAGAACCATAGAAAATTAAATTGGAATACTGAAAGAAGAATCTTTATATTTCCATAACATAATTTCCGATTCGATTTAATTTTATTTTGAAAATAAAAACTACTATACTGAATGATCATGCAAAATTTCAAGGGGTTCGCATCATCAGAACCAAGGAATTAAATTTTTGTAATTATTTATTTTTTTACATATTTCATTTTTGAATAACTTTCAGAATATAATTCGAATTATGATGACATTCTGCAATTATATACTTGGTATCAATCTCGAATACCATTAAAAATTTTGAGGTAATAGTCTTAAGAACTAGTGCTCAAAACCTCCTGCTCAGAATTTTTATCAGATTTTACATTTTCAACTGAAAAAAATAGTTTTAAAGCAATTCGATGAAATAACCTAAAATGATATTCTAGAAAGACGTCCATATTTTTATTGTACAATCGATATTTGGTACCGATTGAGAAAACAGAACTGTAATACGGAAAAGTGCAAGGCGTGCCAAGGTAAATATGTAGACTAAACGACGAATCAAGACTCCAATCACTTGGTATAAAAGTTGAAACAAAATCTTATCGAGTCAGTGGACCACCTTCATTCGTGAAACAACAAACATGAACTCAATCGTAAGTTACTTAATCTAATGAATCTAAATGAATATTTTTTAGCAATGATCGGAGTTTCTTATATCTCACAATATGTTGCAAATTCCCTGACTTTTTAAACGAAGTGAAATAATCATAATATTTTCTATTCAGGCTGCCGTAGTTTTCTTTGCCGTCTTGGCTGCCGCCAATGCAGGCATCTTAGCTCCCAGCGGTTTGATCGCTAGCACTTACGCCGCTCCTGCACTCACAGCCTACTCTGCACCTTTTGCATACAACGCACCACTTGCCTACTCAGCTCCCCTTGCTGCTCCAGCTTACACCGCCTACTCTGCCCCAATTGCTGCTCTTGGTCATGCTACTGAAAACACTGTAGTTGCTGGTCCATCTGGAACCATCACCAATACCAAGAGCATTGCCACCCCAGCAATTGCTGCCAGATACGCCCTTCCCAGTGCCTACGCTTATGGAGGTCTCTACTTGTAAATCTCAAGAAATGAATAAAATGATATAAAACTCGATATTTTGTATGATTCTGTCACAACCTTTTCATTCATTTTCTTTTTTGAAACAAGCATGTTTTGGAGTCCTGTTTTAAATTGGGATCGTGGAACACATCATTACTCATCATTCAGAGGAAATTTTATAAACTGAGCAAACTATTTGAATATTCCAAATAGTATGATTAAATGCTCTGTATTTTTTTAATTTTCTACTTTCTGGGCTGATAAGATTATCCTGTTGAATGTATAATTTTAACTGTATAAGCAAATATTGATGCTATGATTAAAAAAAATAGAAAAAAATCCCCAGTTGAAACATTATGTTGATTAAAATAATTGTATATTAGTATATATTAACTATAAAGAAAATGGTGCTTTTAGGTAATACGCTGATAAATGATCGAACTCATCAGTATGATTCCACCAGAGAAAGTTTATACGAGGGCCTATTAGTGCCACTGTGATAAAATAGAAATCTGTCAATTAACAGATATTTCATCAGGAATCTGGGCAAACGTTTGAAGCACTAACTCTGAAACTGTATCCAATATTTATGGGTTGATTACATTACATTGAGATGTTCAGAAGCTGCTACTGAGCTAATTTAGTTGCTGATTGTAAATTCGCTCAGTGCAATCGTGTTCACAAGCCAACAATCTGATTGTAAAAAAGCTGCGACTAAAGTTGAAAGCTGGGCTACTTCACAAGCTGACGTTATGGCTTGTTGGCATGTAAACAAGCCGTGTGTAATGACAGTTGCTACTACATAAACAATCTGTGAATTCTCATTTACTCGGTGGTTCCTGGTTCTTGAATTTGAAACGTATTTGACATTTATCTTAGATCCTTGACAACGACACAAACATAAACCTCACATGGATCGTAAGATTGTTGGCTACTCAGCGAGAAGACAGTTTCTTGTGTAATCATTACAATCTCACAAGCTAATTCACTCGCTGCTAAATTCGCTCAGTAGCAGCTTGTAAAGTATCTGAATGTAATCGACTCATTAGAGCCTATATTAGTGGCTCATCATAATATTAATGTACCAAAGTGGTTTTGAGAAATGGACAATTGAAGTTTTTGGTGCTGACTTCACACTCAGCACTAACATTTTTAAATTTCTATGAAATAGAGAAGAGAAAATATTACGGTTATTCAAATGTGAATCTTATCGAATTGCCAGCTTAAATCTGAAAATTGATCATTTTCATCGTATATTGCACAAAAGTACAATTTTTTATAAGGTAAATCATTATTTAGATGCACTTTATTATTCTTCTGGGGATACTCTTTTGTATCTTTAATCATATCGCCAAGATCGACTTATATATTCAACAGGATATCCTTTTCAGGCCAGAAATTGGAAAATTGAAAAATTCATAGGGTATTTAATCAAACTAAGGGGTTTTCCACTAGGAGATAATTTTTTGATATTCAAAGAAAACTGCCATTTTCAATATAAATGAACGGAAGTTTATTTCATCTCGCGATAGCGCAATCCATTCATCGTAACTGTTGCTCCAGCCTCATTTTCGAAACAGTAAGGTCCAATGACTCCGCCGGACCATAAACCGCACCAAGCAGTCAAACGTTGAGGATACAGAGGCTTTTTAACAATAACTCTTCGGTTTTCCGAGCCCCAGATGCCACAATTCTGCTTGTGGACGAAGCCACCGAGGTGTAAATGAGCCTCATCACTAAATATGATTTGTCGATGGAATTTCGGATCATTTTCATGTATTTCAACGACCCTATCAGCAAAGACACGACGTTGTTCATGATCGGCCGGCATGAGTTCTTGAATAAACTGACCTTTATAAGCCTTAAGACCCAAATCTTTATGCAAAATACGCTGTAATGACGTTTGTGTAATGCCTAATTCCAAAGAATAACTGATAATGGACAAACATGGGTTTTCTTCAACACTTTCGGCTACAGTAGCAATATACTCGTCTGTTCTTGAGCGACGTGCACGTGTTTTATTCTTCACATCGCTAATTGTTTCCAACAGCTCTAATTTTTTCACCAATTTCTTTATTGCGGTCTGACAAGGTGCTTCACGACGACCCAAAAATGTTTGAGTTTTACGAACCGTCTCTGAAAAATTTTCATCATTTTTATAGTGAATTTTAATAATTTCAATGCGTTCTTGAAACTTGTATCGCTCCATTTTTATCAATAGCGTAGTTTCCTCTTGTCAAATGCAAAAAATGACAGCTTCAAACGTGACATCTACCGAAATAACGGGCTATTCAAAATAACACTTCTTATTGAAAAAGCCTTTATTTGAGTAATTTAAATAATTTGCTCAGTTTAAAACATTACAAGTATTCTTTCTACTCACTTCAACTGAACTGGGAAATTACTGTCATTATTCCAATTTTGACCTGAACTCCCAGCAGTAGCAGTAGTTGAAGTGGGTGAAAAAATACTAGTATTACAAGAGCACTAGAAAGATAGGTATGCCAGACAGGCTGACTGGGTCCAACCATAGACTCGAAAATTACAGATCACTCGCAAATTTTCATCGCCATCTATCGGGGTTATGCACCAACATAAACAATAAATTATTACATTTGATTACAGATTTCATTTATTCGATTACAGATTTCATTTCATTCGAATTGTTCTGTAATTTTCGAGTCTGTGATTGGACCCAGCATGGCTGTCTGGTATACTCCCCTTTTTAGAGCCTTAGTATTACCTATCTTCTGAATGATGACTAATGATGTGTTCTACGAAATCAGGTCTTAAATAGCACTCCAAACACGCTCGTTTCAAAAAAAGAAATCAAGAATCAGGAAATCAAAAAAGGTAGTGTCCAGATCATACAAAACAAATGATTTTTAGATTGTTTTATTTAATTTTCGTTATCTACAAGTAGAGACCTCCATAAGCGTAGGCACTGGGAAGGGCGTATCTGGCAGCAATTGCTGGGGTGGCAATGCTCTTGGTATTGGTGATGGTTCCAGATGGACCAGCAACTACAGTGTTTTCAGTAGCATGACCAAGAGCAGCAATTGGGGCAGAGTAGGCGGTGTAAGCAGGAGCAGCAAGTGGAGCTGAGTAGGCAAGAGGTGCGTTGTATGCAAGAGGTGCAGAGTAGGCTGTGAGTGCAGGAGCGGCATAAGTGCTAGCGATCAAACCACTGGGAGCTAAAATGCCTGCATTGGCGGCAGCCACGACGGCGAAGAAAACTACGGCAGCCTGGAATAATAAAATTATGATTATTTTATGTATTTGTCACATGACTCTCGTCAGAATCTTTCAATAGTTATTCCACTTACGATTGAGTTCATGATGATTGTGTGCTTACTGGAGGATATCCACTGAAGTATTTCGTGTTGAATTCACCTTATATATTCATCTTATAGCAGCGAGATTTGTTGCAGATCAAGATAGGTAGTAACCTTGACACGCCCGAAGTGTAGTTCTCTAAAGTTTCCCGAATTAAATGTTAATTTCTGGAGATACTATCACGGAGCACCTACACTCGACATGACATTTGGAAATGATAATAATTAACATTTAAATAGTTGGAGTTATTTCGCACCGTATATTCCGCTATTTGTCTCACTCCAGGAGAGCTAATTCTACAGTTACGTGTTTCAGCTATAAACATAATGCAGAGACGATTTGTGGTATTTACAAGTTAGAGGAAGTTCGTCAATGGAAAAAAGTTCGTCAGTTTCATCTTGGGTTTATCTATGCGCCTCACACCTAATAATTATGAACATACAGGGTGTCCGGGGAATAACTGTACATACTCTTACCAGAGATAGAGTTGTACTAGCGGACTACTGATTGACTATAAAAATTAATTTCTGGGTTTCCCTAGAAAACTACAGGGTGTTTTTCCAACTTCATGGAAATACTTAGACCATCATAAAATCCAAACTTTTAGACGGATATTGTTGAAACTTGGGGGGTTATTAGCTCATGCTAAGGTCGAATCAGAAATACATCAATTATTTCATTATTCAAGGGCCGGACTCATTAATCTTCATTTAAAGTGTTCAGGGTAAAAAAAACACTTTGTATTTCGAATTACGAATAATTGATTCACTTTTTAGAAAGAAGCTAAATTATGCTTCAATTTGTGGTATCGCTTAAAGTTGTCACATCAACAATTATTTTTTTATGAAATTTTTAATTTGGAAAAAGTTCGAAAAATTGCATTTATTTACCTGAACAGGACTTAGTCACATTGTGGAGGTCAAAAATAAATAATAAATTTTCTTTAAAAAATCACTGAAGGTGAGGAAGACTATAATGATTTGTTGATATACTGAGTGGCCGCCCTAAACTCGGATCTCATTGCGATGAAGTGAATGAAGGTATATTGCGAAAAAAAAAGTATTGACATGTATAGGGTATACGTAAACATATTTCAAAATTATTCGTATGTATACCGGGTGTTCATTGGAAGAAGTGTCACAAATTGAAGCATAATTTAGCTTCTTTCTAAAAAGTGAATCAATTATTCGTAATTCGAAATACAAAGTGTTGTTTTTACCCTGAACACTTTAAATGAAGATTAATGAGCCCGGCCCTGGAATAATGAAATAATTGATATATTTCTGATGCGACCTTAGCATGAGCCAATAACCCTCCAAGTTTCAACAATATCCGTCAATAAGTTTGGATTTTATGATGGTCTAAGTATTTCCATGAAGTTGGGAAAACACCCTGTAGTTTTCTAAGGAAAACCAGAAATTAATTTTTTATAGTCAATTAGTAGTCAGCTAGTGCAACTCTATCTCTGGTAAGAGTATGTACAGTTATTCCCCGGACACCCTGTATATTCCGAAGACTACTGGAAGCAAACAAATGTAACAATTTGATATACAGGGTGACTGGTGACGTAAGAAACAACGGCTAACTGGAGATGGAGGACCTGAATCTGAATAAGGATTGTGTGTTTAAATGTCCCATAAGGCTATTAGTTTCATCAATACAGGGTGTTTTTTGCAAAAGTGCTAAAACTATAAACTCCCATATCTTCGTCAATATCACAAAATTTTCGCTGATATTTGGCGAGCTCGTTACTAAACATATTCTCCATCAGATCGAGAAGAAAAAGTTCTCAAAAATTGCAGGTCCGTGTTCAAAAATTGCAATTTCTGTGTCGGGTGAGAAATATCACTCGGTATATGACAAAAAAAATTTAAATGGAAACTTGGAATCTGCATAAAACACTGAGTAAAAATCTGTTTCAGTTTCAATGGCACAAATTTTTTATAGTTTTCATGTTGAAAGTCGAATATTACAATTTATTCATTTTCACTTGAAGAAACATACTATTCCTGAATTCGAAATGCTCAAATAATCCTGACGCATTCTAAATATTTCTTTATATCTCGAAATCCTTTTTCATCTGTTTATCTTTCAATATTATAAGAATAATTGAAAAAAACAATATAGGTAAACACAAAAAGAGGATCAGTAGCACTTATGATTCATAAAAAAACCAAATAAACAAATGCTCGATATGAGACCCATTCTCCTCACACACTTATTGGCTCTTTCGAACAATTGAAGTTTTTTTCATATCCACAAGATGAAAAATTATAATCTTGATAGAACAAAAACACTGAATTTTAGCTCGAGAAACATTTGACTTAAATTTATCAATCTCAGAACCCCTGTACAATAATCCATCTGGTACTTATGTTTTCAACAAAATTTATTCTTCAATGAAATGATGTAGAAATTTTGAGGTTATATGACATTTTTTGTTGAAAATCACTAGTAAAATACAAACAAGTGAAGAAAAATTTTCAATCCT
Organism: Propylea japonica; assembly: GCA_013421045.1. Classification (NCBI taxonomy): domain Eukaryota; kingdom Metazoa; phylum Arthropoda; class Insecta; order Coleoptera; family Coccinellidae; genus Propylea; species Propylea japonica. Next base: position 84,929,039 of record CM024240.1, on the reverse strand, counting down.
GTGACGTCAGAAATAAACTTTTCACAGACGCGATTTCGAAAAAATCCAGTTTTCAAAATACAGGTTTCTCAAGTTTGAAATTTTTTGTTCGAGAGAATTCAGTCAAATGACAAATTATCTGAAATGTGATCACCGAATTATTGGGGCGGGTCAGGATTCGACCTTCAATGGTCCGGATTAAGAGAATACTGGACCAGTATAAAAGTCGAAGCTGCAAAGAATTTCGTCAGTGGACAATCTCCAATCGCAAACCAAACATGAACTCAATCGTAAGTATTACTTTGATATTGAAAACTTCGACGTTTGGTGTCTGCCTTTGTCTTGTTTTCTTATACAAACATTAGTAGACATGTTGGAGTCGATAATTCTAGGAATATGATATTCAATGACTTAATTATTTCAGGCTGCCGTAGTTTTCTTTGCCGTCGTGGCTGCAGCCAACGCAGGCATCTTAGCTCCCAGTGGTTTGATTGCTAGCACTTACGCCGCCCCTGCACTCACAGCCTACTCTGCACCTCTTGCATACAACGCACCTCTTGCCTACTCAGCTCCACTTGCTGCTCCAGCTTACACCGCCTACTCTGCCCCAATTGCTGCTCTTGGTCATGCTACTGAAAACACTGTAGTTGCTGGTCCATCTGGAACCATCACTAATACCAAGAGCATTGCCACCCCAGCAATTGCTGCCAGATACGCCCTTCCCAGTGCCTACGCTTATGGAGGTCTATACTTGTAAATGCTGTGAAATAAATAAAGTCATATAAAATAAGTCTCTTTCTCAATCTAATGAATACACCAAACCTTACATTCTTGAATTCAGTTCAACATATACAGGATGTCCCGTAATATTAGACCGACAAACTTCTAGTGAACATTATATTTCAGATAGATTCGACCCAAATCATATCATGCAAAATTGCTTCGTTAAGGAGCTAGTGCCTTTTGAAGATAACGTCCTGTCTACACTTTTTGCCACATATTCGCAAAACATGAATGCAAATAATTGATATCGAAATTTTTGGCGAGAGAAGATGATCTTTGTTTTATAGAATTGATTTATATCTTCAATCTTACCATAATCAAGTGAAAATAAATTCAAAGCAAAAGTGAACATTGAGTACTTCGTGAAAATTTCAAATCTATTTTTTTCAGAAATGGTGCATCTGGGCGTTATTATACAAGAGCATCTTTTTTCAGGAAATAAGATCAGAGTTTATGAATATGATGTGAATCTCGCGAAATAAGGAAAGTTAAAAAAGTTTCAACTAAAAATATATTGAAACTGGTGAAAAAATTCGAGCTGTTGGGATGAGCTAGTGATGTGAAGAATAAAACCCGTGCACGTCGCTCAAGAACGGCCGAGAATATTGCTGCTGTAACCGAAAGTGTAAAAGAATCAATCCTAGTCGTTCTTTGGAATTAGTCATTCCACAAACGTCATTACATAATTGGACAAAGTTTACTTTCAACAAGACAGCCGATCATCAACAACGTCGTGTCTTTGCTGATTGGGTAGTTGGGCTCATTTCCACCTCGGTGGCTTAGTCAACAAGCAAAATTGTCCCATTTGGGGCTCGGAAAACCCAGGAGTTATTGTTGAAAAGCCTCTCTATCCTCAACGTGTGACTGTTTGGTGCGGTTTATGGTCCGGTGGACCCAACTTTTTCGGAAATGATGCTGGAGCGACAGTTACGGTGAATGGATTGCGTTATCGAGAGATGATTAATGATTTTTATGGCCGACATTGGATAGTATTGATCTGGACAAAGTCAACTTTCAACAAGACGGCGCAACGTGCCACACAAGCTACGAAACCATTGATTCGGGAAAGTTTTCGGACCGTGTTATCTCTCGAAGAGGTGACCATAATTGGCCACCGAGATCTTATGATTCAACACCTTGAGACTTCTTCCTTTGGAGCCACGTGAAAGAGAAGGTCTACGCCAATAGCCCAGCGTCGATTCAAGACCTCAAAGATGGAATTCGTGAGGCTATCGAGAATATAGGGCAGCCACTTTGCGATTTGGTTATGGAAAATATCATTAAAAGGATATGGTCCTGTAAATGTGGTGGTCATTTGCCTGATGTTATTTTCTACTATTAACGGCATAGATTCTTCTTTATAATGGAATAAACATCTGATCATTTATATTGAAAAATGACATTTTTCTTTGAATATCAAAATAACACTTCTTATTGGAAACCCGTTTATGTTCCTAATTATACTTTTTTCCTGTGATTACTGAATGTGGGTGGTAGGTTTAATAATAAAAGACAAATTTTCAGAAATATTGAAGCGATTCGAGTTGGCACAGTAAAACAAGGAATGCGTATTCTCAAGATCTCAGGATTGTAAACAAGGCTCACTTTATAATTATAACATTTTATTAATTTTTTGGTATTTACACGTAGAGACCCTTGTAAGCATAGATAGTTGGTAGGTCAGATGTGGTAGCAATTGCTGGGGTGGTAATGCTCTTAGTATTGGTGATGGTTCCAGATGGACCAGCAACTACAGTACTTTCAGCAGCATGATCAGGAGCAGCAAGTGGAGCGTAGTAGGCAAGAGGTGAGGAGTAAGTTATAAGTGCAGGGGGGGCATGACTGCTAGTGACCAAACTACTAGGAGCTAAAATGCCTGCGTTGGCGGCAGCCACAACGGCAAAGAAAACAACGGCAACCTTAAAGAAAAAAATATAAATCATAATATAGGTCTAAATTCAATATACATATTTTTACTTACGATAGAATTCATGATGATTGTGATACGAAATGAAGAATTTCACTGTTACAGTATGGTATAAACAATACTTTTTATATGGCAGAATTCATCTAGACCAACCTTGACACGCTCGAAATATCCGGATATTGTTATGTTAATGGACCTGTTCTCGGATCAGAGAATTAATCGGTCATCACACCGTCGCCAAGCGAATTTACTCTTCTTGTAAAAAGTGAATTGCCATTTATCAACACATTAGATAATACCTATGTATATTTATTTTAGGCAATCTGATTCTTCTTTGATATTGCCTTAGTTTGAATTTCTGGCTTTCAGCTCATGGTTAAATCATTTGAGTGTACCTACTATGAAATTTGGATAGCTGCGACAATAGTACAATAACATCAGCAAAATTAAATTATCATTTATACCTGGGTACAGGTATAATCAAAATTTGTTAGAACGTTGAGATAGGTAGATTTTCGATGACAGATGTACAGAATCTGAGAAATAAAGCTTGTTTCTAGTCACTTTTTTAAAACACAAACTGCAAGTTCATACAAATTTCAATCCATGCAGACATTTGTGGGTCAAAACTAGCCATTTTCGCTATTCCTGATGGGGTTGCAACCCTCTCCAAGAAATGAAAATTGACACTTATTGGATTATTCTCCGAAATATAAATGCGTTCATGTTTTTACATCATATTCCGAAATATATATATACCTTTTCAAACTATAAGTCTACTCATTGCTACTGTGAATGAATATTGTTATTGTCGTTATTCTATACTTGAATATTATAAAGATAAGAAAGTTTAATTACTGTGATACCAATCGAGAAGATGCTGATTGTTATGTATGTTTCAATACTAAAGAACTCACCGCGAAATAAATCTTCTGACTATTCTAGATTGTTTGTTCTGTGGTCTAGTCCTTTAGAGATACACTGCGCTTGTTTATTCGTTTTCTATTTATAATTTATCATTTCCTTCAATATATCCGGATGACTTCTAGAATTTCTTGCGCAGATTGATTTGTTATAGTTATAGTTTGAAAAGGGGTTACACCCACCTCAAATTCTATTGTGCCATCTTACAGAGCTGTTCTGACCACACTCTTTACAGCTCACCTTGCAGTTTAAGAGATCTGATGAAATCCAATATCTGTGAAGGCTTCAACGAGGCTGGTTCCTCACCTTTACAAATTTCTCGCCGAAGGCATTCTCTCCTTAGGCTAGCAATGATAAAGCATTCCGTAACTAGGTGAATGGGGGTTTCTTCCTCCCCCCACAGAACCTACACTTGTCAGTGTCCGATAATCCCATCCTCAACAGGTGCTTCCTGATGCGACAGTGTCCTGTAAGAAAGCCAGTGAGGAGGTGTAATTGTTTCTCACCTAGAACCATATATCTTTTGGATCTTGCTGTTTCAAAGTTACTAAGGAACTCAGTGGAATGATCCATCCCTGGGAGATTCCGCCAGAGTTTTTCCTTCTCGGCTTTCTTCTTCTCCAGAAACTCCTTTTTATAGGTACATTCATCTACACCAAAGAAGGGTTCTGGACCAATGAGTGACATTCGTGCGCCCTCTTTAGCAAGTGCCTCTTCATTTCCTTTGATTCCTGAATGGACTGATTGCAAGTATCGAAGAATTATGTTTCTTAAAGAGGCCCTGACTCTAAATTTGATAGTTTTGAGCTTCAATTGGTTTCAATTAATTTTTTTCATGTAGATTGTTTCTAATGAGTCATATTTAGGTTTCCAGAAACATTTTAATTACTTGACAATTCTAAGAAACGCTAGCATTTCAGAACATTGAAATACGGAGATATTTTTGCTTTGGTTTATGTGAGATAGTTATTGTTGACATTGATCAAAATGCTATTTTATTGGAAACAGGAAATTCGTCGTCGGATTTTTTTCAATGAACGAAAAAAAATTCATATCACCAAATATACATTTTATTACCTAAACTAACATCCCCAATTTACCAAACCGTAACATGAGCAGAGTCAAAAGCTCTGGATTGAGAAATGGTACCAGAGGGTCCAGCGATAACGGTGTTTTCGGCAGCTACCCTTCCAAGAGCTGGTACAGCAAGAGCATGGTGAGCCAAGACTGGGGCATGAGCAGCATAGGTGGTGATGGCTGGAGCAGCAACCAATGGAGAAGCTACAAGAGGAGAGTGAGCTACCGCAAGTCTGGTAGCTGGAGCAATGACAGCAGCTGGAGCACCTTGAGCAACAATGGTAGCAGCATCGTCAGTGATGATGGTACCTCCTGGGGCAACTGAAGAGATGGCGCTACCGTCTGGTCCTACGACTGTGGTTCTGGAGCTGGGACCTTGTACGATGTGCCCAGTTGGGATGGCAGAGTAAGCCAAGGGGGCAATGAGACCGGCATTTGTAATCACACCAGCGTTGGCTGCTGCCAAAGCGGCGAAGAAAACTACTGCAACCTGGAAATATAAATAAATATAAATCATCCATTATAATGACGAATAAATTTTGAAACAAAGACTATCCATACTAATATTATGAATGCGAAAGTAACTCTGTCTGTCTGTCTGTTAATGTTACTATAAAATCGGGGACCACTATGGCAGAAAGTTTAGGTTTGAATTAAGTTGCCAGTTTTTTCTGTTTACAAATTTCACCCAAAAAATCGGAAGTGTTGGGTCTTTAGGAATGGTTTCAAATAAGGTCCATTGAATATCAAATAAACAATATTATTTCAGGCAATATTATACATTTATAAAAAGATATCAGTTTTCCAAGACAGGTTTGCATTCTTGATTGAAATACATTCTCATTTTGCACAACACTTAGATTTGACATAATGAAATTTCTATGTATCTATGTTTCAGTAGAGTTTTGACATTTCTTCATGAGGATTGCACATTAAAAAGCATAAATTGGTCATTAAAATGGGTTATTGATAATCAATTTCCTACCCATTAAAATCACCTTTTATTTTGAGATCGACAGAAGACGAAAATGATAGAATAACATTGTACTTACGAATGAGTTCATAGTGGTTTTGAATTCGGCTGAAGATTTATTCAACTGATACCAGACATCAAATTATTAGACGCTTATATAGGACGATGTTTAACCTTGGCACGCCCAAAGGCTCAACCAAATTTCCGCGTTTTGAACACCTTTATCAGAAGTTGTTTACAATAAGAGTATCGAGAGCATTCTTCCTGATCAATTTGGATCATTTGGATGTTGCAATCTTTCTTCATCTTTCATTTCATGAGGTGAAGATATTCAGATTGAATAATATTAAATTGAAATATAATCAAATTTTTCAGACAAATTCAACTACCTACTTACTGTCATTAACCCAGAGACTTTCTTCGAAAACTAACTGAGCGTTTTTGAGGTTCTGAAGATTGGCATTTTCTGTACGTATACTCATTTTCGTCTTGAAAATATTAATAAGTAGTCCTTTTTTCTTCATAAATCAGAAAATTGTCAATTGAAACGATGTAGCATTGAAACTTTTGCCTCTTATTTTCTTCTATTTATACAGTGTGGAACAGCCAAATGGAATAAATTCGATAACGAATAAATGAGAGTCTGTGGGGAAAAACGCTTGGACACGTCGATTTGTATTTTTAGATGTGCATTAAAAAAAATATTTTTTCTACAACGTCAAAAATGACAAGGTTCGTCATTGGCAAGAATATGTGAAGTGACCCTTTTTTTTCATTTCCTCCTTCTTTACTATGACACCGTGCGCGAAGTAGTGTGCGAAATACTTTACTTCGCACACTGCATGTAAACTATATGGGATTTTTATATTTTAACTTGGTAAATTTCTTGAAATCCACGTTTTTTCTTTAACATTGAGTTTTGCTTTCAACATAGAATATATTGCCCATAGTTATACCTAATTACTTGATTTGGAAAAACAGTTCAAACCAGTTCAATATTTTTTTCATATTAAGCTAAGCGTTTGTAGAAAAAATTTTGTTTGCCATCTCATGCGCGAAATACTTTGGTGATCTCGACTATTTTTTTTAACAACTCGGCTGCACCTCGTTTAAAAATCAGTTCTTGATCACCAAGTAGCATTTCGCGCACTAGATACAAATAACTATTATAGGTGTGTCATTGTCCATGACAGTCCGATACCAACTTCTTATTTTAAATACAACCCCCGTATATTATCAGTTTTTTGGACTGTTCAGGAATTTTAGACATACTCGTATTTTATGTACAATCCTATATATATCTTCAACTGCTTCGGAAATATTAACAATTTTCAGTATCACAAATATTGACAGTAAAAAAAGAAAATTATTTTATCTCACAAATTCACAACTTCACACTTAATTCATCTCTTACCTTGAAATATATGTTTTCTGTTTTTTTTACATTATTTGTCGAGTAAAATAATTTTTTTTAAGTTAATTTTTGTAATACATACTAACAATAGTTGAAAATAGGTATGGGACATTGTACATGAATTATTTCTAGAATTTTCCGAAGAATCCATAAAACTAATAACATACAGGGGGTTGTTTTTAAAATAAGAAAGTTGGTATCGGCCACTGTCACATGACACACTCTATATCATTATTATATTTTTAAATGCGCATCTTAAAATACAAATAGACGTGTCCAAGCGTTTTTCCCAACACGCTCTCATATATTTGTTATCGAATTCATTTCATTTGGCTGTTCCACACTGTATAGAAATTAAACCATAGATTGGATCAACCTCTGAAAATGGTTAGAAGTGAAGAAAAATTATTGTAGAATAAAACCTATTGGAAATGTTGATAATACAATGAAAATGGAAGAAAATATTATCCTCTCTGAAAGCTCACTCATAAAACCCCCTATACCTATACCTCGGATCACCATGAGTCTTATCGATGATAAGTATAATCTGTTGATTGTTATAGCGGGAGCAGAAAACAGACAGAACAAATCGGTTGATATCAGTTCAATCAGAAGAATAGAACAGATAATCCTAAATTCACAGGCCTTTCATTCAGACTGCAAATCCTGTGGAGTACCGTCGTGTTGAATGTATAAGCTTGCTCGATGTTTTTGCGCTAAAACAAAACAAACTGCCGGCATGCTGTCCCAGGATTCAAATACGGCATAGTACTTCATCTGTTCTTGAATGTTCGGCAACATAGACCAGCTCTGAAAAGCAAAAAAATGATAAAAGAAAAAAGTGCGAAATAACAGCAGAAATAAACCCAAAGGAGAATGCGAAGTAATGAAAACAAAAATAATTTACGGGGAAGTCGTAGTATAGGTGAGATTTCAAGGGAAAAATCGGTTATCGAGGGGCAAACCGCTGAGCAAATTCTGTACACCAGACATCCCCTCAGTGAGGGACATCCCCAGATATCCCCGGACATCCCTCAGACATCCCCAGACATCCCTCAGACATCCCCAGACATCCTCAGATATCCCTGGATATCCCCGGATATCCCCAGACTTCCCGAGACATCCTAAGATTTTCCTGGGATATCCTCCATTACTTAATAGTTGGTATCGGTTAATGAGTGATTAAAACAGTTTGTAGCACTATGTGGTGTCCCGAAATCAATTGAAAAAAAAATCTATTGTTTAATCTACTCTAAAATAGTATAACACAATGAACATATTATATGTAATATTGAGTGTTTTCAAAACAGAGCAGAAGTGAGTTCTCTGAAGATGACTTATATTCTCATTCAAAATTTATAATTCAATGAAAAAGCTATCTATTTGACATCCTTCGATATTTCTGAACTGCCGAAAAAGAATCTGATTAGTCAGTGGCAGCTCCGGGGCGGGGGCACACCGGGAAACTTCAAATACACTCGATTAGAAAGGAAAATTTGGAGTGTGGTTGAAAATTCATTGAAAATAAGGAGCGAGCGGGGGACAGTTATTGTCCTGGAGGAGGGCATGCCCTTCCCCTAAATCACTGATGAGTTGCTTTTAAAAAACCCAGAAAAGCCGTTAGTGGAATGTTTAATTTTTGCTTGTATAATTTTCGATATCGAAAATGAAATTTTTTTATGATATACCCACACAAATATATGATATATTTTATCTATATAATATATTTTTATTCCTTGAGGCGAAGAATTCAAACTATTTTACAGGATGAATTCTGCAATAGTAATTTTTCACTCTTTATTACCAGGTTCGTCATTTTTTCTATTTTTAGTTTGAAAATTATTTTGTTTAAATGAATATCTTGAATTGATCCTTAATCTGACTTATCATAACACTGCGCAAAAAATTAACGCACATTCTGAAATCTCAATTTTAATGGAAGTTTACATTGACTTTATAACTTATTTTTTATGTTCTCTCGAGAAAGTTTTGAACGAAACAAGACACATTAAATGAAAGAAAAATTTCAGGATTTCACCGAATCTCATGTGAAAAAAAGAGAACAACAATTTTCAAATACTGGAATGCTGATAAGTGATTTAATACTTGGTATTTCCACCCCTTGCGTTAATTACAGCTCGGCAACGACGGTTCATACTCAAAATGGTGATCTTAAAATGTTTTTATCTAATCCTTCCCGGATTTCTCTGATTTGGATTCCAAGATATTAAGAGTAGCTAGATGATTTTCTGAACTTCTCAGCCTTCTATTGAGGTTGTCCCAAACCTGCTCAATCGGATTGAGATCTCGACTTCTTGCTGGCCATTCCAGAGACTTCACACCTCTTCAAGGTACTCCTGAACGATGCGCGCACGATGGTGTCTGGCATTATTGTCCATAAAAATAAAATTTTCACCAATGTAGAAGCAAATGGCACTACATGCTCTTCAAGAATGTTCCTTATATACCTATCAGCATTCATAGCTCCATTATCACAACGAGCACTAGGTCTGTGCGAGCAGTCAAAAATATTCCACCCCACATACTCTGAAGTAACGTTCCTGAATGGCAGTTGTTACCCGGTCTACCCTGTCCTGGTCTTCGGACATTCATACCCTCTCCCTGAATCGCTGCAACATTCTAGACACATTTGTATGGGAAATTCCAAACCTTTCTGCAATTGTGTATGTCCACACTTCTTCTTGCAAAACTACCGCTTGATAGGCACATTCTTCTTGGGTCAAATTGCGTGTTTCGCGTTGCATAGCGATCGAGTGTAGAAAATCAAACTACTGATCACTAGAATTGATCGAGAACAACTGATTTCAGAATGGAGCTCATACATTCAAAATTTCATCTTTTTTATTCCTGCTGGGAAAAAACATATGTATTGAAGAAAAACGTTGAAAGTGGATAACATATGCATGCATAATTCTGATGAAAATAATTTTCATTGAGAACACCTTCAATTGTCGCATAAATTTGAGATTTCCATAATGTGCGTTAAGTTTTTTGCGCAGTGTATTTCATCTAGATAAAGATTTTTGATGATTTGAAAAAATGATTCCCATTCATAAAAACACTTACATTTAGGTACCTATATTCAAGTTCCTTTTTCTTGACGCAAAATATAACATTTAATCAACAACCCTGTGTACTACCAATATGATCGATGACATTTTAAAGAAAACGGATCCTGTTTTTGATATCCCTCAACTCCTCCTTCAATGAAATATATAAATATAAGGCATTTGAAAAAACAACGAGACGATAATAACTATATTTATTTGAATATACAGGGTGCGCGGCTTGGTTTGCTCTCGAACGGTTTCATGTTGTTTCTGATCATCTATCTAATATATAAATATAAGTGCCAATTTTCGTTGTGATTAAATAACTCAACAACGCCTTCACCGATTTGGCTAATTTTGTCTTGAATTATTCATGGAAGTCTAGGGAAGAATAAACGTATAGAAATTCAAAGGAAATCTTGGAAAGTGTAAAATCAACATTACAGGTTTTTTCATTTTCAGTGCCATCTGTAGTCGTTTTCGAGTACTACGAATGCAAGGCAGTTTCCTATTTTTTCATACTCCATATAATCTTTGATTAAATTGTCATAGATGGCGAACCTGTAAAAACTATTAGAGATTTCAATTTTCAACGAATTGAAATATAAAATTACCGATATTACACTTCAGTGTATAATCATCATAATGGTACATTATTGTAATAACTAATCAAAGAATCTGAAATATTTATTATTTGACGTAATTTCAGAGTTCACAGAACACAATATACAGAGTTCGTTCTTCATCACTTCTTTCAAAGGAACGTCTATGTTTCAATAAAAATTCGAGCATAGATTTTAAATACTAACAGATACAGATACAGATGGCATAGAATTATATTATCAACAATTCGCCATCAAATCAAATATATTTTATGTTCTGTGATCAAATCCAAAATTATGGAATAAAAACAAATAATTTAAGCATTATATGGCAGAAGATATTTAAATCGTTTCGTCATCATGCAAGAAATCCCGATTTGTTGATAACCTTGGAAATGTACAACGAAGCTTTGATAAGATATGTGTTCTACTATTGGAAATAAAGCATTAGAACAATTGGGTATGACCCCACCAAATCGTGAGATACATGATTTGTTTGATCGTGAATTGCAACGTGAGCAGTAGTTCAATTCTAATGATTAACGTTTATTTTATACAATCGAATATAACCAAACTGAATATTCAAGAAAACATGTATATGACACAATCATTCAAGCCGTTTCCAATAATGCAGGTGGATTACATTTCTTGTATGCACCTGGTGGTACAGGCAAAACTTTCGTTGTATCATATATTTTAGCGACTATTCGATCGAAACAGAAAAATGCATTGGCACTTGCATCTTCGGGAATTGCTGCTACATTATAAAGGTGGTCGGACCGCACACTCTGCATTGAAATGCCATTGAATGTACAGGTGATTGAAACTCCAAATTGCAATATTTCGAGAAATTCTGCTATAGCAAAAGTTCTTCGATTAATGTCAATTATTTTATGGGATGATGCACAATTGCGAATAAAAATAAATTACTAGAAGCTTTATTTATCGAACAATGCAAGATTTACAGGGTAATCAACAGCTTTTAGGTGGTGCTCTGTATTGCTGTCAGGAGACTTTCGTCAAACATTGCCTGTCATTCCTCGATCAACTACTGTTGATGAAATAAAGCCCTGTTTGAAGTCATCAGTTCTTTGGAGATATGTACGAAAATTGACACTGAATATTGATATGCGTTTTCAACTAAATATGATGCAACTGCCTATGAGTTTTCAAAACAATTGTTAGAAATTGATGATGGCAAAATACAATAGACAGTACCCAACGGACTGCTCACCATATTACTGGTAAATCAAATGGAGAAGTGTGTTTGATACCGCGTATCCCTATGATTCCAACGGATATGCCATTTGAATTCAACGGTTACAATATCCCGTGCGTTTATCATTTGCGATGTCCATAAACAGGCCCTAGGGCGAAACTTCACGTTTTGTGGTGTGAATTTGAAGGATCATGTTTTCACATGGCCAACTTTATGTTGCCTGTTCCAGAGTCGGTACTCCCAATTTTTTATTTATTCATGCTGAAAATGGAAAAACAAAAATATTTTTTATTCCATTGTTTTAGACTAACACCTACCATAGTGAGAGTACCCAAATTCTTTTTAATTTTTAGTTTTTACTCCTTGCAGTCTTCATCATTTAGAAGCATTGGCATTGGGAATCGGACATCGTCTTTAGAATGTTTTACCTCGAATGTATATAATATAGTTTTTACTCTTTGTCATAGTTGAGAATAACATTTAATAGTGTATCTTTGTGTTTATTTCTGATAAATATAATATAACATTTACATTATGTTTTTGTAGTGAGTTTTGATGAGCAGTTCCATACATTCGAAATTGACTAATTAAGAAATTTTATTTTTTTGTTATATTTCTAAGTTTATTACTATGCCTTATACGTAGCGAAGCACGTACCGGGCAGCTAGTTATTTATAAA
>CM024240.1:84881217-84916291 GCA_013421045.1 Propylea japonica | reverse complement strand
AATTTGTGCTCAAAAGAACCCCTAGCAGGAAAGTTCTGGGTAGTTTTGTTTTTTTCGATTGTTTATGTTTTTTGGGGTGCTGAATCCGAATCTGAGGTTTGCTAAAAAATTTCTAGACGGAACATAGAAAAAATACAAAAAAAGAGAAAAATCTTATTCTTTGGCAGTTTTCTGCTTATAACTCGGAAACTATCAACTTTTCGTGAAAAACCTCTCAAACACAAAAACATAAAAGTACATAAATTTCCTACAAATTGTACTACCACAGCTTGTTCTGCGACCACCTGTTCTGGCTCAAATTATAGTTTTAAATGAGGTATTTTCTATGACTCAATAAATGAAAAAAACTTAAATTCTATGGTTCCGATGATGCGATTCTCTTGAAATTTTGCATGAACATTCAGCATATCAGTCTCGATTCACTTGAATCAGATATCTTGTTATGGAAATATAAAGATTCTTCTTTTCAATATTCCAATTGAATTTTCTATGGTTCTGCTCACACTATGGTCACACAATTTTGCATGAAGCTTATTATGATCATCTTGCATATTGCCGCAACATTTCATTTCGACTGGTTTCATTTTGTCTGAGATATTGGGAAACAAACATTTTGGATTGCCGTATTTTTTCATAAAACAAGGCCATTCTAAATTTTTGTTCCTCAATATCTCAGACAAAACGAAACCAATCGAAATGAAATGTTGCGGCCAAATGCAAGATGCTCATAATAAGCCTTATGCAAAATTTGTTTGACCATAGTGTGAACAGCACCATAAAAAATTCAATTGGAATATTGAAAAGAAGAATCTTTATATTTCCATAACAAAATGTCCGATTCGAATAATTTTTTTTTGTGAATCACGACTGATATACTGAATGTTCATTCACAATTTCAAGAGGATCGCATCATCGGAACCATAGAATTAATTTTTTTTTTATTTATTGAGTCATAGAAAATACCTCATTTTCAACTATTATTTGAACCAGAACGGGTTTTCGCAAAACAAGCTGTGGTAGTACAATTTGTAGGAAATTTATGTACTTTCATTTGTATGGAAAGGTATTTTAGGAAAAGTTGATAGTGTCAGAGTTATATGCAAAAACTGACCAAGAATGAGATTTTCATTCTTTTTTTGTATTTTTTTTCTATGTTCCGTCTAGAAATTTTGTCAGCAAACTTCAAATTCGGATTCATCACCCCAAAAACATAAAAAATGAAGGAAATCTAAACTACCCCAAAACTTTCCTGCTAAAGCACAATTCGACTGGATTACTAGGCCAATAACATTTGCCGCCCCTTTGAGTAAAGAGAATTTAAAAAAATCAAGTTTTTTGAATACGCGATTTTCGCTGAAGTGGATAAGGACAATTTTTTATCTGGAAATAAAACAATCTAATGTTTCAGAGTGTATATTTCATAGTAAAAAATTACAGTTTTCATCATCAAACCTATAATGTTTTTCTTCTCGCCTTCTTTTTCGCACTACTTCGAAGTCTAATTTTTTCAACAACTCAGCTTCAATACACAAAACGGCCAGAGGATGAAAACGCTCTTGAGACATGCTGGATCGCAAATACAATGAAAAAAATCGCTTCAATGCTGAGAACGACCTCTCTGTTGAATAGCTCGTGCGAAAGGCCATAAAATCATTCTTATTGTAATATCGATATAGGGAGACACTTGCACTAAAATTTTATCACTTCTTACTTCTAATGAAGGGAACTCATGTCGTGTAGAGTTTTTTGGAGGTGTTTCTAACTGAGCTGAGTAGGATTTGAAGTACCAACATTCATCTTGAAGTTTTTCATCTCTAAATCGTCAGGAAAACTAGAGATTAGTAACCACTACTCCTAATTGTTCAGATCTAATCGATTGCAAATTTAAGAAAAAGAAGACTTTTGCAGCAAAACCCTTGTAGTATTTTTTACGTTCATTCAATTCTCTTGTTAAATAATCAATTATAACAAGATAAACCCCTACTTTGAAGTTTCCCCTCCCACTCAAAAACAGTATGTCCCACTCGAGTTTCATCAGCAGGAATAGTTCTTGTTGTGGCTCTTCTTTCTTCACTTCAATATTTCTCAAATTCAGAATTGATCTTCGCTCTCTCCGAAAATCGATCAAATTGATTCTACGATATAATCAAGCAATGAACTCCATACACCGGTTTCAAGAGATGATAATTTTCAATCCTTTCGCTTCGCCCCAGTCTTAAGCCGGGTTCAGACGAAGCGCACCTACTCGCGCACCAGCCTCGCTTCCGCTCCCTCGCATAGTGTAAACATGCTCCTCGCCATGAGGCCCCTCGTCCTCGGGTTGAGCCATTGCGGTCGGTTTTCAGTCGCGCATCAAAGAAGCCTCGCTGTGTCGTTTGAACAAGCTTCTGCAGCTAGTCGAGTCTGGTCGAGTCTCAGACTCTATACGAGGCTGATTACTACCTCGCCTTCTCATCCTGGCTCGCCCTTCCATACGAATCCCTCGTGTCGTTGAACACGACGCGCTGGATTCGCCTAGAAGGGTTAGCCAGGATGAAGGCGAGGTATTAATCAGCGTAGTATAAAGTCCGAGACTCGACTAGCTCCAGTAGCTTGTTCAAACGACACAGTGAGGCTTCTTTGATGCGCGACTGAAAACCGACCGGCAATGGCTCAACCCGAGGACGAGGGGCCTCACAGCGAGGAGCATGTTTACATGGGAGCGGAACGAGGCTGGTGCGCGCCATTATTATAGCTTTATTTTTTCCTTAGGATTCGTCATGAAGAAGGGAGAAAACGAGAACAGCGATATAGAATGGGAGATACATTTTCCAAAAGCTGAAAGATACCTAGAGATTAGAATGACCCATCCCCAAGTGCGATGTTACGTATTTTTGATGGCGCTGTACAAAACCTACGTAGAAAAAGTAACTACATTCCATGGTCTTCAGGTGGAGCACATCAGGACTCACATGTTCTGGGAATGCGAGGCTGACGCCAGAAACTGGCCAGAACACAAGATGGGTCAAAAGCTACTGAAAGTATTGGAGGATCTGAACGATGGATTGTCGAGGAACAGAATACGTCACTATTTCATAAGGAAGAAAAACGGTTTTGAGGACATTCCAAGCAATATCAACAATATGCGCAAAAAGCTTTTTACGATGTCATTCAGTTTCCAGTGATGCACTTCATCAAGGCATTGAAGAACCTGAAGTACTTTCAATCTGACTATTATCCGGCACCTGACCTAGATCAGTTGCAGAGAATACTAACTGGCGATATTTACTCGAAAACAAAAATAGAAAGACCCTTCCAGAAACTAGCAAAAATCGCAGAAAATCTTTGATGCCTGTAGGAACTGTAAGAAATGTGAACCGACCAAGAATCAAGATGAAAGGCTAAAAAAGACAAGAGAAAACCATAATAGAAGGAAAGTAATCGAGAAACAACAAATAGAGAAGGAGAAGGAAGAAAACTGAAGAAGAGTACAGTTGTGGAAAATCTGAAGTGAGTGTATTTTTGGGACTATTCTGAATGAAATAACAAAAATTCAAAGTTAATCATCCTGGAAGCTACTGGTTTCATTGTATTCATTTATGAGTTTTTATTCTACTCGTAAACTACCCTCCGAATTTCAAGCTTTGTAGTCATTCCTTTCGGAAGTTATCTTGTTTACGATATCTACTTTGACTTTCGTTTAGAATTTTATTATATTTTTGTCATTTTTCAGAACTTCTGGATAAAAAAATTTTGCATAATACTTTTTTCCTTTTTTCGACTCCTGTGATTAATAAAAGATTAAGAGAAGAACCAACAGGCATTATAAAATGATGGGAAAGCTTCAACTCGAAACAATCATTATTGATTCACACGTCGAATAATATCCGAAATGATGCAACTGAAATTAAAGAAAGTTTTCACGTGAAGTCAGAAACTTATGCGCGCTCGTTCATATTGAGAAAACTATCATTCAAATTTGAATATCATAAGAGCTGTTGGTATGATTCTTTTCACTCATGAGTCACTCCTTTCGAAGGTTATCTACAAAACTTTATATTTTCAAGGTTCAACAACTCTCAGAATCTGCAATTCAAATAATCGTTTTTCTCGGAGAACTATCGGGTCAAAGCTTCTGATTAAATTCAGTAAGCCAAATATCGAAAAAAACTGAAAAAAGGAAATAAAAATTAATATATTTTGAGATTTCTGAAATGTGTCCTTATCCCGAAAAATACCGATATCAAGTAAATAAAACTAAAAATATATTTTTCTCCAACCATCAAAAAATGTTGACATTTTTGTACTATTTTCAGGTGCAAAGTCATAAATTGCCTTACCGTACAAAAATTTGCTCGTTGCTCAGCAACACTTTTAATCCTAGGATTAAAAACGCTACTTTTAATCCTTGGATTAAAAGTAAATGCATTTGAAGTCTACTTGATAATCACTGTCATGATTCTGTGTTCAAATTCATAACCAAATTATGAACGATTTTTCACTAAAACCAATTTTTTGTAATTTTGACTTGGACTGGTTGGAGAAAAATAGTATATATTATTCGGATTAAAAGTGCCTATTTTAACTCGCAATTCTGCATTCGCTCGGCTGCGCCTCGCAACTGCAAATATTGCTCGTAAAAAAAAGATGCACTTTTAATCCTTATAATATAATATACTATTTTCTCCAACTATCAAAAAATGTTGACATTTTTGTACTATTTTCAGGTGCAAAAGTCATAAATTCCCTTACCGTGTACTAAAACTCACTCGTTACTTAGCAACACTTTTATCCTAGGATTAAAAACGCTACTTTAATCCTTGGATTAAAAGTAATTGCATTTGACGTCTACTTGACAATCACTGTCATGATTCTGTGTTCAAATTCATAACCAAATTATGAACGATTTTGACTGAAACCAATTTTATTGTAATTTTGACTTGGTTGGAGAAAAATAGTATATATTATTCGGATTAAAAGTGCCTATTTTAACTCGCAATTCTGCATTCGCTCGGCTGCGCCTCGCAACTGCAATATTGCTCGTAAAAAAAGATGCACTTTTAATCCTTATAATATATATACTATTTCTCCAACTATCAAAAATGTTGACATTTTGTACTATTTCAGGTGCAAAAGTCATAAATTCCCTTACCGTGTACTAAAACTCACTCGTTACTTAGCAACACTTTTAATCCTAGGATTAAAAACGCTACTTTTAATCCTTGGATTAAAAGTAATTGCATTTGACGTCTACTTGACAATCACTGTCATGATTCTGTGTTCAAATTCATAACCAAATTATGAACGATTTTTGACTGAAACCAATTTTATTGTATTTTTGACTTGGTTGGAGAAAAATAGTATATATTATTCGGACTAAAAGTGCCTATTTCGCAATTTTGCATTCGCTCGGCTGCGCCTCGCAACTGCAAATATTGCTCGTAAAAAAAAGATGCACTTTTAATCCTTATAATATAATATACTATACTATTATCGATCCCATCCACATCCGAACCAGGGGCGCTCAACAATCCTCTCACATTGAAAATACTTTCATATTCATTTGAACTGGAAAGTGAATTCATAATAATGATAAAAATGAAAGCAATATTTCAATTGGAAACAGCTTACCGACATTTCCACAGGAAAATTTCAACAATTGAGAAATTGAAATTTCAACCAACGTTGATTGATAGTGTTGATTCGACTGTATCGAAATTTTGCAGGATACTGTTTTCTCTCCAGAATTGAATGGGAGAACATAAGATAATTTTCGAAGGAAAATAACCCCTATTAATATAGTTATGAGATCTAAAAAAATTGTGTGACTATCATCTACTTAGTGCTTTTAAGAAGCCATAAAAAAATTAAAACTGTCAACTCGTCAACTCCTTCCAAAGGCTGTATCTTGGAAGGGGGTTCGATTTCGGAAAAAAATTATATGAACTACCCCTGCTTATTTTCATCTAGGAATAATCTCCCAAAGTCCCTCGCCTTTGTTTACAGACACCCTGTATAGACTTGTCAACTACATGAATAAACGTCACAGAACATTGTGACGGAGACTATTCAGATCCAAACCATTACGATTTTGATTCGGCTCAAATATGCGCGTCGCTGTCTCACTTCATTCTGAATATAAAGTTTGATCTGAAATTTCAGTGTGAGTAAATCCGGAACCAATCAGATACTTACAGGGAGCTTACAAACATGTAATTGTCTCAAACCTACAGTGAAATTTCAAGGCGGCAGCACGTTCCTTTCGAAAGTTCCATAGACTAACTAAACGGAGAGTTTTTAGTTTGTCTATGGTTATAGCGACCAGAAATTTTTTGGTTTACTATTCATAGATAATTTTTTTATTCCTAATGATACGTTCTTTTCGCAATTCTACAGAAATTTGCGTGTTAATATTCTCCTCCAAATACCAATTCAGAATGATCGGATGTGTGATGGTTTCGGAAATATCGGGAAATAAAGACAAATTTCAAATGTAACTCCGCAACTTAGGGGCTGATTTGGTCCGTTAACGAACTTATTTGCGGCATTTGGAACCCGAACCGACTCCTTATTTCACTCCGTTCGAGAGGTATCGTGCTCACGCTCGAACAGGCGGCCCACCGGCCGCACAAAATTTTCATTGACCACAGATTCTTCATTCGTGGGTCCAACCGAGTCGTTTGAGACCAATCCTGGTCCACTTTTCTAAAAATACAAACATTGTGTAAAATGAAATAGGAAAAAGGGCACCAAAAGATATTCAAGCTTTTATTTCGAGATATTGATATTGAGAAGCATCGAGTTATAATAGAGAGGAGACGCTATGACATACAATTGAGTAAAGAAAAATAGTAAAACTAGACAGGGCTAAGTCGGGGACCAATATGGCGGAAAATTCGAGTCGAATTAAGTTGCCAATTTTTTTCTGTTCACAAATTTTCCCCAAAATACGACGTGTTGGGTCTTTAGAAAACCTGTTCATGTGGATCTGTTCAGTACTCATCCTCACCTGTGAAATGTTATTCCTGTTACTTTCTTCTTATCTGTCTCTTCTCTGCCTTACTGCACACGATACCTTTTCATTGTCTATTATTAAGCAGAAAAAATCACAATTTAAATAGAAAAAATTACAATTCTTACAGAAATTCAATGATTGTCAAATTTGACGTAAAAGTGGTAGTAATATGGCGTATCTGATACCATGTTCATTACAATGATGGCAACTCTATATAGTCTATACCTACTATTCTATCTCTATGTTGAGAAGTGGCCCAGTTGCTATGGAAAATCGAAGGCCATGGCATCACATAAATCAAATTCATTGCGGTTCTTTATAGTTTATTATTTGTTTCAGATATCTTTCTCTGACCTAGGAAATTTGACCAAATCCAACTTGCTGCGGTACTTTATACACCAATTTATAGATATAGCACGAAAGAGCCGAAGAATCGGTCCAAAAGCCAAACGATCCTCTACTTGAAGCAAGCATGGTACAATACCAAAGTTCTGGAGGCCATAACGTATCCATGTGAAGAAACCGAAAACTTGTTGAAAATTATTGAAAAGAACGACTATTATTAGAAAGGAACGGTAACTTGGACTTGGATGCAATTGCACCCCCAACACCAATGAGGAATCCAGAACAAAACTGCTTCGACTTTCAACAGCATGGAAATCTTAAACTGAAACCTTCCTTCAAAAAAAATAACCGAATACTTAGAAGGCCCAAAAGTGTAGGCTTTGACGAATCAGTAAAAAGAAATTGAACTTTTTTATAATAAAATAATCAAAAAAATTCATTGATTCGTTTTCATTGTAAAATAGTATATTATGCAACGAGCGTATAGTGATAGCTATTATTCACGAGGTGAAAGCTAAATCACCGAGCTATAATACCAGCCATTATACCAGAGTAACATACTCTTAGACATACTTAGACCACACTATACTTAATCCACTTCTACTGAATATTTCTTGAGCTTCTCAACATCATGCCACCATGACAAGACTATTCTATCAAAAGTCTGGAAAAAGTCAAGTTGGCATTTGATACATTTTTTGGAAAACTTGTCATTGTATATTTCACAATTAGAGTTGATGTAATAAAAGTAGATTGTTCCTCGATTGAAAAGGTATATCCATATTGTTAGTTGGGCAACTTTAAAATACTGAATAAAGAGCAATTTTAACAACATTATATCAAGCTAAATCAAGAAGCTTCTGACAGCCAGTGAATAAAGACTCATTATTCACTAGTGATTAATGGATATTATTATGGCCCCGCTAATAGATATATAATGGGAAAATTAAACAACTGTCGTAGATAAAAATTATTCACCGAATAAACATAATTCATAGAATTCCTGCACCCAATGGTAGCGAAGTGTTGTTCTTTTGTTCAGAAAGTAGATAGCAAATATTTATAATTTCGGTTTTTTGTTCATCTATCTGAAATGTTTTTATTCTCAATTTCACCACAATTTTTTAAAGAAAAATCTTTCACAAAAATATGTCCCCTTCAGCAGTTTTTGATTGGATGAAAAACCAATTAACTTACGTACAAAGCTGCGTTATTCACTAATTAACTATGTGATTCGACCTTTATCACAATGTTCAAATACATAAAACTACCTACTTAGAGAGCTTCCGATTCTGCCGCTAGGTGGCTTGAAGATGAACTTGAATCGTTTGACAGACATCTTACGATTGACGATCAACCACAGCTAAGCACATTAATATCAATAGAAGATGAAAGAATTCTATGATATGTCTTTAATGTCAGTTGTCAAAATTGCGCATTTTCTATGACTCTATTTCATTATTTGTATTTTGTAAATGTAAATATCGAAGTTAAGTCCTTGAGTGAATTTCTTCCCAATATTAAACAATTTCTTTCATGAAATTACTCATATTTAGATAGGATATTATTTGATTTTCATGCCTATGCAAATGCTTCGGAGGAAATAAACAGCAGTAGCGGATGTATTAATAGGAAATGTTTTCATAATCCTGCCAGATATTACTCTTAGAAGTGTCATTGTTGTACTTATTTCGAATTATAATTAACTAATAAAATAGTAGCGATGTTAAATTGGACATGAGCACGTCCATGCAATTTCCTATTGAATATTCAATGCCAAATTGAACAAAAAGAACAGGATACAATATGGAAAGTTTCAAGGTTTGAAGAATAAGTAGAAATACTGTACACAATGTCAGAAGAAGGAATCCAAATTATCAAAGATATATTAGTTGATACTCAGTTAATCCAGTTTCTCATTCCTATCAGGGATGATCTTCATGTAACCAGATTAGAACATTTTGATTATGTTACCAATGAAGATTTAGAAAACATTGGACTCAGTAAGCCAGGTAGCTATCTCTTTTTAAAAGACTGTATTTCAAATGCTCAGTTGCATACAACTCCAAAGCTACACCGAAAATACATTACAAAATAATTTCTGCCGTTTTCTTGCGAAAATTCAGTAAAGAATTCTCTACAGAATTTTCGGCTGTTGCAAACAGGCTTAAGAATAAAATTCTGAATTATTATATTTTAGGAGCAAGGAGACTCTTAGACGCAGTAGTAAGAAAAAGAGGGCTAGTCAAAAGAAAAAAAATCTTATAAATAAACTTATCCCAGTTAATAATAAAGGTAGCATAAATAAAAAACAAGGAGATAAAATTGTTGATAGTGATTTCACTTCTTGCCTTATCGATGAGAGTAAATTAACACTGTCAATTAAGTTAGGAGATGGTTCTTTTGGAGTTGTTAGAAGAGGTAAAGTTGATCGAGAAACATTTGTATAGCTTTAATTGGAATCATTGTTTCGCAGGAGAATGGAGTTGTCCTAATGGTAAAATTGTACCAGTTGCTGTAAAAGTATTAAAAGCAGATGCATTGTCGCAACCTGGCGTTTTTGAAGATTTTATTAAAGAAGTTCAAGCAATGCATGTATTGAGTCATAAAAATCTATTAGGTAAATTATCATTTTCATCGAAATATATTCTTCAAATTGTTTATTACTATGATTGTTGAAGTATTGAATTTTATTTCAAGAATGATTGTCCAAGTTATTATTTTACACTACTGGAAAAAATTAAAGGATCAAAAAAAATTCCAAATTTTTCGGCAATTTTCAACATGCCGTAACTTTGAGAGGAATGGTCGTACAAGGAATTTAAAAAAGGAAATTGTAGCTCCAAGTGTCTAGTTTTTGGATTAGAACTTCAAACATTTTAAGTTTCAGTGGTTTTCGGGTAATGATAGAAAAATCAGTAAAAAAAAATTCTCAAAATTTTACCACTTTTTTTTTCTTGTCTACGAGCGTGGAAATTTTATTTTTGCATAATCGTTATAATGATGGGATACTTTGTTAATTCAGCTTTAATTTACTTTTCTATTGACCCCAATACATCCACTTCTCGCCGAGATATCGGTCTTCAAATGGAAAAACAGGGGTGGCAATACCCGTTATTAAATTAATAAAAATTTCATTTGTTAGTTTTTATTTTTTTTTTTTTCTGAAATTTATGTACTATCTGCAATCAAAATGTGGAAAAAGCTCGAGAAAATTCTTTTTTGCCTTTTTTAAAGATTATGAGCGTCTCAGGGCAAAAAACGTGATCCTTATTTTTTTCAAAAATTCAATCGAGTCAAACAAAAAAACGGCTCGCTGAATTGAGTTGACTCTTCGTAAGGTTTTCATCAACATATTGAACTGTGAAAGTCACACTTAACATTATTGGTTTCCTCAACATGTCCGATCCAGCGGTAGATTTTCCAAGAAACCACCAAAAGCCCTTTTTTTGTTAAATTTTTATATTGATGCGACTATCGAAAAAAAAATTTTATGAATAAGCAATGGTTGTTCATTAATGGGAGTTCATTTAAGGTCTTGAATCCCTTCTTCAATTTTCTGTGCGATAATTGGTTGTTGAGAAATCGATAATCAAAAACAAATGGATCCTTTTCCATTTGAAGACCGATATCTCGGCGAGAAGTGGACGTATTGAGGTCAATAAAAAAATAAATTAAAGCTGATTTAACAAAGTATCCCATCATTATAACGATTATGCAAAAATAAAATTTCCACGCTCGTAGACAAGAAAAAAAAAGTGGTAAAATTTTGAGAATTTTTTTGTTGCTGATTTTTCTATCATTACTCAAAAACCACTGAAACTTAAAATT
Organism: Propylea japonica; assembly: GCA_013421045.1. Lineage (NCBI taxonomy): Eukaryota > Metazoa > Arthropoda > Insecta > Coleoptera > Coccinellidae > Propylea > Propylea japonica. Next base: position 84,905,121 of record CM024240.1, on the reverse strand, counting down.
TTTGAAGTTCTAATCCAAAAACTAGACACTTGGAGCTACAATTTCCTTTTTTTAAATGCCTTGTACGACCATTCCTCTCAAAGTTACGGCATGTTGAAAATTGCCGAAGAATTTGGAATTTTGTTTTGATCCTTTAATTTTTTCCAGTAATGTATTATTCCGCTTTAAAATTTACCTTGACGCAGATGAAGAGATTATAATCATCATCAAATTCTTGTAGGCTATATGGAGTTGTTTTATCGCAACCTATGATGATGGTTACTGAACTGGCAGCTTTAGGGTCTCTCTTAGATTATCTTAGAAAACAGTGTCAGCATGTACCAGTGCCCCTCCTTTGTGAATATGCCACTCAAGTAGCTGACGGAATGGCTTATCTTGAAAGCAAAAGGTTTCTACATAGAGATTTAGCTTGCAGGAATGTATTACTAGCCAGTGAAGACAAGGTAATTGCATCATACTGAGTGCTTTAAAATTATACTAGCCTACCCGTGCCCACTCCGTTGGGCATATTGCTAATCCTTTTTTAGTACAGAATGTTATGTTTTGATTTCTAACTGCAAAAAAAAGGGGGTTATACGCAGGTTCAGTTTGTATTTGCATGTTGATACAAAATTCGAAAGTAAATCTGCCCGAAAGAAAACATTTGAGAGATTTGCGATAAATGGGGACCAAGTGGCAGGAAAAGTTAGTTTGGTAATGGTGATTTTAATCATTCAAAACTTCTCTGTAAACTATATTGGATGTAATGTTTCATTTGGTAGCAAAATACATATTTTGTTTATCAGGAGTTCTTACCCAAGAGAAGCCAACATATAACTGCCCATAGGAAAAACACGGCTTTCTCAGGTCAATGCCCACCAGAGAAAATGTTTGACCTTGGGACTTGTTAATAGTGAGGGCAAAAGAGATCTTCACTGGAAACTGTAGCTTTTTAAACGGCATGGGTAAATCAGTGGGAATTATGGGTATCCGCGGAATATAAGCCAGTTGTCCCACTGCTGGCCCTGTGAGAATGGTCGCCACAATTATATTGTCCCGTAACTTTTTTGTAAGCAGCCTTGTCCCATTACACATGTTGGGGGTGCTCAAGTTTCTTAATAGCATGATAGGAATGCTAACTTTCGTGGGGAAGTAAGCCAGAAGGGTTCAAAGAATTTAAAAATTCTTGGGGATAGTTCATGTATCCTCTATACTACACACCGTATTAATAGACTCATAGTGTTTGACCTGACCGGGAATTTTCTCTAAAATGAGTTTATTTATTTCATTCACTGTATTGTCTCTGGGTGACAATATAGCCCTAGAACAAAGCCAATGATAATCTCTCTCCAATAAATTTTCAAGACCGGGATATATTTCTATGTATCAATTCTATACTATGAAATGAATAAATATTATTATTATTATTATATGCATCAATAAGATGTTCCAACCTGTGCAATATGTGTCCTAATGTCTCGTCAAGTTTAACGTCATTGCTGTTGGTATTAGAATAGACAATTTTTCCCTCGCCAAGATTGAGTAATTGACGCGGAAAGTCGTCATCGTCGTTGTCGCTCAAATGGGCTCTAATGTTTATTCGTAAATTGAGAGATGCAGCCGAACTCCGTAAGTGAGATGATTTTAAGCATGCTATGATATCGGCGCTTGTTCCCTTTGTTACTATAGGCAGTAACGCCACCCATTACAGCATCAAAGTTTCTGAGGTCTTTGAGCGTTCGGTTTACTGCTTCAACATGAGCTCTATGACTCATGGTACATTGGTCCCATATCATTCAAGATGTTTCTCATAAAAGTTTCCCGAGTGGGTCATTTTTACTTATGGAACAAACTGACGGTTGATCTAGTTAGACTGTCAGAGGTAGCTTAGAGGTGGAGTGTGCTGTTTTCCCATCATTTAACAGAGTAGCGGCTATCCCCGAAGAGGCAACGGCTAGCCGCTAGCCCATTTCTCCCGGATTGTCTTACTTTTGCCAATGCCTCCCGGGGCGTTAAGAAAGAAAGTGAAACCTCTGTTATTTAGCACAATGTCAATTATTGAATCAAAAGCTTGTCTCTGGGTCTCTGACTAATTTCGGTACATTTTCATCAATAAGAACTGACAACTCATTGGTATCGTACGAACGTATCAGCGTTCTTGTTATGTGGTCGAAAGTGTACTTATTACGTTTCCAAAAATTCAATTTCGGAAACGTCCGCTGAGTAAGGAGCCGACCACGCGACCATAGTATAGACAGGTGTATAGGTGTCTATACTGTGACGCGACTGACTGACTGAGAGTGAGCCCAGTCCAGAGCCGCGCTTAGATGTAAAAGGCGACGCCCCCTTCTCCCAAAGCGAGCACGAACGCGAACCGAACTAAACCGCGCGCGCGCCTTCGGCTGCTTCGGCTTTCATACGTTTTTTACCCGATTCATTTTGCGAAACGGACTACCACGTGAAAGCCTTCTTATTTTTTGGTGTTTTATGTAGCCTATGGCACTCACGAATAATGTGGCTTTCTATTGGTGAAATAATTTTTAAAATCGGTTCAGTAGATCCCGAGATAAGTCCTTTCAATTGGACAAACATACAAACACACAAACTTTACCTCTTTATAATATTAGTATAGATTTCGAGTGATATACAGGTGTTTCGAAAAGGTGATTCTCTCTGTAGAATAGATAAAAAACCAAAAAACAATTGGGGTTGGTTCAGTAAAAAATGTTTGTAGCTCCATCTGTATTCAAGATACATGGCATGGCGTTGAAGAAAAAAAATTATACACAACTTTCAAGATTTTACCAAAACTACTGGAAATGTTACAATGAAATTTTATACAAATACATATGTTGTGGAAGCTGATACATCCAATGAATTTGTTTTTATGTCTGGCTCTCATAGAGATGCTAGTTACACGGTTCATGACAAGTAGTATGAACATAACTTTTTTAATATTATATTTATTGTTTAAAATTTCAAAAAAAAATTCTCTGCTATGCACTGTTGCCAATTCATGCACAAATTCCTTAAATTTTTAACATCTGCATTGCCAGTTTATAATTGCATCTTGATTATTTTTTATGTGAACGAAACCAAACTCAGCAGTCTCATGGTAGATAATCCCTGTATTTATGTGGTACATTCAGTATTTTGATACATCTTAAGGTTTTCAAAGATATTGCTCTGAAAATGTGGAACTTAAGATTGAAATATTTCGAGATTTTCAAATGGCCACCCCATATTTATTTTGAAGCACTAGACACCGTAGCCCCTTGCGGTATTAAGCTATTCATGTTTAAAAAAAAGAGAATACAACTAGTATATCAATTTTTTTCTCTTCAATTTAGGAGATGTAGTGCTAAACTGTCAAAATCTGACCACCCTGTACAAACCCTGTATACGCGAGGCGGCCAGATGGGCTCTCCGAGTAGCAAGGGAGCGGGAGCTGAAAATTGGTGACTACTCAGGGCACCTCTGCATTCTAAATGAGTGTAAGGAGCTTCAGGATGCAGTCACAGACAACCTCCCCCTGAGACACGAGTTTCAGAAAAACTTTACCACGACATTCCCAAGTCGTGACCAATGGGCTAATAAAGATTAGTTTTCCCCAGAGAGTCTACGGTATTTTATACTGATGGCTCGAAAACTGAAGACGGACGAGTCGGAGCCGGTGTTTACGGTCCCTCAGTCCAATAAGCCCATACCAATGAGTCTCTGTCCTTCGGTTTTTCAGGCAGAGACACTTGCTATAGGGAGTGCGTTGCGCTCTGTGCGGAACGCAACTACCAAAGAAAGGAAATATATATAGCATCTGACAGCAGAGCAGCCCTGCTAGCGCTTGATTCTCCACAAGTGAAGTCAAAGTTGGTCTGGGAATGCAAAACGTCACTTAACCTTCTCGGAGAAAAGAACCAGGTCAATCTCATCTGGGTGCCTGGTCACTCCGGGATTCACGGCAATGAAGCGGCAGACCAACTGGCCAGGAAAGGAGGGACAACCCCCTTCGCAGAACCAGACCCGTTTTGCGGCTTCCCAGCCAGTCATCAGGCAATGGCTATTAAGGACTGGGAACAAAAGAGGAAGCTTATGTCCTGGCGTACGACCAATGGTCAAAAGCAAGCTAAGTCACTTCTCACTTCTCACTCGACGAGCTGGACCAAGAAAGTCCTCTCACTCAGCAAATTGGAACTGAGGAAACTGACGGGCGCTCTCACTGGGCACATCATATCATAAAAAACATGGGAAAGGCGCCAGATAGTACATGTCACTTCTGTCAAGAAGCCACCGAGACAGCTAGACACCTGCTATGTGAGTGTGAAGCTGTTCACCAGAAACGGTTACGGCATCTTGGCTCCAGGCTCCTAAAGCCTGAACAAGTAATGGATGTGGCCCCCAGAAAGGTGGTGAAGTTCATCGAGACTTTGCTGCCGGACTGGTAAACAGCGCGGGGATGCATAATAGATCTTAAGGTCAAGGTGCTCGCAAGGTCGGTTTTGATCTGTCGCCCCTCCTCTAATCTAATCTAACCCTGTATACAATCGAAGTAGATATAATGGGTCTTTTCTAGCTTTTACAAATATTACAGAAGTCAGTTTTCTGGCTTTTTATTCGCAATAACCAACGACAACAACCATTCCTGTTATCTTATACCACTATCTAAAATATCTCTTCTTTCAACTAGATCAAAATTGGAGATTTTGGACTGATGAGAGCCCTACCGCAAGAAGAAGACTGTTATGTGATGAGTGAACATAAAAAAGTTCCTTTTCCATGGTGTGCCCCGAATCTTTGAGATCAAGGCAGTTTAGTCATGCTTCTGATACATGGATGTTCGGCGTAACTGTGTGGGAAATGTTCTCCTTTGGAGAAGACCCGTGGATGGGTTTGATAGGTAATTTCCATATTTTAGACAACATTGTAATATTTAGAATAGTTATTGGCTATGCAATATGTTACAATTGTACAGGGTGGGCATATTTCGATGTTTTAGCACTACAGCTTTTAAACCAGAGGAGATAGACAAAATCTGATACCCACTTCTCGATCTCTTTTTCTGAGAAACTAACAATAGTAGTGTTCATTTTTGGCTACCTTCTTTTGTTTTCGAGTTATTAGCGAAAATTGGAAAAGTGGCAATATCGAAAAAAATTCATATCTCCGCTAATTATAATACTGATGATAGAGCTCTGAAATTAAAACATTATACAGGTACTTTTTACGTAGAATCCAGTGGCGTACTCGCCTTTTTGCACCATTTCTAACTACGGAGCTATGATCCAAAGTTATGTTTTTTAAATGGAAATACTAGATTTTTGTGGCATTTCTGAAAGCTTAATTTTTTCTGATTTCAAAAATATATAACATTGTATGGTTTGTATCAATATGAGTATAGAAAATGGTCAAAAACCTATTTTCATTTGAGTCTCAATATTTTCTATGGTTGACGAGCACAGAAAAATGGAGCTTCCTATAACAAGAGCAGTCTCCTTCCGTCAATCTCATTATTTCTATGCTTTCAACTAATTTCTCCAAAATTCGAACATGGATATATTTCATAAAAACTTATATCTTGAAATGGATTTCGAAATAACAAAAAGATCCACATGATCCTCCGTTTCAATCGATATACTTAGTTATAATGAGATGGATGCAAGAGAATATTTTTATTGCACTCCAGAATAAATACGCACAAGTGCTTAGTAGTCTATTTCAAATCGCATATGAAATAACGCATATAGATATGATTGAAGTTATCAATTCAATCAGAAAAGTAATAAAGGAAAAATATTTTTCAATACCTAATAGTGATTACAATAAAAGGTCAGTAGGTTATAACTAAGATGTCTTATTTTAGACATCTTGGTTATAACTTAGAGTGGGGGATCAAGTTTCACAGCAGTTCATCTTGGAGAAATTGAGTAAAGAGCATAGAAATGAAAAGGATACTGGAAAGATATTGTGGTAATTATACGATGCTAAATTTTTCTGTGCTCATCAACAGTTGAAACCATAGAAAATATTGAGACTCAGATGAAAATAGGTTTTTGACCATTTTCTATACTCATATTGATACGAACCATACAATGTTATATATTTTGAAATCAGAAAAAATTAAGCTTTCAGAAAATGCCACAAAAATCTAGAATTTCCATTTAAAAAACATAACTTTGGGTCATAGCTCCGTAATTAGAAATGGTGCAAAAAAGGCGAGTACGTCACTGGATTCTACTTAAAAAAGTGCCTGTATAATGTATTAATTTCAGAGCTCTATCATCAGTATTAGCGGAGATATGAATTTTTTTCGATATTGCCACTTTTCCAATTTTCGCTAATAACTCGAAAACAAAAGAAGGTAACCAAAAATGAATACTACTGTTGTTAGTTTCTAAGAAAAGAGATCGAGAAGTGGGTATCAGATTTTGTCTATCTCCTCTGGTTTAAAAGTTGTAGTGCTAAAACATCGAAATATGCCCACCCTGTACACAGTTTTCCACTATATTTTGAGCCCCCTTTTACTATGTTATGATTGACGATGTCTCAATTCATACAATTTGAAAGTTGACATATAACAATGCTTTTTCAATATAATCAGGCAGAGAATTTCATTCCATAAGTGGTTTCACGTTGGAAGAGGCCGGGCTTCCCCTAAATCTACTCCTACTGCATATCATTAAATTATAAATTCAAGTTCAAGTAAAGAATAATCACATTTCTGTATCTGTATATTTTCTATCATTCTAACCAAATCTCAAGGGAAAAATATTAGATTTTAGCTCTCGGTTTTTTGTCTCCCTCCGCTTCACGTCAGGAGACAACATAACCTCGAGCTAAAATCTACTACTTTTTCTGTGACAGGAAAAAAAATTGACATTCTATATCTCTTGACAAATCACAAAATATAACTTCTACGAAATTACTTCTTTAGCCTGGTTCTCAGAGCTTAGTAGTGTTGCCAGCGACAATCTCCCCTTCTCCTATTTTCTCTCTCGCTGTCGCAGAAAATACAAGTGTAGTTGGTTTATTTCATAGAGATAGAATTCTATCTCTATGGTTTATTTCAACTACAGAAGAGGCGTGTCGCGACAGATTTTGACAACCAGAAACCAAAAGAGGGGGGTCAGGGGAAGTTTTGTTTATATCCTCTGATTGGTGGAATAACTGTCGCTGGCAACACTACGAAGCTCTGAGAACCAGGCTTTTCCCGGGGAAAAAAGTAATTTGGAGAAAAGTTATATTTCTTTCACCATTGAATGGTCGTTATTCCAGTCACAGAAAAAGAAGAGTATAATACACGGGAAAAATATTATCCGCTTCGCGTCGGGAGACAACATAACCTCGAGCTAAAATCTAATACTTTTTTCCCTTGTATAATAAACTTCGCACGGTACCGCCGCAAACGCTACGTCCCGCAATTATTAAATCTGTAATATCTTCGAAAATACTCACTTAAATCATACGGTGTAAAGGGCCATATAGATCTATATTAAATGAACAATGTATTCAAGGTATTTAATTGGTTAAGGATTAATGCTGTATTGGTTAAACTCGCTTCGAAAATTAGCCATTATTTGTCGTAAAAAGTAAATGACAAAAAAAGTTATTGTGGGTTATCCATAAGGGATAGACATACCGATTTGGAAATTCACATCGAACACATACGATATACAATGCATCAGACAGAGAATTTTTCCCTCCAGTTGCACAGATGAATAGGCGAGATAATCAAGTGCGATAACTGAATGAATTCAACTGTCTCACTGCAAAAATCAAGTCTTGTCTCTCTCTTATCGCAGTATGGTAGGGAACCCGCACTGCACGTATAGAATTTTTAATTTGTCAGGCTGCCCGTAATACTCGATTCAGTATTTACTGTTGCCTACCATACTAAAGCATTACGCTCCTCTGAACGATAAGAGAGAGACGAGACTAGAATAATGAAGCAAGACAACTGAATTCAGTGTGTTACAGCAAGTGATTGTCTAGATTATTCATCTGTGCAACTGGAGGGAAAAATTCTCTGTCTGATGCCTTGTATATCGTATGTTCTCGATGTGAATTTCCAAACCTGTATACCATCACGGACTTTTCTGTAGACCTTTTCAATGTGTACAATACTTAGTACATTATTTTGATAAAACTCGTAGGGTTCAGCCTGCGTTTGCAATGTGAGCGGAAAAAATGAAATTATTTACGACATCACATTAGAAACCTCAAAAATAACAGTACTTCTCCACTATTTAATGGATGTTATTATACATATAAACCTTCCTCTTGAATCACTCTATCTATAAAAAAACGCATCAAAATCCGTTGCGTAGTTTCAAAAACTCAAGCATACAAAGGGACATAAGGACAGAGAAAGCGACTTTGTTTTATACTATGTAGTGATAACTATTAATGAGTACAGTAGAGACTCGATTATCCGGATCAATTAATGCAAAGGATGATCCGGATTAATGAGGAATTCAGTAAAGATGCAATTTAAAAAAACGGTTGAAATAAATATAGGCTTTATTATCGAAACCATAAAACAAATATATTATTTGGAATAATTAGATATTTTATGTTTTCTACTGTAAGGGAAAAAGAATGCTGAACAATAGCTTTCTCCTGTATATCTTTCAGAAGCTGAATATCAGTAATTGCCATGAGTTATGAATAAACAGACTGCATCGAATTGATCTATGCTCTAAATGCATTTGCTAACATTATCCTCGTCTTCGAGGATCGAAAAAATATGTGCTGAAAGGCCTTTTCGGTATTTCAGTTTTGTTAATTTTATATCATTATGATCCATATGCTGTATCAAAGTTGTATGGTTTGGAGGTAGAAAAATTCCATTCCATTTCACTAATTGATTATTCTTGTCTGACTTTTTTGTCTTATACCATTGTGCACTATTATATACCAAAAGAACGCCCGATCGTCGTCATAGAAATTGAGTTACGACAAGTTAAAACCGTAAACCACGTATGCAACGATCGGAAATTCGGATTATTGAGTCTTGCAATCCGGATTATAAGGACATAATACAATCTTGACGGCTATCCGGACTAGTAAATATCCGGATTATCGTTCTCCGAATTATCGAGTCTCTACTGTAATTCCTTTTCAAAACAAACCCTTTTTTTCCCACAATCAAATAGCGATTCATCAAAATATTGATAATCATACAAATTTTCCAATCAGGATCCCAAATACTCAGAAAAATCGACAAAGAAGGAGAAAGATTGCATCATCCAGACGCATGTTCCCCTGAAATTTACAAGATCCTTCTTCAATGTTGGGCGAAGAACCCAGATGAAAGACCATCTTTTGCAGCCCTGAAAGATTTCTTCAGAAAAAATAAATCTCCATTAATGAAAGCACTGAATAAGTTGGATGAACCTGAACATCTACAGATACTAGAAGGAGATGAAATAGCAATTATTGATGGCAATGCAGAAACTTTACTGGTGGAAAGGTTAGTTTGGTTGATTCAGCAAAAGTTTTTGAGAATTTGGATATTACTATGTATATTATAGTATTTTCACGAAAACTTAAGTTTTCAGCTGATTTTTAAGAAAATAGCTGTACTTTAGTGATAACAAACTGAAAAATTCAAATGAGAATATTTCTGTTAGAAACAAGCATAGTTACGTTTGAGATATAATGCTTACTTTTCCTGACTTTCATATTATTGAACTTAATGTTTCACCATCAGGCCCGCCGCTAGCTGTCTGAGCGCCCGCGTGCAAACACTATGCCGCCCCCAATAGGGCGCTACATCAAGGGCGTATCCATATTATTGTCCATTATTAGTTGGGGTGTGACAGTCGATGCTTTTCTAGTGAGCACAGTAGCCTGGGTCTTAGAGGCATTGAATTCAACCAGATTGTCAGAACCCCATTGTAGAATAACTTCTAGATCTTTTTTGATTGTCACAGCTTGAGCGATTCTTTGGGAACTGGATGTTGACACTGATACAGGCTTCTTGTTTGTCGTGGACGCTATAAGAGTGCTGTCATCTTCAAAGCTTAAAATCTGATTCTTGGTTGAATTTAAAAGGTCATTAATATGCATTAGGAACAGAGTCGGGGACAAGATTGAGCCCTGAGGTACACGGCGTTGACGGAATGAAGGCAGACTCCGCACCATCGACCACAACACAAAGTTGTCTCTCGTGGAGGAAACTTCCGAACCAGCTGCAAAGTCCTTCCGGGGACCATAAGATGGAAGCTTAGATAGTAATGCTCTGTGCCATACACGATCGAAGGCCTTGGATATGTCTAGGGCAACTGCAATTGATTCCCATGCTTTTCTATAGCGTTTGTCCAAAGATGAGTGACATAGGTGAGCAAGTCACCCGTTGAACGACAGCGCCGAAAACCGTATTGATTGTCGCTAATGAGATTGTTTTCCTCTAGGTGTTTACCATCTGCAAATTAATAGCAGTCTCCATTACTTTGGACAAAATGGGTAGTAAGATATCGGACGATAATTTCGAGGCATGCACACTTTTTCCTTTTTTGGTATTGGCTGAACTCTAGCGACCTTCCAGATGTTTGGGAAAGTTTCTGCTCGTAGGACAGCTTAAACACCGAGGTGCGAGCTCGGGTGCGCACTTTTTCAGAACATTAGCTGGTATTCCATCGGGTCCTGTTGACTTTCTGCTTCAGCTGTTTCAGGATTCGGCAGATGCTCTTTGTACGGAATTTAATTTCTGGCATCGAAGCCTGAACCTTGGGAATATTGGGGGGTTCTTTCTAGTCGTCTCTAGAGTAGAATTTTTGGCAAATATAGCTGCAAAAAGGTCAGCCTTTTCTTTGGAGCTAGTTGCCAGAGCACCGTCGTCTTTAAGAAGTGGTGGAAAAGACGAATGGCAAAAATTATTGCTTATCACCTTAGCGAGTGACCTATAGGGGCGCGAACCACTTGGGCAATCTAGAAGCTTTTTTGTTAAATGCTTGTTTTGCGGCTTGAATAGTTAGATTGCAGTTGTTCCTATCAAGTATATAAGCTGCCCTCTGCTCGTCTGTCGGGTTTGAGCACCATTCGCGGAAGGCTTTATTTTTATTGAAGCAGGCTCGCTTACAATCTTTGTTAAACCATGGCTTTGCAGATGGAGGTTTCTTGGTGTTGTGTGGGATGTAGAGTTACATACCCAAAAGAATCGCCTCAGTGACAGCCTCTGCACACTGGCTGACATCTTCAAAAATTTACGTTTTCCAAAAATAAATCTGGAATGAATCGCTAGAACGTTATCTTGATGGCTGAAATAGATTTCCGGATCGATCCTACTTTTTATTCATTTTTTTTTGTGAACAATTACATTTTCCTAGGTATTTTTATTAGCGGGAGTTATGGGCGGGTGTTATTATAACACTCGCTTTTCGGTTCATAGACATGTCTATGGTTGTGTTCTAGCTACTATTACACATAGAAATTAGTTTATAGGAGTGGATAAATATTATATTAATGATGTTTCTCATATTTATTAATTTCAAATATTAAAATCACAAATTATTAACTTCCAACAATTTCCACAGGACAAAACCAAAGGACTTTTCAAATCGGTACTTTTCCTAGATGCATTGTTGATCCAATGAGACCTATGCAGACTGAAGACATCAGTAAACCACTTCAGAATTCTCTCATTCATACAGGCCATGGGTCCGCTTTTGGGGAATCTTGGGGCAGCCCGTCTTATATCGACGAAATGTATCTAAAGAATCCTATGGAACCACCTGATGTTATAGGCTTAGGAATAAACGAGAAACCTATTCTGCAGATATCTGATAGAAAAAAAACTTCAAGAGGAAGTAAGGGATATCTTATCTCTTTTATTTGTTTCTCATTTGTAAACGTCAGTTTCCAAAAACACAATATTAATCAAGAAAGTTTATTTTATCAAGTCACTAACTTGTAAAACTGACAGTTAACTTGCAAAATTTTTACAAGTTGGTAGTATCATAGACAAAATAAAAAATCTCCGTTTAGTTAGTCTATGAGTAGTATTATTCACATTGACAGTTGTCAAGTACTTGCCTCTAATTTCATACATCCTTCTAATTTCAGAGTTCCTGGAACAAATGTATTTCTCAATTAACGTTCTCAAACTATTCAAAAACGATATTCGTACCTTGTTTTATTCGTATCTATTTGTTTTCCTTTCACGTACTTGCTTCTTATTTCATTCATCCTTCTAATTTCATCGTTCCTGGAACAAATATTTTTAGTAATAAACGTTATAAAAGTATTAAAAAACGATATTCATACCTTGTTTCGTTTGGATCTGGCCTTTTCGTCAGAAATGAGCAAATATTCTCGAAGGACTTCCCTCTCGTAAAGACACTGACAGTTGTCATAATTTTCCGATGTCATAAATAATCATAAATAGCTTACGACATTTGCGACAAATTACCTATTGAGATTTTTTTGGAATTTATTTAACCTTTTTACAAACGAGAAACAAATAAAATATAAAAAAATACACGCAAGGTAAAGTGTTTTACTGGCTCAAGGAGGTAACTGACTCGCCTGCGGCTCGTCAATTATATCCTCCATTCGCCAGGAAAAACCTTCTTACCTTGCTAGTAATGTTATATAAATATACTATTCTACATGTACCTACAAAAATTTCTGAATTTCAGCTATTGCATCACATAAATTGGCTTCCGACAAACAATTCTCTTATAAAAAATTGATGAACGAGAAGAGTGATACAATAAAAAAAAGCAAACCACAAAGGCCACCTGAACCAAAGATAGATACTAATCGTGAAGCAGTTCTGATTCAGTTATCGCCTGAAGAAACACTATCCAGCAAGGTGAAAAGTAGAAGTGAAACATCAAAAAATATGCTGCCAAGTATCTCATTAATCGATACTCCTATTGATGTACCACAACTGAGTGAGTCTTCCCATTTTTAATTATAATAACTAGACAGCCCCTGTGTCACATATCAAGATTAGTAATAATTAAAGTAAATTTCAATGAATAGTAATGGTTAGTCGATCAACTAGGTTATTATGACCTCGACTAATGGTAAAGATTTTTTCCACAGTTCAAGACCATTCGTCACAGAATTAATGAAAGAGTTGATTACAAGATTTTTCCGCTGACCGCATTATTAATTTAGAATAAATTTTTTTTTGCACCAGACATACATTTGACATAATTAAATTTTTATGTTTCTATGCTCATTAGAGTTTTGACATTATTGTTGCTTCTTGCTTCTTGTGAATGCTTTGTGTTTCGGTTGCCCATTAAAATAGTATAATTGAACATCGAAATGGGTCATTAATGTTCAATTTTGTACACATTAAGTAATAGTAATCCCTTAATTTCATTTTCATTTTAATTAAACCGTTTAATCAATTGATCACAAGTGAATTTCCAATGGCTTTCGTTTCTATCATTAAGCCGCGTACACATCTGAGCAAGAGAGCCGAATGAGCACATCGCGCATCGCGCCGAATGAGCATTCAGATGTGGACGTGCAAAACGCGCCGAACCGAATGAGCGTTTATGCGGGCAATTTTTCTTTCCGACGCACGAACAGAATGAGCAATATGAGCATGACGTGTTCGGTGCCGCACAACGGGTGTGTCAGTTCAGTGCTTACGAACGTAAACGATGGAAAACTTGGGATGTGCTAGTGCCTCTTTCATAATTCTGTACGAGTTGCTAAAGAAAAAGAGACGACGGCGAACTAGATGGTCTTCACAGTTATATCTACTAAGAAGTCGAGACCGTAGCCTCAACAGCACTTTTTTATTACACGACATTCAAAGTGAGGGCGACGGCAGGAGATTCAAAAATTTACAAGAATGTCAGAAGCAGATTTTTCATTTCTCCTGAATGAGATTAAAGACAAGATATCCAGACGAGATACTGAGTTCCAAATGGCAATACCTGCGGAAGAACGTTTAGCGCTAACACTGCGGTTCCTTGCAAGTGGCGATTCATTAACAAGTCTCCAGTATATGTGGAAAATATCCAAACAATTGATATCCAGAATTGTTCCCAATTGCAGAATATTTTTTTGTGATTGTTACGAGACCACAGAAGCGAAAGCTCGAAAAAATTTATTGGCTTCTGGTGCTGCTTTCCAGTCACGGGGGTGAGTTGCTCTGAGCAGCTCAGTGTTGCACCCGGACTGTTGTCTGTGTTTCAAAACAAAGGACCACAGACAATAGTCCGGGGCGACTCACCCCGTGAGTGGAAAGCAGCATGGGTGAGGATAGATATTCTGTGACAAGACGAAAATTATGAATACACAGTGCATCCCATTTTGGGTGAGACAGCCAGGTTTTCTAGCTTGTTATTTTTTCTGTCCTACATTCTTGTGAAACTGAAGTTGGTCTGATCAGATTTTGCTTAATGTTTCCGTTGATGAGATACAAGGCGATTTTGGAAATTTATACTTTTCGCACCCCTCTTTATCTCCGAAGTTATTAGAAATAATGCTGAGCTAAAAACATTCTGATACAGAATTCTGCGTAGAATACAGTGAGGAACTCAACTTTTTTTTTTCGTGGTATGGTTTTGAAGATAGGACCAGGCTATCTCACCCAAAATGGGATGCGCTATACGTTATTTTTGAACGCCATGTTCATCATATTTCAAAACAAATAATAGATGTGGCTACCTCATATCGCAGATTATATTTCAATACATTTCTGTGTGAGTAATACAATTATTCAAATACGCCCACGAGGTGGAAAACGAGGTCAGAAAACTGATGGCTTTAAAGAATAAGTTAGATTAATCTAGAAAAAGACATTCCAAAAACGAACGAATGAAGTATGAAAAATAATATTGTACAAAAAATATAATTATAAACAACAGAAACATAAATATCAAAGTTGACTAAAAACAAATGAAAACAATACATAATAAATCTGTATCATAAAATTTATTTTTACTACCCTAACTGAATAACCTAACAGTCTCCTTCTGAATTTGATTGTTTAGAAATAATTTCTAAACTATGGTTCATACACTACACAATGCCACTGCAGTACTTTCACACGCGTTTATATTATTATTATTTGTATTTTTTGTATATATGGAATTCATATACATAATCTAGAAGAATACTAACTGATAGTAACTTGAATTACTCATTCGATTGAATTTCCGTCCGAAAGTTATTGCGTCGAGAAAACATTCTCTGGTAGGTACCGAAGTAGAACCAACTGTTTGGAGTAGTGGAGTAGAAAGTAATCAAAAGGATCTACTCCATTCGGAGTAACTGTGACAACCCGTCTACACTGAGCACGAATTTCCTTTGATGAACCGACAAATTTCGGATCGGCTCCGCGCAACATGAGCGCGCTCATGCTGTGCGTTTTGACCGTCCACATCTGAATGCTCATTCTGCGCGATGTGCTCATTCGGCTGTTTTGCTCAGATGTGTACGCGGCTTTTACCCGTCCACACTGAGCACGAATTTTCTTTCATGGATCGACAAATTGCGGATCGGCTCCGCGCAACATGAGCGCGCTCATGCTGTGCGTTTGACCGTCCACATCTGAATGCTCATCTGCGCGATGTGCTCATTCGGCTGTTTTGCTCAGATGTGTACGCGGCTTTATACATATCATACAAATGACAGTGACATCATGTTAATAATATCTTTATCTGCTGTGCGCAAAGTTGCGAACGATGTCAAGAGGCCTAATATTAGACATTAAGATGTATATAGTGCCTTAGCGGTTTGGTAATAAGTGTTCATTGGTTATGAGTGTTAAGTGTTATTCTAAATATATATATGCGCTATTGTAAAGCAGCAATATATCTAGTGTTGGGAATAATCGAGTACTTTCAATAACCGAGTACTCGATGATCGAGCGATCCAAATAACCGAGTGATAATCGAGCGATTTTTCGCCTGATCCCCACCCTCGGTTATATTCGTAATCGCCCGAGTTGCAAGCGATCATGCTAACCGCTTGTTGCTCATTCAGCGCTGTACGGCCTCTACGTTCATTGCGTTGTGAATTGTGACTTTGTTTATACCTACTGCCCTCAAAATTGAAGCTCGCGTGTGTCGTATTGTATGATTATCAAAACAGAAGTCCGCTGTATGGAATTATTTCCATAAAAATAACGATAAGAAATCTGCGACTTGCAATATTATTTGTAGAAAAGTTTTGGCTTATAGCAGTACTTCACTACATAGTATAAAACAAAGTCGCTTTTTCTGTCCCTATGTCCCTTCGTATGCTTAAATCTTTGAAACTAGGCAACGGATTTTGATGCGTTTTTTTTATTAGATAGAGTGATTCAAGAGGAAGGTTTATATGTATAATAACATCCATTAAATAGTGGAGAAGTACTGTATTTTTGAGCTTTCTAATGTAATGTCGTAAATAATTTCATTTTTTCCGCTTACATTGCAAACGCAGGCTGAACCCTACGAGTTTCATCAAAATAATGTACTAAGTATTGTACACATTGAAAAGGTCTACAGAAAAGTCCATGATATATGTCTATCGCTTATGGATAACCCACAATAACTTTTTTTGTCATTTACTTCTTACGACAAATAATGGCTAATTCTCGAAGCGATTTTAACCAATACAGGATTAATCCTCAACCAATAAAATACCTTGAATACATTGTTCATTTAATATAGATCTATATGGCCCTTTACATCGTATGATTTAAGTGAATATTTTCGAAGATATTACAGATTTAAAAATTGCGGGACGTAGCGTTTGCGGCGGTACCGTCCGGTCGCCCGGTGCGGCAAGAGCGTGCCTATAAATAGCGCGTACGAGGCACCCGTGCGAAGCCGGGGCGGGTCGCTAGTCAAATATAAAACAGCATTTAAAGCGGCTTCATCCGACATTAAACTTACAGAACAACAAACAATACCATGTGAAAACTGTTTCTTCAGGTAGCAATGAAAATACACAAAATTTAGCTTATCCTGGAACTTCCGGAAATGCTATACCGTTCAAAAGACCAGCAAAAACATTGAAACTTTCCGCGTCTACTTCTGGAAATGCTCTTCAGATACAAAAATTGCGAAAATTGATGCAAGTTTGGTGAAAATGATAATAAGAACTATCGGATGAGAATTCACTCAAAGATCGCGATTATCTATGGTTAATGCCGGGCGAAAACACCGAATATAGGGCTTGTACTCAACCATTCAAATAACCGACACAGCCCGATTATTAAGATATCACCCGTCGCTCGAGAAATCGAATTGAAGAACACATGACTCATTTCGATTATCGAGTGACGAGCGAATTTTTGATAATCGAGCAGTGTCGATTATTTGAATAATCGAGTACTCGAGTGATTTTCTACTCGAGTGATCCCAACAAGGCCGGATATAGCTTTTTTTCATGGGGGGAGGGGGTAGTAATGATCAAGATCGATAAATCAGGTTCAAAACTTGAAAAAAATTAAATCAAAATATTTAAGAGGAATAATATAATAAGAAAAAATAGTAGTAAAGTAATAGTAGTAAAAAAAAAAACAAATGAAAATATGTGCACCACGTTGCGTAACTTTTTCTAAGGTTTTCGATATTCATGGGGGGGGTTATTACCCCCATTACACCCCCCCGTAAATCCGCCCTTGATCCCAACCCTAAATATGTCTCTGGAACTATTGAATAAGAATATCAAAATTGGGAGAAGCATGTATGAATTATTATATTATGAATGTTTTTCTTTCAGATAACGAAGATGATTGGCCTATTGACGCAGCTGCTGGTCCTCCACCATATCAAGAACCTCCAATATATTATCATAATACACAAGAAACCATTCCTAATACAACCAAAGATCCATTTGATACTTCTAATATTCCAACTTATCAAACTATCCCCCCATCTGTATCTGCTGTCTATGCAACACAAAGCCAGTCCTAAAGTAAACTCAGCTTCTTCATTTCTATATCCCCAGTGAAAAAGTGTAGCTAAGAGCCTTGCATCAAACAACCACATGGCCAATAGCAATGTGGTAAAAAGCCTCTCGAATAGTTTTGCTAATTTCTCAGTTCGAACAGTGCAAGGTATTCCTCTGACAATGCTAGTGATTTTACAAATAAGAGTATTAATTATGTGATAGATAGCTTTAATGATGAAGAGAAAAATATTGCCACTTCAAAAATGTTAATGAAGTTCAGAGTGATATGGCTGTGTCTATTGAACCTATGAAAACAAAAAAATTCCACTAATGCTATTTACAATAACTTGAATCTCGATGATAGAAGTAGTGGTTTAACATCAGATTTTTTATCAGATTTGGATAAGTATTTGAAGACTAAGAATAAAGTGGAGAATAATTCGGTAGACTTGAAAAAGGAACCTAAAAATACTAATCAGATTTAAGAGGACAAAGCTTACCATTGAAAAAAATTCAGAAGAATACTCAGAGTAATTCCCCATATAGTAGTCTACCATCAGAGACAGCTTCAACGGTGAATAGGATTTGGTATGAATCAACCCAGAACATGAACAGTACTCCAAAAGAGAACAATGTTGCTGCTTCCTCCAGTGCAAACTATGTGATCCAAACGGAATATGGTGAATTTAAAAGTAACCGGAGATATGATCCTGTTTACTCTTCCGCTAGTTGTAATTTGAATGATATGCATTATAATAATTTGGAAGGCTCTTTTTCTCAGAACGTCAATTCCAATAATGTTTATATGAACCAGTCCCAATCTTATCAGTCAGCATATGGTGGTAACGATTATAAAGGCCCTGAAAGTTTGTACTCTTCAAGAAACTCTTACAGTACACAAGTTGGAATTTACGGTTCAACTAGTGCATATCAGGAAGGCCTTATAGTGAAGTATCGGAAGGAATATAAGTGAAATTCCAGATCACGTGTACAGTCAAGTGCCTGTTGAAATTTTGAGACCCCATAGGCCGGCTCCTGCATCTCCCATGGGGGGAATGGGTCAACCTCAGAGTATGCAGCAGATTCAGAGGAAAATTCAAAGAGGAATTGTGAGTTTTGAATAACGTGATGTAACTTGTGTGGTAAAGATAAGTTCTGCATAAATCTGATTTTATGTAGAACTAATTTTTTCCAATGTTATCATAATTTGATTTACTTACAACTAGATGTATACGCCAGAGCAAGAGTACAAATGATTAGTTTTTGACAAAAATACTACCTGGAAACCAACCTCGATTCGCTCATTCCCTCGCCACTCGACCACTCTCGCTTGGTCGGTTGTTTTCCGTCATGTTCTCACTAGTTTTTAACACACTTAAACGCGTTTTATTGAAAAAATCAGAATAGACGTTTTGTTACTGATCACGTCTTCTTTCCAAATCAATTTTTTTAATTTCAATCGGACGACCTGAAATGCATCCAGCTTTCCGCGAAAATTGTCCAAAAAAAATTCAAATGGGAATTATGTGAAAACTATTTATCCGACCGAATCCGAATTTTGGCACACATGATTTGCACGTCAATAGCTACTATCGTGTGAAGTTTCAGTTCTTAATATTGCAAAATGACAGAGTTATGAGTTAAAAGAAAAAACACGCAATTTTCCGGTTTTTCCGCTTTTCTCCAGTTTTAATAATTCGATCGGATCGTTTGACCCATCATTCTCTTCACAATGTAATTCCCTACAATTCATCCCATTGCTACGTTATCACTGCATCAATAGTTTCCATTTTGCAACGAAAAAACTAAAAAGAACGGGAATTTTTGTTGTTTTTGTTAGTAACAAATAAAAAAAATGGCATTTTCGTGTTGAGGACATGGTGGGAATAAACTACGGACTGTCCTGCACGGAATGGCACAGGTGGTTTCCAGGTAGTATTTTTGTCAAGGAAATATCTCTATTGCTTGGCCTAGTAAGAAAGTGCATAATGATTTTATGCCGTCT
The DNA here is from genome assembly GCA_013421045.1 of Propylea japonica. NCBI lineage: Eukaryota > Metazoa > Arthropoda > Insecta > Coleoptera > Coccinellidae > Propylea > Propylea japonica. The sequence goes on along the minus strand of CM024240.1, from coordinate 84,885,284 downwards.
ATGCCGAAATTTATTCAGTTTTTTAGACAATTTACATGATAACTAGAGAAGGGATATATGCATTTTTGCATATTTAAGACATCTTCAGCGTATTTTTAGCTGAAATCCAGTTATGATGCATATTTTCAGTACATATTTTTTCCCTGCGTTCCGAAATGTGATAAAAGTGCTGAATCCGATCAAATTCCACAAAATGTGAGGTCTATTGAGTAATAATACTAATAATTGTGACTTTGTCAGATTTGCGAATCACTTTCATAGCATTCCGGAACGCAGTAATAGCAGTCGCGCGCTCAAAAGTGTCCAAATAATGAGTAAAATACGCCAAATGAACTCCACGTTGCCATTGGCATTTTCAAATAAACTTCAAGAAAAGTTTAAAAGGATATTGAAAGTAAAACCTGGTTTCGAAGATTTGTCTCTTATCGAAGTTTTATTGATGGGACGGCAGAAGTTTTACCTGAAACTATAGGGGAGAACATAGCACCAAGGTTAAGACTTCAAATCCTCCCCAGTTAGTACTTGAATGTGGAGCGAAACTTTTCCACATACAAAAATATTCAAAATGATCCAAGGCAAAATTAACAATTGAACATTTGGAACTATATTTATTTGTAAACGCTTACAGAAACATTAAATTGAATATAAATAATAAAAGCAGTGAATACATAATACTAATTGATTAAAATCAACCAATATTAAACCCATATTCGGAACTAATCCCGTCAACGCACAAAGAACATGCGTGGTGGTAATATCAGACGGACATGCACAGATAGCTATTTCGCCCTACTTGGGGCTCTTCAGTATGGAGGAGCTCCGTCTGAGGGCATTCTAGGTTCCCTTACTTGAAGAAATGTCGCTAGCTCTGAGCGTTCTTCTTTATGGGCGATTTAATGTGGGCCAATTCTTCAGTAAGTTCTTGAATAGTTTTTATTCTCAAGAAGACCGGCTATGTGATTGAAGAAATCCAAATTAAATTGGTAACCAGGAATAAGGTCGTTCAGTTCATAGTAGTGTTGAATTCTTTTTAGAGCAGCGTTTTGAATATCAGTCAGGCAATCCTTCAATTTGCTAATTTAAGCCCCTCATGGTTAACAAAAAAACATGATTAATAATACATTTTCAGCTGTGTTCTGATGCAGAAAGATTGATGACCCCAGAGTATAAGAATGCCAAAGTCAGTCAAATCATGAGCTGTGTACCAAATGTACTACGGATGAATGTTTATTAGTACTCCAGAATCATGGTTGGGATGTTGGATTAGCTATAAAAAGTTTGAAAATCGATCAACTTATGAAGTGAGTACAATTTTTGCAAAATATCAGTTAAGTTTCGAAATGTTATGTACTTTCTTCCAATTAACTTTTTGGTGTAGAGCAGAATTGAAATTCATTATTTTATCCACGATTATTGTACAAGGTCTTATAAATGATTGTAATAGCGCAGTTGGCTTTGGATGCAGAATATCAAACTCTAACCAATCAGAGCATAGCATGATCACAGAATCTGTGGTTTGCATAATCCAAAGTCAGCTGCGCAGTTACAATCATTTTTAGAGACCATGTATAATCTACCATTATACCTCTCTTTGGTCGGCATTAATAATATCCATTAATCGCAAGTCAATAATGAGTTATTATTCACTGCTGTCAGCTCTTCATAAAAAGAATATATACAGGGTCTCTATAAATGATTGTAACAACTTGATTTATCATACTATAAAAACAATAGAAAAATAAACAAATGAAATTTAACGCGAAATATCGCCATGAAAACAATCTAAAATTAAATTACCTCTTCACACATTTCTGAATTGTTGAATTATTTTCATCTTAACTATCTATTTTTATTTTCTATCTATCCTTGGAAAATGTAAGTTGAAAGGAGCTATGAAAATTAAAAATGTAATATTTGCTTACTATTCAGATTGGGGCTGACATCTCAAGAAAAATGTGAGGAAGCTCTTCAAAGAAGTAACTGGAATGTTGAACTCGCTGCTTCTACTATACTGGATACATAAATTTATACACTACATCACATGAAATCATCATTCTCAGAAATTCATTGTGCCATAATAATTGGAATTTCAACTAAGAGAGTTTCAAAAGATCAATATTAAGGATGAAATCCTATCTAGATTGGCACAAATTAAAATGATGTTTGAACATAAAAATGAGTTATTCTCCAAATGTTTCATGCCACAGGATTATTATAATGTCATCTATTTAAATATTTATACTGATGGACAAAATTAGCGCACACCTAAAATTTCGTTAAATTTAACAATTGATATCTTCCCAATCTTTAGTCGGATTTCAACGTTTTTTTCTTTCAATAGTAGCTCTGTTATTGTCAAATTCCCTCTATTGAACAGAAGTCAAAAAATAAAACTTTCATGTTGTACAGGGCGTTTAAATAATGTCATGTTTATAGCCAATTTTAACGTCTTCTGTGGGCAATGCCAGGTTGCTGAGGCAAATAAAAACAATAAGGCTTTGTAGCCTAGTAATCTTGAGTATTTTTTTTCAAACAATTTATCTTGAAGTCGTCCATAGATATTCAAACTTTTATCAACTCTTGTATTTTATGATTAGCCATGAATATCTTCGCAACCATTTGTCCGATTTGAATGTTTTTTTTTAGTTGTAGCTCTTTTATTGGTGAATATCATACTAAAATGAGATGTTCAAAAAAAAAATAAATGCATCATGCTGTACAGGGCGTTTAAATTTTCGGGTTTTTTTCATTACAGTTTAACGCCTTCTGTGGGCAATACCAGATATATGAGGCTTCTTAAAACTATACAGTGATGCAGCCTGGTTTCTGAGTATTTTGCATTTTTAAAAAGCAATTTCACTTGTACTCTTCCAGAGCTATTCACATTTTCGTAACATCATACATTTTTCTGTTTTTCTTATTTTTTTTCGTTTATTTTTGTGTTGAAAGTTAATTCTTATTTATTTTTCTTTGGCCGTTGTCTCCGTAGACTTATGGAAAGTAAAGAAAACTTTAGAAATTAACACAATTATTAATTTCGAATGAATTTATGAATTAGAAAAAATTATGACAACTGGTAAACCCCAGTATCACTCGACTGAAAATATTCATTGTCAATATATTGTATGAAACGCAAGATGTTAAAAAATGTGAATATCTCTGGAAGGGTACAAGTTAAATTGTTTTAAAAAAAGTAAAATACTCAGGAAACATCAGGCTGCATCATTGTATAGTTTTAGAAGCCTCATATATCTGGTATTGCCCACAGAAGGCGTTAAACTGTAATGAAAAAACCGGAAAATTTAAACGCCCTGTACAGCATGATGCATTTCTTTTTTGAACACCTCATTTTAGTATGATATTCGCCAATAAAAAGAGCTACAACTAAAAAAAAACATTCAATCGGACAAATGGTTGCGAAGATATTCATGGCTAATGCATAAAATACAAGAGTTGATAAAAAGTTGAATATCTCTGGACGACTTCAAGATAAATTGTTTTTAAAGAAACAAAATACTCAAGAGATACTAGGCTACAAAGCTTTATTGTTTTTATTTGCCTCAGCAACCTGGCATTGCCCATAGAAGACGTTAAAATTTGACTATAAAACATGACATTTTTAAACGCCCTGTACAACATGAAGTTTTATTTTTCGACTTCTGTTTAATGGAGGAAATTCGAAAATAACAGAGCTACAATTGAAAGAAAAAAACGTTAAAATCCGACTGAAAATTGGGAAGATATCAATTGTTAAAATTTAACGAAATTTTAGGTGGTGCGCTAATTTGTCCATCAGTATATATTCGCACAGCTGTTAATCATATGAATGAGATTTTGACGTCGTTATTTCAAATGCAATTACCATATTCATCCTCTGTGTGCCCCTGAGGCACTAGTTTATTTTGCTCAATAATTTATTTTATGAAGTTATAAGAATTAGATGGTTTTCATTTGATCAGTATTAAAGTTATAGATTCCATGAGTGATTGTTATGGGTATTTTATTTGAAATAAGGACGTTAATCGAACTAATTATCAGATACATAACATTTTCTATAATTTGTTGGA